>VXBQ01010611.1:164353-185030 GCA_013400175.1 Phainopepla nitens
CACAAAACAAACAAATAAAAAAGAAACCAAACCTGTGAAATAGAAAGGAGAAGGTGGAAAGGCACTGGGAAAGCAGTAGGGAACACTGCAAAGCAAACATTGCAACATCCTGCCAGCATCTGGCAGTGGTGATGATGTTAATAAAAGGCAGCAGAAACTGGAATGAGACATAAAAGATACATATCCAAGAAACAAGAAATGAGAGGTCTAGCATCTTTAAGACCTAATTATGTCACCAAGACTTGGAATCATAACAAAACTTGGAGGATGTTTGGTAGGAAATGAGTTTTCTACCAGGCTGTGATCAGCATTTTCTTTTCACCTGGAGAGCTATTTGTTCAGTATTGGATTTCTGCTCCACTGGTTAGTGAATCTTTGCTTTTATAAATGCTTGTAACAGTGCAAACTTGCTCTTATTCAGCCTTTTGCCTAAGTGGAAGCCTATCTATCTGTGCTGACAAGCAACCTGTTAGGCAGTTGTGTCAGCCAAGAGACACAGTAATAACACAGGTTTCTGCTAGTCCCTAGAATGCAGACTGGATTCTTCAATAAGAAAAACTAAAAAAATCATCATTAACAGCAAGAAAAAAAAAAAACCACAAACCAAAGCAATGACAAAGCAAAGCAAGTCTAAAGTGGATCTGATAAAACAGAGGGACAATAGAAAAGTACACAACTCATTCTGAAAAACAGGTTTTTTTCCTGAGAAGGGCTTTCTTAGCCACAGCTTCTCTCTTTCTAAACACACACCATCACAACATGATTAATCTTTATGCAGAAAGCTACTCTGTAATAAATAGGCTATTTGTAGTCCACAACAGCCATCACCTAGACAAAGAAAATATAACACATTATGTCTCCATTTCAAAATATGTCATCAGCTGGACAGCTGGAGAGCTCAGAGATCTCTCCAGTTCTCAGAGAGGAATTTTAGGGCCTGATACTAAATTTCGTGTGCAAACTGGGCTACTACAGCTTCATGCCCAAAATCTAGGCTTCCAAGAACAAATTCTGAGGAAGACTCCAGACTTTCAAATCATTCTGGGGACCCTTTCTCACCCAGGTAAAGGAGATTAACAGCAGTGTGAGAGACCACAGCTGTTTTTCAGAGGCCGATTGGTTTGATGCCACCTCCATCAAGCACACCTTGCTTGGTTTCTGCAACCTAGTGTTCACTGTACAGCAGCAACTGCTTTGTCCCATAGCCATCACTTGGGATCCTTCACTACGAGACACTGTGCATGAATTAATTATCCCCAACAGAATATAAAAGCCTGCCTCCTAAGAAACCATAATCTTCCCTGCCAGGATAACAACATGACTTACAATATCAGAGACCACTATTCACACCCTAGAACACAGACTACTGTTGTAAAGCAATTCTGATAAGGTGATGTTGGCATAACTAATAACCAATTAACACTAAGTAGCTACCAAAGCACTGCACCTATCTTTATTCATCAATGTGTCAAGGAAAGCTTACACTCCCAAGGTGGATGATCACAGCTTGTCTAAGGTCACAAGTGAATATTCCACCCACTTCTCTGTGATTTGGCTAGATTGGACAGGGCCTTCTCCTTGCTAAACTCCAGCAAGTTTAAAGAAGGCATCGAGCAGCATGCAACACACTACAGGAAGTAAGCCAGAGGTCATGAAGAAGGAATAAACAGGGCAGTTTAAGACCAGGAAAAACTTGTGGGTGTTTGTGGGAGCCTTCGCCGCCATCGCGGGGTCCCCCTGACCTCTGAGATGGTGGTGTGCCATGCTTAGAAATGAGGCAAGAGGCAGATGGGCCTTGCTGTTCGGTCTTCAAAGGTGTTTATTATTTCTTTATCACAATTCAGAGCCTTAGATGACAACAAGCTCAGCACACATAGAGAAACGTGCACTGCAGGACTTGGACCCTTCCAGGCCATGTGCCAGAAAGACAAAAAATGGTTGATTCCAAGGGTTCTTATACAGACACCTTATCCAATTGAGTTTTACAACATACCTAACACGTATTTATGTTTTTATTTTTCTACCAATTCCTAATTATTTGTCAGTCACGGAACATCTTCACTGTGACTTTGTCTAAGCAATCACTGTGCCACCAACTCTGCAGAAAATGGAGCAGATGAAGAAGAAGAAAGAAGCTGAGTCAACACCCCAAATCCTCCATCTTGTCTTTCATCTAGCTTCCATGCTAAAGCCCCAAACCTACTTTTTCACCCTGTGATGAACTACAATATCATCTACTATATACATTAACAAAAACTCAACCTCTCACAAAGTCCTGGAAGCTTTTTCCATGGCCAAAGTTGAAAACTGTGTTCTCCTGAGGAATAAGACCTCAGGACAGGCACAGGAGATATTCCTGTGTCCTGGATTCCCACAGGTCACAGAAGCACAGCCCTGCAAATCTGCTACCTGCATTCTTGCAGCATGGAAGGATTGGTATTGGTATTTGCTCTAGGAAGTTTTTTGTCCACATTTGATGTGCCTGCACATAACACAGTCATAGCTGTACAGCCTTTTAGAAGCTGTGGTGGGTTAGCCTTGGCCAGCAGTCAGGCACCCACCCATTCACTCCCCTCCCTCAACAGGATGCAAAAGCTTATGGGCCAAAATATACTCAAAGACTGCTTATTGGTTACCATCATGGACAAAACAGACCCAGCTTCAGAATTTCAATTTAATTTATAGACAGTTAAAAACAGATAATGAGGAAGTTAGAAACAAAGACAAAAGTTCCTCTTGGCTGCTCCCTCCTCACTTTTTTCTCTTGCTCCAGCATGGTTTCCCCACATGCTGCTGAGGAATCTCTGCTCTGGAGACTGGAACACTGCCTCATCCTTCAAGGATCATGGTGTTTGCACTGCTGTTTCCCTCTCCCTTCCCTCCCCACACTCCTCCATCTGTTTAGCATTTTTTTGTACGCTTGCAAATACTTTTTCACAGAGGTGCCACTGGCTTAGCTGCTGAGCTCAGCTATGTGCAGAGTGGAGCCAGCAGGAACTGTGTTCTCCTCTCTAGCATTTTTTTTCAGAGAGGCCACCCCAGTAGCAGCCCTGCTGCTGAGGCCATGACACCTACACTCAGCTGAAAAGCCTACCATGAAACAATCACAAGACTGAAAGGGAAAATAGGGGTGAAATGTCCATCACATCACCCCCTAGTGAGACCAGAAATGTCTGTTACAAAGTGATGGGCACATGCAGACTATCAACAACATTAAATATTTGGAAACCATACAGGTGCTTTTCCTCACAATGTTCAGGGAAGAATCACTCAGGACTAAACTCCTCCAGGTCAGGGAAAATCTCAGTAGGGCACAAATTGTAACAAGAGTATTTGTGCCATTCAATACTTGATATCCTCCTGAGGAGAAAAGGGAAAGGAAGAAGGATCAAAACAACAGCAAATAAGTGGCTGTCTATAACTACTTTACCATTAAAAAAAAAAAAAACACCAAAAAAAACCACCCTACCCTTTACTTGGGAAATCTTCTCAGTACTCTCTCCTGCAGATATTCCAGCACCCATCCCAGCCACCTCTAGCTCCTTAAAACCCTAGAATGGCCACATGATGCATTCGTATCTCAGTTTCTTCAATCTTGATAAAGGAGGATTGGAAAACTTACCAAACACCTTGTCTGGTTCTCTGTGAACCTTCTTCTGGGCTTCAGGATTACATCCAAGTAAGCACAAGGGCATTGTGAGGATGTGCAGAGATGCAGTTAGAAAAGCAAAACCTCAACTCAAATGGAAATTCATCAGAGATGTCAAAAACTACAAGAAAGAGTTCTTCAGGTACTATCATGTCTTTGACCATGATGAAGTACCATGGATACACCCCACCCCAGTGGAACACAGAGGAGTATCAGAACAAAGATAAAACCCATGGGTTGAGATAAGAAAAGTATAATGATTAAAATATAATAAAGTAAAATGAAAACAGGAAAAGAAGAGAGAGGAACAAAACTCAAGAAACACAAGCAATTACACAAAACAATTGTGTGCACAATCAGTGCACCCCCAAGCAGCAATAGGTCCCTCCCAGCCACCCTGCCCCTCCCCGTTCATGTCCTGAGCAGGGCCTTCTGTGGTTTGGAATATCCCTCTGACCAGCTGTCCTGGCCATGCTCCCTTATAGCTTCTTGTGGACCTTCTCACTGGCAGAGTATGGGACACTGAAAAGTCTTTGATGTAGGGCAAACACAGCTTAGCAAGAACTAAAGCATTAGAGTGTAATCAACGTTACTCTCATGCCAGTTTAAAACACAGAACTGTGCCAGCCACCAGGATGAAAATAAATTCTATGCCAGCTGAAGCCAGGACAGATATGTAAACAAGCAGAGACAGAAGGAAAGTATCTGCCTGCTGTTTAACAGGAGAGATGAATTAGTCACCAACGAGGCTGAAAAGGCAGAGGTACTCATGTCCTTTCACCAGCACCAGGCCTTGGGAAAAAAATCCTGGCTGATGCAAACACAGACCCACTATCTGTGAAGGAAGGGCTGGTATGTGAACTATTACAGGAGCTTAACCTCTACACATTGATGTGCTCTGACAGTATCCAACCAAGGAAAGCTGGCCAATATAGCTGTGAGGCCACTGTCCATAATCTTCGAGTTGTTGAATTTGGGCGAAATCCAAGAAGACTAAAAGAAGGCTAAGGTCACTCTTACCTACAAGAAGGACTTCAGAGAGGATCCAGAAAATTATAGGTCCATCTGTCTTACTTCAGTCCCTGGGAAACCTATGGAACAAATTTTCTTGGGGGCTGATACAAGTCAAATGAAGCCCGTGATCAGGAAAAGCCAGCATAGATTGAACTGAGACAAATTGTGCTTGACAAACCTGATTATGCCTCTAACAGCAAATGAAGCTGCTTGGCTGTCTACCTGGATATCTCCAAGTTTTTGCCATGGTTTCCCACAGCCTCCTCCCACAGAAATGGGAGGTGTGGGCCATGGTGTGGCTGCGTGATCCGTGCAGTGCGTGGGGAATTGGCTGCCCGGCCACACCCAGGGGGTGGTGGAGAATTGCTCCCCTTCACCCTGGCATCTGCCACAAGTGGAGTCCCCCAGAAAACAATACTGGGCTGCTGAGTATCTTCATCAGTGGTTGGGATTGTGGCACCAAGTGTACCTGGATGAAGTTTGTCAGTGATGCCAAACTGAGGGAGGCAGTGGACACTTTGGAAGGGAGAGCCACCCTGCAGGAAGAGCTGGACAGCTGAAAAACTAGGCTAGCAATAACCTCATGAAGTTCAAAAAGGATGAATATAAGGTCCTGCACATGGAAAAACATCATCCAGGAGAGCAGCACAGGCTGGGGATCTACCTGGCTAGGGAACAGCTCTATGGAAAGGGACCCAGGGGTCCTGCTGGACAAGCAGCTCAGTGTGAGTCAACAGTTTGTTGCTGCAGCAAAGAAAGCCAACACAAGACTTGGCTGCATCAACAACAGGAGAGGGAGGCTATGTCTATCCCACTCTACTCAGCTCTGGTCAGGCCACAGCTGGAATATTGTGTTCAGTTTTGGTCCCTGCTACACAAGAAATATGTGGACAGGGAGGAGAAGGTGCAGTAAAGATGACCAATTACTGTCATGTGAGGAAGGTCTGAGAAACTGGATTTGTCCAGCTTGGAGAAAGAAAGCTTAAGCACACCTTATCACCGTGTTTCTGTATTTCAAGGGTGGCTACTAAGAAGCAGGAGATTCCCTTTCCATAAGGAGTCTTATGGAAAACTGAGGAGTGATGTGTGCGAGTTACACCTGGGAAGATTCCAACTGGACACAAGAGGAAAACTTTTCACAATTAGAATAATCAGCCATTGGAATAATCTCTCCTTTATGTGGGAAGTGGTGGATTCCCTAACACTGGAATCACTGGATTCAGCTGGACAGGGTGATGGGCAATCTCATCTAGACTGTGCTTTTGCCAGCAAAGATTGGACCAGGTCCCCTGAGGTCCCTTCCAACCTGGAATGAGTCTATAATGATTGTCAGGATGTAAGATGACCAGTGATTGTCAGATGCTCAAAAACTGACCAAAAAAGAGAAGTGGTAAATTACTTGTGGTAGACAGCAAACATGCCTCTTCCTCTCTCTTGCCACCTGAAAGTAATCCATTGCTGCTCTAGTAATTAGCAAAATTTTTTTTAAGCTGCAGCTGCAGATGTTTGTTGTTCTGCTCTTCATTTGTACAAGAAATCTCAAAAGGTGGGAATGGTCTTACAGATTGGTCAGTATGTGGTTCAATTGCTCAGCATCTATCAACATAGATTGTTTGGCTGTGTTTGGCTTGGCAGGGAAAACATTACTTGGTATAAACAAAGCTTATCCCAGGAGTTCCCATAGTTACTGATGATTAAAACAGCAATAAATGAGATTTCAAAAGAATTAAAGGAAGAAGAAAAGGTAGGTACAGATAATATTTGTAAGAGATCAAATATTATAATATAATAATAAGCAGACAGACTGAAAAATGAAGAAATGTTAAAACAGCAGTTAAAGAGGAAGTACTGTGAACTTCTGCTTAAATATATAAATTTTATATATGACTAATGATTTGACAGATTAGAACATCTTTAAGGAAACAAAAAAAGTGGGACAAACACTTTATGTTCTAAATGTATATTATTTGATAGGTAGAAGAATAATTCCCTAGGAAAGGCATAAAAAGGAGGAATGCCTGAGAAGAAAGTGCAGCCACAGTCTCTTGATACTGCAAACAGAGCAGATACCTCAACCATTTATTTCATTTTGCTCTAATTTTTAATCTAGCCTCAAATAATTTTAAAAGAAGGTAATGCAGGCATCCTGAGGATTTCAAGGCTCAGCAGACACCAGCATTTGCACACCTTCTTTATTACACAAGATACTAAGTGGCAAATTTAGTGCTTCAGTCTTTCATTCAGTGCAGAGGTTTCTGTTTCTTCCTAAAACAGGTTAAGAAGCAATCTGAAATCTCTTCCTTGAGGTAGGAGGATTTCTCTGAAAGGATCTGGAGTAATTCTGTGAACCTGGAAAATATAACACATTGTTAATTGTTGTAGTTTCTGAAAGACACTCCAAGATGATTTATGAGTTACTTCCATCAATGTGCTCACAGCAATATTTGCTAACCTCCCCTTATTCTTACATCACCTGTTATATAATTGTGTCAATGATATAATTGTTTAAACTCAGGGAACTTCCAAACAAGTAAAGGCTACTTATAAAGATTCAAATACACCAGGAACTAGCTAGTCAGCTTTATTGTAAAAATGGAACAAAATGAACCACATAGGGTTGCTCTCTTTTTTGAGGTTGTAAATTCAAGACAGAGCTGTGAATCAATATTGATTTTTTTTATGAGAGCTTTATATTTTTGTTAAAAATTCACATTTTCAAATCTACCTTTTCTTCACACAAAAAGTTTATTAATTCCAGACCTAAAATAAAATTAGTTCATAAGCATGCAACTGTGTTACTACTCTAGCAGCTGCAAAAACATCTAGCCTGTACACCACACACTCTTGCTATAGTTGTAAATATGTCAAAATAGTAAAAAAAAAGATGAGATGAGACCATACCAGACCAAACAGAATCCTTTTCCTCCCATGTCATAACAAGAAAAAGAAGTTTCACAGGATTCCTACCCAGAAGAGTTAGGACTACCTCAGAACAACTGAGAAGAAACTTCTAAACCAAACTCAAAAGATCCTGCCAAGAAAACCCGTACTTCTTTTATGCTGAAATGGCTCTCCCTAAACACTACACCTTTTGACAATATGATGGGTAAATAGGTTTTGTTGGCCTTTTACCTTCCAAGTCATTCTTCATTGCCTACCTGTTATCAAAAATCCTTGACCACTCCTCCTGTGATCAGCAAAATCTATGGGAGTCAGTGACTTCTTCTGAGGTGTATCTCTCTGTAAAAAGGAAAGATATCCTCTTAGCTAGTGTGATACACTTATCTACAGAAATTATTTGATTATGGTTTTTATGATCTAGTCTAGCAGACTGGATCCTACCAAAGTGCAAAGTTCCAAACAGCAATAAAAGTGCACACTTCTAGCACACACACACCCTCAAAACCTGAAAAAACATTCTTCCTCATACAACAGTCCCACACCTTCCGCAAGACTTTTAGCATCCTCCTCTCCACAGGTAGCAGGAATCCCTGCACATCAAAAGTCAGGAGAGAGCCAGAAATGAGACCTTCTGTAAACCAACAGCAGGCATGAAAGAAAACCTCTTCCCTTTTCCATGTCTCCACTTATACTCTAACATACCCTGAATGTATGAGTTGTGTTGGGTCTTGAAAATGGATCAACAGTAACAGTTTTTCCTCTGAGTGGCTGTTGCTCTGTCCTGCCAGCTACTGCACTTGACACTCTGCTATGAGCAAATCGTTCTTGAGGCTGAGAGAATTAAAAAGACCATTAAGAAAATGTAGCAATTGAGTAAGTTAAAGTATTTTTTTTCTGTTTACATACAAAAGTTCACAAGAAGATAGGAAAAATACGTTTTCAATAACCAAAAGCACCGATTTAAGTGTTAGCCTGTTTCTTAAACAGATGTGAGACTGTTTCTAAGTTGGCACATTGATATATCAACATGCTAATTTGCTTTCATTCTGGTGATTTATTACTTCCCCAACCTTCAAAAATACACCAATATAAGATCTGGGTTTTTTCAGTGGTTATCCTTTTCTAGTTCAGTCAGCATAATTTTCTAACTCTTATAACCTAACATTAGTGAATAAAACACTGAAAAGAGCTATTTAAATCCAGATCATAGAAGAGCAAGGTTACGATCTTGTTGTCTTGTTAGTTGGTTCTTTTTTTTTTTTTTAAACCAGGTTTTTCTATTGTCAGAGAAGTCTTTCCACTGTGATCTGTCAGTGACCCAAGGTTTTAAACTGCCTTCTCTTGCACTGTAATTGCACCCCAATGTAACACACAATAGCATGTTAAACCTATGCATTAAACACAAACCAACACAAGCTGTGAAATTACTCATTTCAAACAGTGACATAGCGTAACTTATTTCGAAATAGCTTGAAATACTTCACCTGTAAAAAAAATGAACACAACTTACAGAGCTCTGTTGCTTTCGAGGTACTGACACACTTTGTTCAACAGCCTCAGACTTTATTGGTGGTAACTTGCTCCTGGTTGCAGGCACACGAGCAGAAGAGCTGCCAACCCTACAGAATTTTAAGGGTTCCTCTTTTAGCATTCACATTACAGACTTCTTCATTAAAGTAATATGAAATTGTTAAGTAGTGCATTTCTTTATAAAGCTCAGCTACAGAAAGTAACAGTACCTAATACAGCAATAAAGAAGTAAAACAAATGGCTTTCCTCAAAAAAAAAAAAAAACATGGCTCTGCTTGCTTTCTTCTTCTCTCTGAATTCTACAATTAATAATAAAATCACGGGTCAGTTCTCAAGTATTTTGCAAAATCCTTCTGTGGTGAAATTTCAGCAAAGTTCTGAGAAAATAAGAGAATAAAATGAAAAACTCACAATTTCATCCCTTTACAGATTTCCTCACTGTGCATATTAGGAGCTTCTGAGCAGGGCTGGTCAGAGGTGAGAGAAGGTAACCTTGGTAGTTTCCTAGAAGATGCCTGCAGAGCTGGAGATGATGAGAGAATACTGTTATCAGAAATTCTCCCCAACCTAGCCTGTGCTGAATTTGGAGCACTGGAGGAAATGCCATGCTGTTTGTCTTCTTGCTCATTCCTAGGGAAAGAGAAAGAAATAAGGAATTAGGATCAAGAAAAACAAGGGTTTAGCAGTGCATCATTTCAACCTGTAAATTAGTATCATATCAGTGATACACACAAGATCACTGCCTTTTTATGGTTTATTTCCTAATTTTTTACATAATGTGAATTATGTCATATTTTTAAAATGTCAGTGTCACCTACTGTATTCTTTCTGCTGTAGCAGCATGCCTCTGTTGGAGTGGTTTTGCTTGGATTGTCATCACACCCTTCAGCTCATTACACAAGTTGCTGGAGAAACGGTAAACCTATTAAAAGCAACAACTATTGTTAAGCTTTAATTTTTTAGAAGGAAGATCTCAAAAAACACATAGTTAAGAGGTATTTTACTTGTTTATTACAAAAGTTCCTTTTAAGATGGTTCAGTACAATTCTCAGGAGTAGATGGGGCAACTATGCTTTTTTCTTTTGCTTATCCTGAACAGATTTTTATGAACACAACCTGTGTTATTTAGTTACTGAATTGCAACTTGATTTACAATATAAATTTCAGTTGAAGCCAGAGTTCAATTCTTCAAACTTTCCATTTTCCCTCAGGGGCATGATTAATCAAAGCATTTTACTTCTGCTGGCTGCTGGGACCACTACAGAACAAAGCACACCTATGGGGACAACCAAGACTGCTGTGCCATCTTTGCTGTGTTCCTTATCTCACTGTATAGCAAGCATGGAAAAAGAGCAGGTGGAAGAAAATGAAGTCTCTTGAACTCAATAAGAGAGGGACAGGAGAAAAAAAAAACCAAACAGAAGCAGTGGCTGAAAAAGGAAACAAATGTGCAAAACACAAATCAGGAGACAGAGGGAGGAGACAGCAAGCAGGACAAAATAGGACATTTTATCAATATAAGCATGAGCTTCCACAAAGAGAGGTAAGGCCTAGTGCCAATGTGCTGATGGATGTACTGCAGGATCCCTTCACAAGAGGCAAAGAAAAAGAGAAGGAATGGGAGAGTCTGAAACTTGCTGTGTTGTGAGAAAAGCACTTCAAGTTGCAACTTCACATGCCAGTTTGTCTTCTTAATTCTACCATGAAGAAATTACTGGGTCACAATAAAAGCAGAATTAGTTTCTAAGGATAGAATAGAATTTAACAAGACTTTGCAAATCAATGGCAGCAACACTTTAGTGATAATTTTTTTGAAAAACAAATGACAATAAACAAAAAATTAACATGGACTTAAAACCTTATTTTACATTGGATGACTTTAAGTACACCTAATTGGTATAAAGGAAAAAAAAAAAAAAAGAGAGGAAATAAAGTAAAAATGAGCCTTTTCAAGTTTCAATCAAGACTGTCCAAGACTTGAAGAGGAACAGAACATCTGACAGAAAGGTTTGTTTCATTTTTACCTGTGCTGAAACTGAATGAGCCCCAAAAGACACACTTCGTGCTTCAGAGCCTCTGGAAATGGGAACAGTCCCAGCCTCTGCTGTAATTTGAATGACTGGCAAATGTGGGAGTTTAGCTGTAATAGTTTTCAGTTTTTCTATTTGTTGGTCACACTCTGCACAAGAGCAAAAAAAGTAGAGGGAATAAGCAGTATTTGATATGTTTGCTAGCTATCATTTCTTGGAGTTCCAACAATATTACACTCCACAGTAAAAAAAGACTTTCAAATAGCTTTATGTTTCTATGCTATTGAAAAATCTAACATAAATTATGGGGTTTTGAAAGCATTTCCATTTGTCTGTGCTTTCTCTGACACTGACATACAAGTTGGCCTATACAGGTAGATTTGGAGGTGCTTATGAAAATACAGCTAAGACCTTTGAAATGTTGTCTAAAAATCCCCAGAGCTTTTCCTTTTTAAGTAGTAAAACAAATTAAAAATACATAATAAATAAAAAGTCTGTTGATACTAGCCTAGTCTGACAGGAGCTATACACTGCTTCATTTTGGGTATATGCTATCATCTTATTTCTATTATAAACCCAAATTCTTTTCCTTCCTAGTATTTCCTTGAAATACTAGCTATTTATAATAAGCTTATGACCTTCAAAAATATAAAAGGGCAAACCTGTCATAATACTGCTAAATGATCCTCCCTAAACTATAATATTGAGAGCTAAACAATCCACCTGTGGTGTAAAAAGAACTTTTAAATTACATTAAAACCTGAAATGTTAAGTTCTGGTGCTGCATTCTATCAGAGAAATTTTGCCATTTCTTACTTTGTTGTATTCTTATATTTGAGGTTGAATGTACTTTACTTTAGAGGTAACTTCCAAGACCCACCCTCAGGTATCCTTCTGTTACTTCTGTCCTTTTAAAACACATTGAAAAAACTGAAATTTCCCTCAGCTTCCAAAGATAACACAGGAACACTAACCAGATTTTCACTTCTACTTAATTTTCCTACCTTTTCCCTCACTACAGTCTGTTAGAATATGAAAACATAAAATAAAACTACATGTGTCATGTTTTCTTCATCCCATAGCGAAGTCATGAACTCCTGCACATCGGCAAGACTGTCTATCTCATTTTAACATTCTGATTACCCAAGGGTTCTTTTTATTAATAAAGCTTAACCAGTGAGGACTAGGAGACTCTGATTCCTAGGTTCCAGATCCAGATAACACTGTTAGTGATCCCCTCACTAATGATGACTAATAGCATCCATTTGCATGTTTAAGCCAGTGATTAATATTTTTATTTTTTTAAACACGCTCTCTTGCAATGAAGCTATTTCAGCCAGTATTTTTCTTTTTACACCTCTCATGCAAAACTCCCTGAATTAGGAAGAAAGTTTCATTTTAGGAGCATGTGTGTGCACACATTCTTGTGGCAAGGCATTACATATGTTACAGTCCTACAGCACTGGTTATCTTAACTAAAGCTTGGAAAATTTCCTTCATTTAAGGGGATAGGGAAGGATGACTTTTCTGAATTAGATTCAACAAATACCATATTTTCAAATGAAAATATCAAATACCTGGGATACTAGTTTCCCAATTTTTTTTAATCAGTTCCTCCAATATTCCAATGACATTGCTCCAGATATGATCAAATACTTCAGAAGCCACAGCATCTTTGATACAGGCATTGGGAGAAACAGGGGGAATGCCACGCTTACACCTCTTCTCAGAAAGATGCATTTTCTTTTGATCCCAAATCTCATCCTCACTAATAAAGGAAACAAATTCAAAAGAATTCCCATGGGAATTGACTTCCCCCTCCCTCCTTCAATAGAGAAACATACATATGGAAGAAAAGGCATTCAGTTGGAGATAACAAAAAAATTCAAACTCAAATTCACCGAAGGGAAGAGAACCTATCAAATACATATACTGATTTCTCTTTCATTTGCTTGCCATTGAAAAATTAAAAAATCCCATTAGGGCATTACAACAGAGTTCTATAGGTCTAGGAAAAAGTTTTTTATGTGGCACAGTCATTTCAGACAAAATCCTATGCCTTTTGCAATAACGTGGGCAGCAACATCTGTATTCGTCAAGAGAACTCCCACATTGAAAATTTCTTTCTCAGCATGGCCTGTGAGGCAAATTACAAAATTGCAAATTACATCTGCAATTTCCCACCATTGATCAAAGATGAAACAACTTTAAAGGATTTCTGCACTATGACAACAACAGTGGAGCCCATAGCCTTACACATACCTTCTTCCTCTACACTACAGTAAGGATAGTTATGCTTTTAAATTTTTTTTTCTGTTTCCTCTGTATCTAGGGAAGCAAGTTTTAGCAACATTTTCTAACTTGGTCTTCTAATACACCCTCTCGGGAAGAAAGTTTTAACTTTTTTCTTTTTTTTATACTATCATATTTTTTCCTAAGGAATGAGGGTTTTTTTGTTTGGTTTTTTTGACATCAAAAAGATGATTCCAAACTCCTACTGGTTTCTACTACCTCCCTTTCTCTTCTCTGTAACTTCTTCAGTTCTTCCTCAAACCACACTGCATAATTCTTAACTATACATGAGATGTGACTGAGTGGTCCAACTTACAATGTGACCAAGCTGTCCTCCTGTCAGGCTTTTTAACATCTAATATTTTAGTTATGGAGAACAAGGCATTTCAGAATTGAAGGAAACAAGAAGCATGTGGAGACAAAAGAGAGAGAAACATACCTTCATACAAGCCTCCCTCCCCAAATTAAGTTTGCTCACTTAGTAAAACAAAGAGAAAAGACTACTGAGAGTATTTTTAAACCTAACCAATTCCTAAAAAGGCAGCAGCCGTAGCCTTCTCCTTCAAAAAGAGTACTGAAAGGGTCTCTGGTTCCTCAGGTTTTCAGAACAACCATGTCTTTGTTCTGAGAATGCATAAGGCCTTAGCACAAAAAGCTGTGCTTTGTGCCCAATGAGTCCTACCAAAGTTTTCCCCTCTTAGAGGCCTTTTAGAAACAGCACACGATGATCTTCCATCCACTCAGTAGCTAGCTGCTGGAACATTCAACTGGCTCACAGGAAACCTAGGCTGCACTGTCAGGAAGATGACTGACTGCTCACAAGAGTGCTCTAAATGCAGGCTGTAACCTGCAGCTCTCCTCACAAAGCTGCTACACTCTGCACAGAAAGAATTTAAGACTCATTAGGGCAGACAGTGACAGCACAAACAGTGTAATGACACTAAACACCCTGATGCTCAAGGCACTCACTAGGGGAGAAGGGATGCCTTCATTCTACTCCATCTCAAAATTAAACATTCATTTCATTTAATCTCCATGCATCAAATACCTCAAAGCAACTAGTGGTTAAGGCACATTCCTCTGAAATGGGATATGTGAGCTTTAAACCACTAGAAGGACAACATACCTAATCTTTCACATGTCTAGTGAGTGTTCTGACCACTGTGCTACCAAACACAGGGACAGAAGGAGCTATATCTTACAGAAGAGAAACACAGTTAATGAACCCTGACTCAGTTCATTGGTAACTTTTCATTACATTCTGCAAAAATATAGGTATCTGTTATTTACAGTTCCTTGTTGTCAAAGGCAAGATACTCCTCTATTTTTCCATCCTCATCATAAATTTCTTCTTCCAGGAAGGAATACGCAGCTGAGTCTGAAGCAGAAATCCCAGTGGAACTTGAATCCAGGGATGTATGTACTGGAGATGCTGCTGGGATCAGTTTAGAGCCTGAGATGCAGAGCCTGAAAAAAATATCAAGGAAATGATAATTAAACATTCAAAGAAAGGAGAAAGTGCATACTTGATTATACTGACATGTTTCAGTAATACAAAAGTAATAGCTGTACGTGTTTCTGAAGGGGGAAGACCAAAATGAAAACTTAAAAAATTAACATACTCTTTTGTCTGACCAGTACATTCAAGGAGGCCAGGCACACATTTAGTATCTACTTGGGCATCATTGCTGCTCTGAAAATGCTGAAAGCCTTCATCTTTTGGCACTAGAAGCTGCTTTCCTAGAACCCTGAATAGAAAAAAGGAGAGAACAAGCAGTTATATGGAGGGAAACCGTAGCCATATGCAAACATCCAGAATACAAACACCTGCAAACAGCAGGCAATGCAACATCACAACTTAAATCTGTTTCCAGGGGCCAGAGCCTTATGCATTACCTTAACATTGCCATTTAAGTCATTAAAGTTGAGCTAACTTACTCAAGATGGGATTCTAGTTTATAAATTTTAAGAGCAAACTGTACAACTTGTTAGATTGTTCTAAAGGCAGACAAAAGTAAACGTGCTTCCTTTCTTATCAAAAAACTCTGTAAAATACATTTAAAAGTGGATGCAGAAGACAAATAACATCTGCTGTGACTTCACTTATCCAACTCCAGTATCCACCAACGTGAGTAAAAGTGCTAATGAAAAATATTTACATGGAAAGTTAAGGCTACAATTAAAGTTCAGAAAATGTGCAAACTCCAACATGCACAATGTAGAGAGGAAGAGAGAAAAGGTAAAGCAACTCTAATAAATATACACAAAATTATAAAATAAAATAATTCCTGAACAACTTTGCCTGCAGTAATTTTATTAATCAAAATAAAGGGCATCAGTTGCCAAAGCACCACTGCCCAGATTTGCTGAGCAACTATGGCACAGCTCAGTCCCAGAGATACAGATTGAATGCACAAGTGTTGCTGATGCACCTCAAAAAGTCAAATTAAAATGGTAACTGATTAAAACTACTACTAGCAAGAATTTCCTTACCTTATATGAGGAAATTGTTCAACCCAGTCTGCACATTCTGCCTGCAGGTTCTCTGTTTGGGAAGTCACTTTTCCTTCAAACAGCATTTCATCAATCTCCCAAAATAACTGCTGCACTCTCTGTGTGTTTGCTTTATCAAATTCCTATTTATTATAAAGTTAATAGTTGTTAGAAAATATGCATGTATACTAAATTTTCCATTATATTTAAAGAACAGAACAACATGAATCAACTTGGCTGAGTGTGTCAGAATGCATGTTCAGACTATGTATTTTGGACACAATTCATATAACACAATGAAAAAACAAACAAAAAAAAACCAAAAATCCCATATAGCTGGCCTGAAAAGTTGATTTAGCAAAAAGAAACTACAAGACTGTATTTCTTCGACATTAACATATAACATACAGCTGCCTAGAATTAGCCCACATTAAAAACAAACAAACAAACAAACAAACAAAAAAAAACAGTTACAAGTTGTTTAGACTCCCAGTTCCCTGTGCCAATGTGAAGCACACACACTGCATCTCTGGCACCCAGGGCACCAAAGCTCCCTGCTCTTTCAAGAAGTGCTCTTCTTCTTCCTTTCTGAGTACAACAGCTAAGAGGGCAAAGAGGGGGCACCTTATGCCTGTGTGACCAAGTCCAGTGCTTAGGAAACAGCTCCCAGTGTGAGAAATGCCCTTCCATACTTCTTCACTGAACCTACAACTCAGTGCAAGTAGAGACTAGGTTTACCCAGAGGAAATGAAAATAGAGAAGTGCCTGATTTTATCCAGTGATGTGGAGACCAACACTTGGCTGAGGGCTCCTCAGCTGGGGCACTGTTTGTAATGACATCTGCCACTTTACATTAGATCCTTTGATACACTAAAAAAACTGGTAAAACTCAAGGCCCAAATCGTGCTTGTTCACTTCCAGCTGAATGCCTCAGAGCACTTCAGGCTGCAGAAGGGATCACACTGAAAAGGAATGAGCAAATAACTCTCACACAGGTTACTGTAATATCCAGAGTCAGGCTTTCTCCCAAAGGGCTGGCAGCAACAGATGGGGTCAGTATCCTAAAGGTTAGGGCACGATGCAAAAAGAATGGCAGAACTACCACTACCAGCCATGGAAGGCTTTCTGAAACGAAAGTGGCAGCAACTGCAACACTTTGGGATTTATTTAACACTGCCAGCCTGCACCAAGTATGCCTCAGAGGTCAGCCTTTATGACCGCTCTCTGCCTCATCTACAAAAAATAACTGAGTTTATGTAAGAGCTAAATATTTACCAAGACTGGGAAATTTATATGCATGTTCATGAATGTACTTTATAACTGAAAAGACTGTCTGCACTCTACAGTGTTTGAAAAGACATGTTTTATCACTTGTTTGGACCAGAAACCTAAGCCTACCTTCTTCAGTAAAACAGCCTTGTTTTCCCCAAACTTCATCATTTATCATTTTATTCCATTTTCCTTTGTTACACATTGCTGCACCAATACCAGCTTGCGATCAAAACTATTTTTTAAATATTCAATTAATACACTTATTCATTAGGCTGGTATGGATGAGGTGCTACATGTCCAACCGCAGTAAAAAACTAACATTTTCTACAATATTTAGAGAAAGGGTAAAACTGTAAAAGTTTCTGTGACATACATCATCCCTCCAGGAGTAAACTGAACTTCTTTCAGTAGACAAACTAGTAGTATAGCTGTTTATTCCAGACCAAGAATTATTCAACTCCGTGGGTGTTGTACAACCACTAGATGAAAGTGGTGAAGGTGTCTCACTGAAAAGAAGAGGAATTAAAATGAAGACCATGATTACTTTCTATATAAACATATTTTAAATAAAGCAGCCAATCAAGTAAATGGTGCAAGCAGATATTTTAAAGTAGAATGAACACGTGCTCCCATTAGTACCATTTACTGCCTTAGAGGCAATTCCTTCTACACTACTATGTTTTTGCATGTATCTACACCATTGCAACTGTATGGCACTCTAAAATATGCCTATGTAGGTATGTATTTAAATATAATTATATGCATGTATCTATATTGAACAATTATGTTGGTTTCTCCACATCAGCTAGTGATCACATGAAAAACACATGAAAGATAACATAAGCTTTCTTTAACTCGTTCACATTAGAAGCTACCACAAGAAAAATGTTGCAAAACTAAGCACAAGATCTCTGCAAATGTTTCAAATAGCACTGAGTTACATGTCTCTATGCAGTGTTTTTTATGTTGCTAAATCTGGTGCACTTAAAAATTTGAGCTGTGGCAACTCAAGCCCCCAGAGTTCTAGCTGGTCCCTGCCAGCTAGCACCCACCCCAGGATGGAGGGAAAGCAGTGGCAACTGGATGTGCAGCCAGGCAAATCCTAACCAGTGCCACCTGGAATGACACTTCCTGAAAGGGAACTAAGCTGCAACATTGGTGAGCATGATTTTAATTTAATCACCAAGTCCAGATTTCCCTTCCAGACCTAATCAGTGACCTCTGCTACAGTTCTAAAATACTCAAATCCGTATCACAAACCAGGAATAAAATTCAAACCCTTTAAACCTTTAACGGGTTAGGTCAATTTATATCCTGCATGATATTGTGCAATACTTATTATCCATGAGAATGACTGGAAGAATGATTGGTGAAAATTAATTCCAGTCTGGAAATATCTAAGTCAAAAGGGAGTTAATTAAGCATTATTTCAGAAGTACATGCATACCGGGTATAGTTGTCAATGGCTTCTTGCACATTTCTTGCAAAAACTGATGGAAGAGACACTACACTTTTCCCAGAGAGACACCGATTTGGGGAACCTCTGGACAGTCCCTTCCTACAAACAAAGAAACATAACATTCCATAATTTTAAATTAAGTTAATTCACATCTCCACTGGAAAGAGGGGTGAGGAGGGCAGGGGAAAGGAGGAGAGGAGGGAGACAACGACTTGGTTGAATTTTTCAACTTTTCAATCCTATCCATCAAGACAAACATTTGCTCGAAACAAACTACCTTGTTTCAAAAATAGTTTTTATTTGCCTTACTTACAAAGGTATGTTTCAAAAAATATGTACTTTTACTTTGAGACTTGTTTTACTCCACTGGCATCCTGCTTGGATTTTGCAGTTCAGACTTTGCAAGAAGTACACACAACTGAAGCAGCACCTCAGTATTGCAACAACAGAGCAAACGCACAAACCAGTAATTGTCCAGACAGCAATTTAATGAAGGAATGTTTTTTCCTTAGTTTGGGGGTGGGGCTTTTTGTTGGAGTTTTTTTGTTTGTTTTTTTAAGATGGAAACTGTTTGATGCATGAAGTTTGATACATTCGATGCATGAGGTTGGCTCATTAATATGCGAAAGCCACCTCTTCAGAACATACACAGATGTGTTCCTTGGAAACACAACAACAGATTGCTTCACCTATTTTCATGCCACAAAACCCTCACAGTGGCATGACTGCATTGAAGTACATTTGTGAATGAGTAACCATAAGAAAACAGCTCACAGTTCAAGAATTTTCTTCATTTCTTTACACAAGAACTGTAGATTTGCCCTGCAGCAGATAGGATTGCTCTGTCTTCTTTCTAGCCTTTCTGATATTAATCTTGCCTTTACACGTATTACAAAGACACATTTGTCAAAATCTAACTCCCCACTCAAATGGACCACATCACACATCCTACTGCTATGTCTTGGTTAAGAAGACACCAAAAACCAACCGTAAGTTTGAACTTCTCATCAGGGAAGACCTTAAATTTTGAATTCTCGGAGGCTGGAACAACAGCAGTGGAAAGCATTTCCATGTGTTTGCACTTCATATCCTATCTCTTCCCTAGGCATCTGCTTTTGGCCAATAAGCACCAGGAGGCTCTATGAATATTCATAAAGTCCAGTCCCATGACTTGAGTCTCATTTTGTCCTAACACCAAGATCTATCTCCCAGGAAGTAACAGGGAGCTCACAGTCCATCTTCTACACGGAATGCGGTTTCCTTCTGTTCCTGTACATCCCTCTCTGTCTAATAATTGCCATGTTATTGCTCAGACGGATAAGATCTTTCAAGATAGACAGATAAGACCTTATAAGACCTTTCAATTCTTTTCACAGCTGACCCTTGTTCTTAGTATTTTTCCACAGCTTAATACCACCACCAAGGTTTCACACTTCACTACTCTTTACATGCTCAAACTGCCCAGGTCAGATTCCCATGAAACACCGCAGGAGGAGGAAACCATTTACTGTTACCTCCTGTTTACTAATATCCAAGCTAAACCTCCCCCGGCACAACTTCAGGCTGTGTCCTCTCGTTTTGATGTGAGGTGGAGCAAAGTAGTGTTTCTGCCACATTTTTCCACTGCGCGTTGTTGCACTACGTCTCCCGACTCCTTGGATCACATGCCATTAGATGTACCGGGAAATTATCGCAATAAAATACAACGAAAGGAAAAACCCCTCCCAGCACATCTACAGCATCACTTCCCCTGCGCTGGCAGGCGAACCCCAGAGGCTGGAGCAGCTCCCGGCTGCTCGCCGAAAGCTCCGCAGCGACGGGCATTAAACGGGGGACAACAACAGCGCTGTCCGCCCACACCGCCGCAGCACGGCAGGCGGGCCACGGACCCCGCCCCGCAGCCCCGGGCCCGCAGCCACACTCACCCCAGGACGAGCAGACCCTGCCCCGCAGCCACACTCACCCCAGGACGAGCAGACCCTGGACCTGCAGCCACACTCACCCCAGGACGAGCAGACCCTGGCCCCGCAGCCACAC
>VXBQ01010611.1:185295-217240 GCA_013400175.1 Phainopepla nitens
CGCTCCCGTTCGACCCCGTCCCGCCCCCGTTCCGCTCCCGTCCGCTCCCGGCGCCGCGCCACGCCCCGCGGCAAGGCCTCGCACCCCTCCGGGCCTCCCCCCAAAAAGCGAATGCCTCGGCGTGGGCGGGAGCGGTGCAATCTCCCCACCTCTCGCCTCACAACGCCGAGCTCGTTCTTTCTGACCCGAGGGGGTTTCGCTCGCCTCCGTAGGTGAACAGAGGTTGGGCGATGCTGGCCAACTACATAAAGATTTGAACTGAGTTCTCCTCCGAACTACCCCTGTGGCGACACCCATCCTCCTCAGCACGGGTGCCAGGGCAGAGCACAGGCTGTCAGCTGCAGATTTACACTAGCTCCAGAAATCCACTAGCTCCTTGAATCTCTAGCTCCTGGACATAATAACTCTGGCATCTACATATTTTGCAGAAAGCCTCTCTTAAAGGAGTAAGCAGATCTGCTCATGAGCAAGAAGAAAGTACAAGAAAATAAAAGAAAAATAAAGGCAACATTAAATATGCTGAAAATTGAGACTGATAAAGCAAGGCATATGAAGCCTCACCTTACAGGAAAACAAACAGCAGCATTTAAATGACATTTAAAGTTTCATAACCTAACAAAATCTTACTCACTAAGAAAGGCATAGAGAAAATGCCTAGCATTTGTTCTCTGATAATAAAATATTTTTTTAACCTGTTTGGTAAGAAAAGTTCCGCATTCTCCAAAGGTCCATTTTTCTGTGTCAGTAAATCATTAAGAAACTGCATGTGTAATAACAACTTTCCTTGTCCTGAGCAATCATTCTTCTATAGGAGCACGTTTGTCCAACATCTCAGACACATGCACACACAAGAAAATAGAGTCCCTTGTCAAAAAAAAAAACTTACCAAGCAGACGAAATTTAGAACAGCAAGTTAAGTCCTGGTTAAGAAAATGCAGTTTTAACCTTCCACCTTCTCCTACATTTCCACAGTGTAGAGACTAAGAGCAAGAGTTAAATTTTGTGCAATCCCTTTGGAAGGCTCTTTTTGTCATTGCAGCAACAAGATTCAGCCATTGGTCACTCCCACACCTTACCACCACAAAACCCCACCATCTCATTTGCATTTCTCTAAACCAAGCCCTTTCTTCCTTTCCAACCAGCACAATGATAATTATATGAACAAATAATTGTGAAGGAGTATATTATTAGTACTAATACTATGTCCATTACTCTAATTTGGATCTGGAGAGAACTATCAAAGCACATACCAAAAGGCATTCAACTAGAGGAGTTAAGGAAAGTCAAATAAAAGAGAAAAATGCTAACTTTATTATCTGTCACACATGCTATGAGACCTCTTTAACAGATGATTCAAAGTCTATTTTGTAGCCACAGCCCCTGATAGAAAACATTTATTATGCACTGCTCCCTTGCCAACAATGTATGGTATCCTAATCTCTAATAAAGCTGCTGCCTTGTCTGAAATAATTTTCTCGGATTCCACATCTTTACATGTCGTTTACTATTTTGGAAGCATGATTTGTAACAAATGTAAACATACTAACCACATCATGCTCTCATAACAAGACATGCCTTATCTTTTAACCTACCATTTACAGCTGGACCAGTTAAACCTGGAGAAAAAGAAGGCTCAGGGGGGACCTTATCACTCTCTACAACTGCCTGAAAGGAGTTTGTGGCCAGGCAGGTTGTTCTCTCCTCCCAAATGGCAGGATGAGCAGGAAGAGCCCCAAGTTGTGCCAGAGGAGGTTTAGATTGGATATTAGGAAAAAAATCTTCACTGGAAGGGTGGCCAAGCATTACAAATAGGCTGCCCAGGAAAGCGGTGGCATCGTGGAGGTGTGGCACTTGGGGACACAGTTTAATGGTGAACACGTCAGTGCTAGGTTAATGGTTGGACCTTTAGAGGTCTTTTCCAACCTTAATGATTCTCTTTATTCATTTCACTTAATATTCTCACTTTCTGCTTGTTTGTCTATCCCACACTTGGTTTGTACAACCAAGAGATTATTAATCATATGCCAGATTTCTATAAAACTTAGATGTGAGAGTATTAAAAAAAAAAAAAAAGGTCAAACGCTAAGCTCTCTCTAGAATAAATGTGGAAATTCACCTATGGGAAAAGACAGATTTTGAAATCACACCAACCCTTCTTAAACTGGTCTGGGACAATTACCATGGAAGTTTATTTCTTATTCTTCTTTGAAGTGATATACTGAACAGAAGGAGTAAGTCCACAAATCCAGCCTGTTCAAATATTCCTCTACAAAGGGTCACTCTCAACACAGGGCTCACTTGTCAAAGGCCTTTTTTTTTGGAAGTGAAGAGACACTCCTGCTCAGTAACTTGTTCACTGAGCAGAATGTTGTCGCCAACTTTGTTGCAAACAAAACTGAAAAAAACCATCACTGCACAAAAGGGTCCTTCCACATGTTCACCAGCTAATGCTGCTCCATCTTTGGAGCAAGCACGAAACAGACGTGACATGACCACTTTCCAAATTGATCATGTGGAAACAACATTCCAGGCATGCATCACAGTATTGTAGTTGAATATTTATACCACAGGAGATACTAAATTCATAAGAATTACATGCTTTTTCCTCTAGGTCAGGAAGTCATCTGTCCAACTTGGTTGCAGCCAGCCACGGTAAGCTCTCCCTCTATTGCCTGACAAAACACATCTCTCTCAGGATTGAGAGGATCTTTAGGAAGAGCACTTTCACTCTCTTGTTACAACCTCAGTGACCACAAACTGCCAGGTGTAACAGACAGTACTGAATGTCATGGGCAGATCCCAGAGGAGGTTCGTACTGTCTGAAAACTGTAAGAGCTGTGCCAGGGCTGAGCATTCTTACATTCGGTGAACACAGCAGCACCAAATTCTTCCTTCAGCAGTCTGGACCTTCTGTGAGACATATCCAGCGACTTTTACAGCTCATGAAAGCAGTCTGTTTGCTCGGCATTTAATCACTTCTTGCAGCAGTGCAAAGAAAACACAGGTAGATGACAATAATGCCTGTCCCTGCTTACAATCCCTATGCCTCAGCTTCCTCAAAGTCAGACTCATTGTGGCATATCTTGAAAAAGCATCCCTGGAGTAGTTTAGCCAAGGTAACTCCAGTAGGTGAATATAAATGAAACAGAATCATGAGAAATTTAACAGAACATTCATCTAGCCTTCTGCAGAAAATTATTTTAAGGCAGCTATCATATGTTTGGCTTGTTTGTTTAGAAATGACGTGGCTTATTGAGGAGAAGGGAAAAGAAAACCTGCCTTGAAAGGTAATATAGTAAATGTTACCTTCTTAGCTTCTAGCAACACATCTTTATCATTACTGTTACTGAACATGCCAGAGGTTTGACAACTAGCAAAAATACACTCCAAAAATTATAGCATGTCTCCATTGGTAAGTGTCACTCCAGGCTTGAAGATAATTTGAATTTTGTTCTCATCTTTATTAATGAGCACTGCCAGAAGTGTTTCAGTGCTTTCAGTCATCTGGTTGTTGGTCAATGAATGAAGTACTGACTGTATCTGAAGCATGAAAATACAAATCTTTATCAGAGTTTTTCCACTGATAGTGTTTAATCATACCACCTGATTGGCCCTTTCCTTTTACAAAAATGTCACTTGCTGTCTTTGAAGCTATGTATGGGTTACTGATGCTTTGATGATCAAACTACCTTGGGAACATTCATCCAGCTGAATTCTTGGTGAGTTTTTCAGGTGACTATCTGTTTGATCTGACCAAATTACCATAATTTGCCACAATGCCAGTTTTCTTCATATGTTGCTAAAATTCTATTCGTAAATAAACTTAAGAGCCTCATTTTGTTCAAAAAGTAGGTACCATTGGAATGAGAGCATGAAGGTTTCTCTGTGCTTGCCTGCATCACCATCTACAGTTTTTCAGTCCTCTATGGCAGCCTCCTGCACAGAGTGCTCACTTGGTGCAATCAAAATCACCTCTTCCACCCAAGACCTGCTTCCCCTTAGGGTCAAGGTCTTCACTTGTTATTGTATCTGGAGTGAAGAAAAATAATAAAGAAGTGAATGCAATTATTTTCTTAAATCACTGACAACACTAAAAGCAGGCCATCATTTTTAATACAATCTCAATCTGTGTGCCTACAACAAAGCATCTCAGGTACTTCAGTGCAACGCCTCCTACTAGACATTTTCATATTGAATCCTGACATCTATTAAAATATTTAAGCTTTAAAAGATTTAAGGCTTTTCCAGCCATGATCTGTGTTGAGTTCTGTTCCTATCTTTATAAAACAAAGTAAGAATAAACTGCTCCAATTTTAAAGACAGGCTAATTTGTATAAAGTAATTTTATTCTTCTGCAAATTTTAAAGGCCTTATAATTCTGAAATGCCTTCAAGATGGCATAAGCTTGCAAAGTACAATATAAATAATTTTAAATCTATTTGTAATTTTGATTCACTGTAAAAATGCAACTGCAGGTATAACTCTTGGTCATAGGAAATAGAAACAATTTCTGAGTGCAAGATACTACAGAAGTAAATCTGACTTTTTAATATAAATTATGAATCAACATTGAGAAAAATACTATCATCTTAATTAACTGCAATAATAAAGAATGCTAATTAGTGTCTTAGAGAAGGTGTTTTATTTCTTTGGATCTGATAGGAGGCATTTACTGCTGCAGGATCAAGTGTCTGAACAGAAAGGGACAGAGCAGCACCCTAACAAAACACTTGGAAGCGATCCACAAGACTTTCCCTATGTATTCTTTTTATGTAAATTTGGAAATCCAGTAAATATTTTTTTTCAAATCAGACTTCCTTCAGCAGCATAACATCATACACGTTTTCCCTCCTGTTCATTGATCTCTGAAGAAAATTGCACATATAATGAATCAGTGAGAATAGATGCAGAACTTTATCCTCTCAGAATTAAAAAACAAAACCAAGAACAACAGCAACAAAAAAGATCTGAAATGTTGTGTGGCAACAGTTCTATAGCACAGAGTGAAGCAATGCAATTGTGAGGAGACCTTAGTCTGCATATGCTCAGGCATACTAAATACTTTTCTCCTCCTTCTGTAACCACAAACACCCCTGGCTTGAAATGTCAAGATGTGTCATCATACTGCTAAAATATGATGCAGCCAAACGATTTGAGGACCTGAAAGTTTTCCTCTGTTCTTGCTACAGTGTGACTTCCATGGGGGTGTACTGGAAGGAAGGCACTACTGAAAAACAAAGTAACGACCCTTTATTTATCCCACAACCACAACTCCTTTCCTAAAAACCAGAGAGAGAGAGAGGGAGAAGTTAAATGCGAATAAAACCCAAGCAATTGCACAATACCACTGCTCACCACCTGTGTGGAATGTCCCTTTGGCCAGTTCAGGCCAGCTCTCCTGGCCATGGTCCCTCACAGATTGTTGTGCACTTCCTCACTGGCAGAGCCTGGGACACAGAACAGTCCTTGACTTGGGGTCAGCACTGCTTGGCAACAACCAAACATCTGTGAGTTACCAACATCATTCTCATCCTGAATCCAAAACACAGCATCTACTCAGGAGACAGAAGTCACCAGAGTAAGGATGTAAAAACCACCACATGCCAACCTGTGAACATTATGAACACATGTTTTCAAGGACTCAAGAGAGCACAGAAATCCCCATATCCCCACTTGTTATCCATTTGGTGTACATGCATGCACAAGTACACGTTCACACCACACTGAAACTTTTCCAACAAGACTGCAGCAACAGTGAGAAAAGACTGACTGATTCAGTCCCAAGTATTTTGTGAGACAAGAAATCTCTAATTCCATTAGCATTTGACAAACTGACAGGAATGATCTCACCACTGAAAAGACCACAAATTTTCACCAAACTACTGCAGTATCCAAGAATCTTCTTCCCTACCAAAAATACTGATGAAGAAAAAAAATTCCCATTATGGGCCCAAACCTTAAGTAAAAGTGTGACCCCCATGAACATTGCACACTGAACTCTACATTAACGAACAATTAAAAAGAAATAGTCCCTTAACTCACAAAATTTTAGAGGAGTTCGGGACAGTTAAGAGTGACAACATAGACTGAGGGCCCTTCCTCTTCTTTCTTTAATAATCCTGTTTATTGAGCACTGGATCAGAAATAAAAGGCCTGGTTGTAAACATGTCAGCTTCCAACAACATCAGTTCTCTGCATCTAAGAACAATAAAACGACTTAGAGCTAAAATGAGATTCTTTGGGTTTAGAGGCTTATCAGGTTGCCCAGAGAAGTTGTGAATGACCCATCCCTGGAAGTGTTCAAGACCAGGCTGGGCAGGGCTTTGAGCAATCTGGTCCAGCAGAAGTGTCCCTGCCCATGGCAGGGGGATTGGACCTAGATGATCTTTAAGGTCCCTTGCAACCCAAACCATTGTTGGAAGTCTACAACATTTTCCAAAAACTGAGGTTTATATACAATATTCCTAAATGTTAGTAATTATTTTTAGTTGCATCCATCTAGAGAGTGTAGATGAATGTGTAGTACCACGTGAAATTAAAATTTAGTTCTGAATTCTTGTACACTTAATTGCAATGAAAATATAGACCATGGCAAACCACCACATTACTATATTTACTCTTTTAGATCAATACAATAAGGGAAGTGACCAGCTTAGTAACACTACAATGCCCTATCCAGGTTAGTATGCATTACAGTGTGAAAGAGATCTATTGCTTTTAGTGGGTAAAACAGGAGACAGGGAATCAGAGTTTCCACCCTCTTCTGCAGCTCATCAGGTTACTTATATCCACATTTCCAAGGTTAATAATTTTGAAACCCAAAGCTTGAGCCTCAAGAAATAAAAGTTGACAAAAGATCATGATATTTGTACATCACAGGTAAAGCTACACTTCTCATACCAAGTTCACAAACATTTTTTTCTATGCGTCAGAACCAGTCTGAAAATAGGGAACAGTAAAATTAGTTTCTGCAATATATTACCCACCCCTAAACAACATAACTTAAGCTTTGCCCAATTTATCTTTGGATTAGGTAGGGTTGTTATCTCACCTACCTATTGCAACATGTTAGGATAGCAATATTAATGTTTCTTTAAAAAGGAATCTATGTATCTTGGTACATTAATATACCATTGTAAGTGTTGCGTAAGGCATCTTCTTATCCTCTCAAAAAGTGTCATGGTCTTTTACAGCAGAATATATTTTCTTTCAAATAAGAATAAAAAATGGTGAATTTTTTTTTCTCCATTATGAAGCAAAAGATTTATTCATTATAAATCCTCCTTCAATTTGGTTAAGAGAACACGAAATTGCTATGTAAATAAATAGTAAATGTAAAATCTCACAAAGTATTGCCATAGTTTAGCCCTAGACACTATTAGGATAAGTCGTTGGTAGTTGTGGAAATCAGAAAATTTAGCATATCTAGGAAAGATAGAAAGAAATCAGTGCCAGATTTTCACTATTCTGCACTCTTCATGGACTGTCATTGCCATCAACCTGTCCATACTTAAGGAAAAAATACTAAGACAGAAAATGGATCCTTTCCTTTATTAACTAATTAGTCATAGTTAGATTGTTATCAATGAAAATGCACTGGCCATTGATGTCTTATAAATCATTTTAAGCAGCAATAAAACTTATCATGAAGGAACTTTATTTAGGCAAGCAAAAGCTTCCTGTGTATAACTATCAATAATATCATATTCTGTAACTCACAAATTCTAATCTCAACTCTAAGCAAGAAATACTAAAGTTTTCAATATTTAATTAAGATGCTTCTTCTAAAAGCTTAAGTGAGACCATCTAATTAAAAAAATGCTAATGTGGAGGTATAGACTTTCCTTGTCAAAGTGATGTATCTTATTCCTTCTTTTATCTCCTTCTGTTGGTTTTGTTTTTGTTTGTTTTTTTTTTTGAAGACAATACCTTATCAGTATAACCTTTACTGCTATGAATATTTGAAGTGCCACCATGCACACAAAAGTACAAGTTGGGGATAATTAGGTGATATCAATCAGAAGTGGTTCAGTAGCATGTCAAAATGAGTATTTTGCTGGACACAATCAGTTTTAGAATAATAGGGTTTATTCTTCATCCCAATACAATCAGTTTGTTTTAAGAGTGGATTCCATTCTTTAAATTTTTTTAATGATAAAAGTGATAGACATGTTACTTGGCTTTATTTTTGATTTTGAAAAAAGCAGCAACTAGGGGGAAATTACAAGGATATAACTGATTTGTTCTGGCATTATTTATATAAAGCAGCAAATATCTTCTGAACAGAACTCTGTTACTACACATAAAACCAGATTAACCTCCCCACTCACAAAAGGTTACTATTTTACACAAATACAGTAAAAGTTTAAGCCTGAGAGAGCTTACCATATAAAAATGAAACAAAATAAAAAGCTCCAGATTGGAGTAGAGGGAAATGAAAGAAGGACATCTGGGAGGATTTGTGCTCCTACTTCAAATATTATGCGACATGGAAACCGAACTTAAAGCAGACGTTCCAAAATCCATCTGAAATTTAAGTGTACTAAAACAGACTTCAGTCCTAAAGAGTTAAAAACTTAAACATACATTCATTCCTATCAACACCCAAAACCCATTACTGTTCTTCTGACTGGCAGCAATAAGGATTAGCACAGTTTAGTACTACAGAAGCAGCAATTATAGACGTTCATAAAATATATACAGTAGTTTGCCCTTTTTTTTGTAATAGTATGAAAAATTCCACCAACACAGTAATGCAACTATTGCTCACTTTCATAAGCTCTTCTGTTTTAAATACTAAGAACACTTTTATAAGCTCTTCTGTTTTAAATACTAAGAAACCACCTCAGAATACCTTTGCTGTAGCAAAATATCACCAAATGGAAGCAGACACATTTAACAGGCTTCTTTCATCAGCAGCAAACCCTAAACGTTTCAAGGCGACACTTGAAAATTAAACACAGAAACATCCAAACCAAGCATCACACCTGTTACTAACACTTCAGGATCTCACTAGGCAGTGACCGAAACGTCCGCTTTGATGCGCAGCACCAGCTTCGGGACAGAATGGATACAGCTCACACACCTTCTCGAGGGACCTTTCGCTACCCACTCCAGCTCACCATCCCCTGCGCGCCCTCTGGACCTCGGCTTCTCTCCCAGCGCATCCCGAGGTGGGGACGGGACAATTTTCCTCCGCTTCCCGTTCCCTCCCGCGCGGAACCCCGAGCGTTTTCCAGCTCCCGTGCGAGCCACGGCTCCTGCCCGTGAAGGTGCCGGGGGAAGGAAAACCCTGCCCACGGAGACGTTCGGCACCTCTCAGGACACCCAGAGGCAGAGGGAGCCCGGCGGCAGGAAGCCACAGCAGCGAGGGGCGCCCGCCTCCCCCGTACCCCGGGTCTGCGCGGCGCTCACTCACGCGGGGCGCCGCGGGACGCCGGCAGCCTCGTCGCCCTCGGCCGCCGCCTCCTCCCCGATGTCGGGCAGGGTGATGAGCAGCCCCCTGGCCGCCGCCCGGCCNNNCCCGAGAGCAGCCCCGGGCGGCAGCCTGCTGCGGCAGCGGGCCGGGCCGACTAAGCGTGGGATTGATTTCCCCTCCAGCTCGAATCCCATCGAATATTAAGGGGCAAAGACGAAGCCCCCCTGCCGGGGCAGCAGGGCTCTCTTCTCGCATCTGTGCATAGGAAGGGCTCAGCAGAAGCGGGGAGTGAGGGCGACCCAATCCAGCACATCTTTTATCACCACGCCAGGCAGAGGCAGCAAGGAGCTGTGTGAAAGCAACAGCTCACGTGTTTTTAAAGACTCTCCCAACCACTCCAAGCCGTTTGGAGAGCGGTAGAGGGTGTCAGTGGCCCAAGCCAGACAGCTGGGGGCACACGAGTGGGGGAATAATTAACTTTGCCCTAGCTTTCCAACACTGGGTTGTCTGCCTGGGTGAAGAGAAACGTGACCACACCAGCAGCAGTTTGGGAACGCCGCAATGCTTGGTGTTATGGACAAAGCAAACATTGTGTGAGCTCAGAACACGACAGGTCAGGTGGCCCTTGGAGTGCCCAAAAAAACAGCACAGGCTGAAGGTTAGCCCAGTTTTTTGTACATATGAGCCCCGGGATCAAGCATCACATCAAGCAACTAGTTGTACTATCGATTTTAAGTTGGCAACTGCTGGTGCACAACAACCAAGGTCACAAAGTGAGGAATTTTATCCCTGCCTTGTCTTCCCAGCACATCAAGGAGTGCAATGAGCTGGCAGAGAGAGCACAGAACACCAAGCAGAGGACTGAGATTTGAAACTGGGATATTCCTAGGCTTTTTCTTACAAACCGGAGTAAATATGTTATGACAGAACCTGATGGAGTAGATGCACTTAAATCTAAAAGCAGCACAATCTGAATTTATTCCTACCATAGTAAAAAGCCCTGACTGAGCCACAGTGCAAGTAGCATAATTGAGCTCATTGGTGGGTAGTATGTTTATCTCAGCTGTATATATGAGCATCACTGTCTGTAACTTGTTCATTACTGCTGGTTCTGGCCAGGACAGGGTTAATGCTTGCAGTACAAGGAGGGGCATGGCTAGGACCCTGAGGTTATTCTGTATCACCTCACAGCCAGCACAAAGGGCAAGGGTCCTTTCAGGTCGTGTTCCATGTGGTAAGAACTCACGTGTCAATCGAGCTCTTGTACACTCTGTTATTAAAACTGTTCATGTTACTGTTTGGTTTTTGTTTCATTGCTTTTTCAGGTAAATTGTTCCTATCTCAACCCATCGTCTTTACGTTTTGTGCCTCCAGTTCTGTTCTCCAGCCTGCCACGGGGAGGGAGGAGTGAGCGAGCAGCACATGGCTTAGAACACAAAACTGGGGGATATTATTCCTAAACCATGACACCCTGTCATTCAAGATCTGCAGAAACAGTCAGGTTCCACTCCAAATCTCCAGACTTGAGCATTCTGCCTCACTCAAGCCCTTTACAAATTCTGCTTTCAATACAAATGGCTCCTCTTTAGTCCTATGCAATATCTTTGATATTACGGGTTTTGAACTACTTTTCATTTATTTGGTGTTCAACCCATCAGCAAATCAGCATAATATAATCTGATGCTGCCCACTGCAGAGACTGCCCAGCTCAGTCACAGACTGTGAATCCTGAAAGCACTTACAACTCTTAGCCATGGTAAGCCCGTTTATTTACTCTCAATAAAATTGTCAAACAAATCTACAGGAGCAGAGCAGATGTAGGTAACTTTCAGAAAAACAGGGAAAACTTATAGGAAAATTTTAGGTCTGGTATAACTGATGATTACCACTGGCCCTGTGATTATTACTTTTGTGCCTTTTTTTGATACATTAGTCTTATTCTCATTGTGAACCTTTATAATGTCTTTTACTATGGCAAATTCTTTTAAACTGAATCTAGGTACTAAAATAACTGTTTAGAATGCATTCATCATATATTTATAATTTAAAGGGATTTTTCACTCATCACCAAGTACTTCTTGTTTTTATTCCTAGCTGTATTACAAAACTGAGCATTCATAACATTTTTTTTTCGCTGTTCTGAAACCAATTTTGGGAGCTTTTGTAATAACTAGAAAAATCTTTAGGAATTTAGACATTTCTGGCTCAAAGGGCCAGAAAAGACCATTTGATCATCTAGTCTGACCTCCTGTATCACATTTCACCACAGCATTTCTCCATGCATTCTCTTCATCTTTATGTCATTTTTAATATCCATGTGAACTACTGGCATTTTCTAAACAATTTATATTGATCTGGAAAGAGAAATTCATCTGCTATGTGTCACAGCAGATTTAGGATAGGAACCCTGTCACGTGTTAGTCTTTAAATAAGAGAAAGAATAATTGACGTGGTGCATACCTGGCACACCATAATTACCAACCTGCCTCCTCAACTTTCATGGCCTACACATGAAGAAAGAATTTGTCACTTTGCCTGAAAAGGTCAGAAAGATGAGATGAAAGCATCACAATGGGGATAATCCTATTACTGTAATTAAGGAATCATCATCTATCACTTCAGCTGTAAACAAAGCCTGGTTTGTTTTCACTCAGGACTTCCTGAGCAAATGAAGACATCTGCACCCCCTTCACTATTCCAGTGCATGAAAAACCGTATTTCACCAATTATTTCTCTTGTTTTTATCATCATGGGACATAGGAAACCTAATAAAACCCAATGTTTTTCATCTGTACATATAGCAAATAATGAGAAAAGCTGTTTAAAATGTTAAGTATAGAACTGTTTTCTAAAGCAGTAAAACAGCATTCTTGTAGCAATAGTGGTATTGAAGTTGATGACAGAAATGCTAGGGGGAAAAAGCAATTTAAAAATATTCCTGAGCATATTGAAGCATCACAGACCTACTAAAAGCTGACAAAGTTTTGAAAGGTCCTTGAAGCAGAAATTAAATATTAACAGAAATATACAAATGACTGCCTTGTGTCTAATATACAATAACTTGTGCTCAGTCTCACCATAACATTCTAGCCAGTGTTAAACATTATAAACACCCTTGCAAAGCACATTTTGCTCAGTCTCAGCTCTCTCTCCAGATCAAGCTGCTAGCCCATATATTTCAACCTTAATGCCCTGGCAATCGCCATCTAGCCCACATTTCTGTAAAATATGTTCAGGAAAAAAAATCAAACTAGATTAATATGCAAGAAATTAAACTACACAATTCTATCTGATTTCTTTACAGTTTTCCTTTTAGCTATCAAAGGCAAAACTGTGTATAAAAGGAAACAAAAAAAACTGAAAATCATCTAGGTTTGAAATTTTTTCCCACTCTAACTGTAGTCACAATAATGGTTTTGATACTATTTAACACCATTTCTTTGGGTTTGTTGTTGTTGTTTCACCAGTGACAAAATTTTTGGTCATGAAATTGCAGCACCACCACTTTCTCCACAAAGATATCTTCTGGTTATATTATAAAATAACTGTGTCTTTATTCATTTTATACAGGTGCAGCAGCCATGCCTTGGCCATGCTTCACATTGATTTCAAGTTCTGTGTACAGGCCTGCATACAATTTTGTGTCCATTCTAAGAATCAAGGTGACATCTCTCAGTATTAATGTCCTGCCAGCTCTCTGAATTTCACCAGAGAAGAGCAAAAAAAAAAACTTTTTCCTGATACCAAGTTTATTAAATCAGTTGACTCATCAGCCTGAAAATCACTTTTTGATAGCAACCAGTATTAGCCCCCCCAGAAGGCATAATCACAAAGGTTTTAAAACTCACTTTGAAACTGCTATTGGCTTGAATTACAGAAATAGTTTTCTGTGTTACTTTCTGTTTTTCACAAGGAAAGCAAACCAAATTGAGGCACTGTATCCCCCATGTTTCAAAAGCAAGCAGTAGTGTCCACTCTACCTTCTACAAAGAATTTTCTGTTTTATCATTAATGCATTTTCTTTTGTATATCCCCTTAGAGAGTCTGTCTTTTCTACCCTACATCACTTCCTAGAACACCAGTGGTTCTCTCTGCTTTTCAGAATTTCTACCACATTTTTAATGCACTGATTGAAATTACTATCCACCATGATCCCTTTAACGTCACTTCAGTGCAGCTGAATTAAAATATCAGCAAAAACATGAATATAAACAAATACATTTAAGTCATAGTGACTCCTACATATATTTACAGGATGTCAAACTTTTTCCGAACTTCACGAAGGCTTGCTAGTTTTCCAGTGGTAGAAAATACACAATAAAATGACCCCATAATTCAATTCTGTAGTTCAAAAATCAGTGCACTTTACTTTTAGATTTTAATGCCATCACCAATTGCTGATGAAATGCACTGACTCGTTCTCTCTGGGCTGGCCAGTTCAAGATGCAGCGGGACCTGAACATTCCTCTTCTCAGGTGAAGCACATGATACAACTTGTAATCTTGGATATCATCAAGAAAGATCAGGATGATGGAGTCCCGACTTTGTTCAACAGCTTGCTGAAGAGCATGATACACCTTGAAACTGAAGCAAAAATAAGACAAAAATCAATGTTTTCTTTTGTGTGAAAGAAAAAGAAAAGATGAACCATCCTTAGCAGTGGTCTTAGTGTCTATTTTGTGATTATACAATGGTTATTACTTTTCTTAAATTAGTTCCCTCTAACTAAAGAAAATAAATTACTGTTCCAAAAATATAACCTAAACCTACTGTCTTGATATACCCTTGTTTAACAAAATGCCTTTCTTTTCAAGACCACTCTATAAGAATGATGAAATGACTAATTTAAAGGCAAAAAAAAAATCATCTTTTGATGCTAGTGGTCTCACTCATTGTTGCTCTTCTTCAAATGTGTAATTTTAAGGAAAGCAATCTGCAGAGGTGGCAGCCTGACTTTTGGAAAAAAAACCCCAACCAAACCAAACAAAACCAAAGATCGTCACCTCCAAAAATAACCCCCCCAAAAAAAATCCAAAAAGAAAACCAACAAACCAGCCAAACAAAAAACAACCAAAACATCACAACAAAACCAAACAAAAACCCAAACAAACAAAACAAACAAACAGACCACAAAGAACACCCAAGAAAATGCCTAAAACATTGACTTAGGTATTCAAATTTTCACTACCATATGCGTGAAATTATTAACTTTATTAACTTAGGAATTATGCAGAAGTTACAATATATTAGGTAAATATATTGAAGAAGATTTTGCGTGGGTATTTTTCATTAAATGCTATTTTTTATTAAATTACAGTATAAAAATGATCTTGTTAAAATATCTCATAAGAAATTTTTCCCCTTACAGATAAAATTTTATATCTTACTCACTTTTTACACCAGGGATCCTGTAAGAGGTGTTCAGTCACAACAAAAATAATCTTCCTGCTCTGTTTTATGCTGTTAATTGTGGCTTCAAATTCAGATACACCTGCTTCAAAATCCCGTTCTTCTAAACAAAACTTAATTTCAAAGTGGTTATTCTTTTCCAGAGACATGAAATTTTTAGACACCCAATTCTTGTCCTCTCTTGCATGAATAACGTAGGCATCATAATCATACTGTTCCTGTTGTCTCTCAAATTCTTTAAAACCAAGCACTCGATTGACTAAAATGTTCCAGTAGAAAGCTATCCTCCACCCTTCAAAATGGATGGTAAGGACAATAAAAATGAGGAGTGTCACAGTAGTGGCAGAGATCACAAAAAGAAGTTTAAATGGAGCACTGTCTTTGCAGGCTGAACTATCAAAATACAAAACCAGGCTACCATGATATTTAGGTGGGGTGTTGCAAATGTACTGAGACTTCAATCCAGGTATGTCTGCTTGGGTCTCATTAAGCCAATCAGCAAACCAAGCAATGCTTTCACAGGTACAATCAAAGGGATTGGAATCCATCTCTAGTTTTCTCAAGCTCCTGAATGGTGGGCCAAATACTTTTTCTTCAACTGAGGTTATCAGATTTTTCTGAAGGTTCAGTGAATTCAGAGAGGCTTGGTCATCAAACAAAGTTGCTGGAAGCAAATTCAAATTATTCGATCCTAAATCCAAGTGTTTTAATTGAAACAGACCCTTGAAAGCCTGAACTGGAATTTCATCAAGCCCATTTGATTTTAAATTAAGAATCTGCAAGTTGGGAAGACCTTTTATAAAAAGAACAGGGCCACCAGGATTTGCATGTTTCCAAAGCCGGGCTAAATTATTGTGCTGCAAATCCAGGATGTCAAGTTTGTCAAGTCCATCAAACAAGTCTTCTTTTATGTTTGCTATGTTGTTATTGCTGATGTCCAGGACAGTCAGGTTTCGTAGACAATGAAAAGGTGAAGGAGAAAATGCCAGATTACTGCAGCCTACCTTCCTCAGCATCAGTTTTCTGAGGCTTGGGACAAAAATGAATGATTCGCTTTGCAAAGTCAAGTTTTTATTATAGGAAAGATAAATATCTTGTATATTATTGAGACCTTCAAACTCATGACCTGTAAGCTGTTGATTAATTTCATTGAGACCAAGATCAAGAATTTTCAGGTGTCCCAGAGAAGAAAATGCCCCGCTTTCTATTGTAGAGATTCTTGTTTTTGTGAGGTTGAGAACCTGTAAGCTAGAATTAGCAAGTGATGAAAATGTTTTATTAGTTATTCTTTGTAAGTTTATGTTGCAGTAGCAGAGACTCAGATATTTCAGGTTGTTCAGACCTGTGAACATATTAGCAGTAATTCCTGGAAAATTGTTATTATCCATTATAAGGTACTCCAGGTGGTATAGCCATTGAAAAGAAAAATCTTCAATTTTCCCAGAAAGTGAGTTTATGAGATTCAAATATTTAAGGCTGGATAATCCATAAAATAAGCGCGACGATATATGAATATTATTAAACTTCAGATTTAAGTATTGTAAACTTGAAAGCCACTGAAATGAGTCATTTTCTATGACAGAGAGAGAATTTTGGGAAAGGTTTAAAATGGTAAGGTTTGTTCCTTGCAGTGCCTGGAAAGTTGACTTGCCAATGTAGGAAAGTTTCACATGGCTCAGTGAGAGGTTTCGAATCGCTGTGTTTGATAATTCCGTACAAAGTTTCTCTGTGCGATTTTCACCAAGTTCAACATTGTTCAGTGTGAGGCCAAACAAATTTCCAATTGTGTGGAAACATCCTGTATGAAACTGAAAGAACAGGAAAAACAAAAGTCTTGACCCAAACAAGGGCATTATGTAAGAAAGTTGACCAATGAAACGAAAACTTGGAAAGGTTTTCAAATGAGATTTTCAAGCAGAATAGAACTCCTACAGCCAGATTGCTTCACAGTCAAGTTCAGACAAACACTTTTTGAGGTTTGCACTTTTTTTTGACAATAGTTCTATCATTTATAATGTGATTATCATAAATCTGAGTAGTATTATTTTAGAAGAAGATAGAAAGTGGCTTTGTGAGATGCAAGTTTGTATCCAACGACTGCAACTCCTTCTCTAGAAGTATCTTAAAATTTTTGATATCTTTCTTCACCTTTCTTTTGTTGGTATCTGCTAGGTATACTAATTTACTAGTTTTTAGGTCTGCAGACAGACAAGAAGAAACCCAGTTTCTCTGTGCAAGCTGAAGTTACTATGAAATCAAATACTACATGCTTGCTTTCACAATACAGATCACAAGCTTTTATCATAGTGCTGGCCCCTCATCTTGATTAAGATATCATCTGAGAGATTAAATACTCCGTTTATCAGAATTCTTCAAATGCATCAGGCTGCTTTTTAGACAGCAGTACTGTAAAACCAGAGCAGCTGAAAGTGGCACAAAGTAGCAGTGTCCAAGAAAGGAGTAGTGCCATTTACTCATCCACACCCTTGTGCCAGAATAGCCTTACATGCAGTCACACAGTGAACCAGGTAGGGAACCAATGTGACTACAAGCTAACCAAGCCAAAACACCTGTAGAGTTTCCCCAGTGATCCAGCACATGGCCTCCTAAAAGCTGGCATCAGAAAGAGGGAGGGATGAAGCAGCCAAGCAAGAGAGGATAGTGCAATTCACTCTTTGCACTGATACAAACTTATACCACCCTAAAATATTCTTGTAGGTTCAATGTACGTATTTTTTAGAGATAATCAACTGGGAAACAAAGCAAAAGAAACAAACAAAAACTAAATGAACTAAGGAAGTTCAATGCATATTCAGTATCTATTTGCTGAGGGTCAACCAGTTTAGAATTGCCACACTTACCATCACTCTTCAAAGAATCCTAACACTGAGAAGCAGGTCAGAGAGCACATTGAGGTAGATGGAAGACAAAGCACCCATGAGGGTTTTTTTTTTTTAAGGAATGAGTAAGTTTCTGAAATGATTATTTCTCTGGGGTTCCCATAGCCACAAGTGAACGCTCTCTCTGATTAAATGGGAAGTGAAACCTAGATTGTATAACCAGACTTGCATGGTACCTCACTTTTTTACCTACTTAGAAAGCATGTCAGTGCTTCACCTTTAGCATGTGCAAAAAATGTTCTGCACAGAAAATACCTGGTAAGGATTCTTAGAGCATCTCGATTTAGGTCGAGCTTGAAACCAGCCTGTGCTGATTTCAGTGACAAAACAATAATTCTGTAAATCACTGCTGGAGGTCAGGAGTAATGCTGTATAAAACAGAATGGGCCTTGGACCTCAGTGGTTCAAAATTGTAATGTAAATGCCATATATCCGAAAAGGCTAAATCAGGATAGTTCCATTTTATACTTACACCTGTTGAATTTCTGTTGAAATGCTTCCTACCTCTTTTAGTGGATTTGAAGACAAATCAAGACTATTCAAGGAGGTGTGGCTAAGAAAACTGAAGTCTTCTTTTTTCAACTCAGTGATTTGGTTGCTACCCAACATGAGCTCATGGAGTTTCTCCAACTGTTGCTCCAATCCTAAACTGGCTGACTTCAAAGAATTATGGGATAGATCCAAAATATTCAAGTTCTGGAGAGAAGATGCAAGAAAAAAAAGTATAAAATTATTTTTGAATTTTTATTTAATGTAATACACAAAATATTTATAAATATTCCATTAGAGCATAATTGATTAGAAACTAGCTGCAATACTACACTTAAAATAAATTGGCAATAGAGAAATGGCAGCTTTCAAGCTCCTGGTGGAAGAAGTATTCTGTATCTTTCACACCAGTAACTTTCACAGTGTTAATGATATTAAACTGCTGAAGTATTTACTGCAAACCAAAGCAGGTTTAGTTAAAGTTCCTTAAGTCACTGAAGGCCCTCCTGCCTCAGATAAAATAATAAATGCAAAAGCCTACAGCTGGCTGCAGTTACAACTATTGCAGTATTAAACACAGTATTCTGTGCTTTTTCAGCGTGGTCCAGCCCCATGAATGGAATAAGGAAGGTCCTACAACGCAAGCAAATATATTTTATGTAACTGAACTGGAATGCTGAGTTTAGCAGGAAAATTCAGACCTACTCAAAACCACCTGCACACTCATTAGAACACTGAGGGACAATTAGTACCTACACATTGTTACTTGTTTCATCCTTAGGCTCTTCCTTTTGTGTGATTCCTGATGGGTGCAAAGACAGTGAAATAATCCCTTCCTGCTTTCCGTGGTGGCCCCCCAATCTCTGCTACAGACAAGAATATTTCACCTCATGTAAACTACCAGGGAAAGCAAAAGTACAATAAAAACATTTTTATGCTTTCTCAATTCCTAAAGTCCTGAGAGACACTACATTCAGCCTAAGCACTGGCTTTCCTGGTTTGAATACTTAAAGCTCAACCTTGAGAATTTAGGCTACCAGCTACCCATGCAGCTCAGATTCCACACCATCCACTTCACTATTCTCATCATCTGCTGCTGCTATTCACTCAGCACATATCCTATGTGGAGAGGTGCTTCAAAGGGATGCTTCAGAGGAAAAGGAATGGAGAACATTGACTCACAAAGATGACTGAGACTCCAATGTGCTATAATAGAAAAAGCCACGAGGCCTCTTCTTCAGCAAAAATCAGTGAAAGATTATATGTCGGGTATTTTGAGATACCAAGGCAGCAGTTCTGTATACACACTGGAAAATACAGTAAATTCCCCATTTATGCTTTATTTACCTGAAAAGGTGCATTACTAACTCTTACCTCCAGGGTTTTGAAAGGATCATTTTTTATATTTAGTATGTTGTATCCTAGATTGAGCTCAGTCAGGTTGGTGCAGGAAGCAAAGACTCTGTCAGGGAGCTTATGCAATTCATTATGTTCTAACTTCAGAATCTGCAACAGGGGCACATTCTGGCACAACTCTGGTTGCAGTTTAGAGATGCTGTTGTAGCCTGCATTCAAATAAACCAGCTGGCTGTACTTGGTCAGATTTGCAGGATCTAGCTGTCTTAGCTGATTATGGGAAATGTCCAAACTCGTTATATTGTTTGGAAGATCAGAGGGAATTTGAGTCAGCTTTAGGTGACTGCAGTCAGCCGTTTCATTTTGGATATGACATTGCTTTCCAGATGCTGCACACGGCCAGGAGACAAACATCAGTCTGACATATAAGCTGCTCCACCAAAGAATAGCGTTTCGCATCATTCTGTCTGCAAAGGCAAAATGAACATTGCAAATTACAATCATTTTGACACGACTTGTGTCTTCAACTGAAGGCTGAGCAAGCAAGGCTTAAAAAATATGTGATTTCATAGTGAGCAAACAGTCAGTGTTTTTAACCCCTGAATTTTTTTTTTCTGCATTCATTTCTGCAAAAGAGTTGTACCTGATAATCACTGTAAATAAAGACTTTTATTTAAAAGCGATAATATTGTCTTACATAAAAATAGGTATGTTCAAAAAGCTACCAACTTTATCTATTATCGATGAAAGTTTCCAATAGCTTTCTCTTTTCTGATTAATTTTGCATTAACATTCAAAAAATACAAGAAATATGACAAATTGTACATAAGCCTCTCAATGTTAGTAAGTGATCTCTGAAATTAATTACATGCAGAACATTTATAGTTTTATGCAGTAAAAATACATAATATACCACTGTTCTTATCAGTTTTTATTTTACAAGACAATCACCCAAAATTCTAGCTGTTGTTCCATTTTATAGAGAAAGAAGGAATACCAGGCTATAGAAACATATATGAGAAAGTAAGAACACACAAAATAAATCAATAACAACCTAATCAGAGAAAGAAATGGAGAATAGCCAAGGTGTAGAGGAGACACTGCCCACAGATTCAATATATTTATCCAAAAACTTACACATTTAAGAGTTTTTATATTCCACCCCATATCTTTTGGCCATTTAGATTAGGATATCAACATTGAAACTCTAATTTTCAGTGGCTCTACATGCTTTGTCATTACATTTCTAATGAATCTTAGGCTTTTTCGTATTTTGTTCATTTTCCATTTAGTGTCCATTAGATTTCAATTCACCTGGTGATCATGTAATGAAACTTTACTGCACAAGGAAGAAAATTAATTCCATACAAATTCTGACCAGAATGGAGGTTAATACGATTGAGCTTTGAGCACATTAGAGTATTGCACTTTAGCAAACAACGAAACAAGAAATGAGAAGAGAAATTAAACCAGTCCATTGGTATAGAAAAAAGGAAAAAAAAATCTTCATAACTGATGTTTTCTAAAGAAACAAATTTCCACTAGCATAACCAAACACTCTAAAGAATTGATACTGCAACCTGCAGCCAAGCAGGAGAGACATCTAAGGAGAGACATTTGTCTAATCTAGTGGGAGTGGGGATACAAGCAAGGGATAGAGGGACATAAAACATTGCAAAGGCACACACAGAGGACTACAAAAGGTGGTTTAAAATAAACCTTGTTAAAACACAATTCCCTGCTGGGTACCACATGTCAGGCTGACCCACATCCTGCAGCTCTCATAGCCTGGCTTTCCACTCATCTACCACTGGTTAATGGGGAAGAGGAGGGGACAGCAAACTCTTGGTCCTGCAGACAACAGGCTGGCCTGCTACACCTGCTGCCAAACACAGACGTGTCTCTGTAGCTGAGGAAAATAAAGGACCACTTGTCCTACCTCTTTCATCTGTGCCCCAACTGCTGGAAACACTAAGGAAAACAAAAGGGAAGCTTATCTGTGGCAGAAGCTTGCATCCTGGTCTGCATCATTCTCAGGGTTTGTTTTAGGGTGATCAGGCAGCTGCTGGGTTCTGCAGGAATTGTTGCCAGCTCACCTTTAAGTTCGAAAGGCAGAAGAAATGTCTGCTCAAGCACAAAAAAAGTTCTTTATCCGAGTTCCAGCGAGGCCCAGTGGGCTGCCTTTTCATTGCAAAAAATCAGCCTTAGGTGTTTTAGCTTTGTCTGGGGGTCCAGTGAAGAAAGCACACACCCATTAGCAAACTCCAGGGACAGCATTTCAGATGGGCAAAAGAAAAAAAATACAGTTTTAACGTTATGAGCAAGAACTTTAAAAACTGGCACTGACTTGGCTAACTTGCATGTTAAGAGAAATCCAAGATTAAGGAAGTCACCCAAACTCCTGAGCAACACTTTTCCTTTGCACCTCAATATTCACATTTATTACTATGAAGTGAAGAATTTTACCGACTCACCTGTGCGGGCTTTATCCCCTTCTGTGTGGAAGCATCCCACCTCCGCACTAGTTTCTCAGGACACGAAAACCGAGAGGAAGCACTCTGCCCGGAGCCGGGAGAAGTGAAACCGAAAGCGCGGCCGGGCGCGGTGGGGGCCGAGGGAGAGCGGCGGGGCCGGCTCCGCCCGCCGCCGGGATGAGCATCCCCCGAGCAGCGGCTGCCGCGGGGCTCCCACCCGCTCCGAAGTCTCCTGAGATGAAGGAAGGGTTTCGGAGGCGCTGAGGGTGGAGATAGCTCCTAACCTCACAGCTGGGCTGCTGCTTGTGGTCGCTGACCACAAGCAAACCGACTGGGACACATAGATAGGCGACGAATGAGCAGCAGCGTCTCACGGTCCTATTTAAAACCCAGCTACAATTTATTCCTGGCCATTTCCAGTGTCTCTGAGAATCCTCAAGGGCATATCCCAAAAGCCCATATCCAGACTGACAGATTACTGACATTAGTATTTAAAGTAGAAACAGCAACGTTTCCTAGAGAGCCATGTACATTATTCCTTTAAAAGGGAATTTGCTTATGTCAGATAGCAATATATATAATTTATAAGAGAGAAAATACGATATTTTTTATTTAAAAAAAAACCAACCAAAAAACAACAAACCAACAAATTATTTTTAAAAGTCCAAGTTAAAGTTTCAGGTGCAGCTTTCAGATCTGTGTCCTCTTCATTTACTGTTTGTGAATCTGTGTGTCCCTGCTTTCCAAAGGACCTGACCATCAGTTTCCTGGAGGGGACTTTCTCAGTACCAGCTTCTGGACATGACAAGAAGTGCTATTGCTTCAACTACATTGGCATTCATGGACATGCTGCAGACCTGATGCAGCTATACGTGGGACACACCGACAGCTGAAGTGATACTGAATTTTAAGTAGTTGTGCAGCCCTCTCTTAAGTGAAGAGTGGGTAGCTGCAGACTAACCCAGAAAAGAATAAAGTTGGGCTTTAATTCTTCATTGGAAGTGTTTGAAATCATAACCTGCAGCAGTGTGTTAACTGCCTGCCCATCAGGAGCTCTGGGGAGGGAGGGAGCTAGTGCTGGTTTCTACCCTAAATCTGGGACTACTGACAGATTTGCTGTGGAGGAGACTGTTGGGGAGATAAGCTGGTAACAAAGAGATTAAGGCCCTTATTTCCTACTTCTGTTCTCTGAATTCTTTCAGCAATTGCCAAATAGAAATTAATTTTTATTCTTGGAGTTGAGACACAAACTGCGACCAGAACCAAGATCCTTTGGAGATGAAAGGCTCTAAAGCTTTTCGTTCCCATTTCACAGTTAAAACTTGATCCTCTCTTTCCTCTTGGCGTGGGAAGAATAAAGTTCTGTTCCATGCTGTCCAGTGTGCTTGTGTCAGGATAAGGTCATTTGATCAGAAGCACAACCAGCTGAGGTCACATTAAGTTAATCTGAAGAGGATTTTCACTTTGTGTGTTGTAATTCTGCTGCTTTAGAACACAGAAGATCACACTGATGGTAAGAAACATAATTAACAACTTTTGCAGATCACCATTCCAGCATAGCAATACTGTTAGGTATTTTATCTCTCCCTACACCATACTCTTTAACTACAGATAAAATGTTCTCTTTGATCTCACCTTACAATTTTTGTGAGGTTTGCTTCTCAGATAGCAGCACAAGGGTGGTCAAAAACTCTGCTCTTTTAGAGCTCTTGCACTGGGGGTAAGAACATTTGTTTTAGTACAGAAATTTCAAAGAAACTAAGCTCCTGTGAAAATTTTTCAGTGTGATTTACAGGAGCCAGCAAGAGAGTACTGTGTGAGGTGCACTCTAGCACATACAGAACCAGCACAGACTCAGCAAGTATGGTTGCTAGCTCTGAGGCAGCAGCAAAGTGGATACATTTGTGCTTACTTCAGTGGTGTGCAATCTCACCAGGTTCCCAAGCTGCCATAACTCCACTGTGTAGCCTGCTTTACCCCATACTTATGTTTTCAAGTGCTGTAAAGAACATGGCATAATGACATGCACATAAGGGAAGGCGTAGTCAAGCAATCCTCATGTCCAGAGAATAACTTAGAAAAAAAGCAGCCCAAAAATTAGGCAAGGCTCTCACATTGTGGTCAGGGTAAGCTTGAAAGTTCTGAATGGTGACAAAACACAGTCAGGCAAAATACTGGAGATGTAGCCTTTTCACCTATATGTTTGAGAGCAGAGTAACCAGTTGCTGCACAGACCCAGCTTAGGCTTATCCAGTCTATAAACACAGAAAGGTGGGGATGTACGTGCAGTATGTTGTGGAACACTCCCAGAGCTAACATGCCACCAAAACTGAGCCTAGGAAAAAAGTAAGTCTACTGATCTTGCCTGATCTTCAGATACAAAAAAAGGTGCATTAACTTAGCACATGGCTAATGGGACTTCAGTGTTTTTGTAAACAGCAAGTCATGCTGCAAGCATCAGGGGGAGGATCTAAAATGAGAGAACACATGCAGACACTTCTAATGACCATCAGCCACTCGAAAGGTGAAAGCACCTTTTGTTGTGGTTGGATTCAGACATCCTATGCAGCAATGGACAGGTTCATGGAAACAGAATTAAAAGATGTCTGGAAGTGAGCACAGCCACCAGGAGAAAGAAAGCAGGAAAGAACAGTAAAGATCACTAAACTGAGCACTAAGGATCTGAGTCAAATCTTGACAGGGAACTTCCTGCAACATCAAGGCAGCTAGAAGGGAGGACAGTGTTAGCTTGACAGACAGAGTTAGCTTGGATCTGCCTCCTGACACAAGGATAGATGCTTCTTCTCTTGTGATTACATGAGTTTGGCTAAGTTTAACTGTACTATTGAAGTATCTAGCAGGTGACATCACTTTTGGGTGCAATAGTTCCCCTAAGGCTCCTCCTTCAATACTGCTAATTTACAAGTTGTAAAAATTAAATTACGTTAGCTTTTTGTTGGCACAAAAGTGGAAAAGAGTATGCTAGGATTCACAGGCAGAATATGTTCATTAGCATCCTCCCAAACCTCAAAGACAGAAGAATTTGCTTCCATGCATTTCTTTGTTCAATTCCTCTTGTGGAATAAAAAAAATGGCTTGTGAATAAAATCTGGGAACATGACCTGGGCGGGTAGCTGAGAACTCCATCCAGTTTGGGATTTAAGCTATCTAGCAGCCAAGAGCAGTGACTCTGATTAAAGTGTTTGTCACCTGGAAGTAACATTCAAAATGCCAGTGAACATGCAGAGATAACACAGAACTGACTCATCAGCTTTGACACCATGGGGAACACTTCTCTGGCGTGTTGCACTGACTGAAAAGATCAAATGCAACTGCAGAATAGGTCACATTACCTGAGCAGAGCGGGTATCTGAAATATTCTGGCCTGTAAAGGCATTCACAAAAGCTCTTTTCTCTACAGTTAGGTTGCTTTACTCAGCCTAGCCAGGAGGCAAAATAGAGAACTGAGAATCCAGCTCTAGGATGGATTCTTGTTCAAACACTACCTCTCCTGTCTTTATTGGGACAGTTACAAAGGCAGCCTTTGCCACCCTTTTCACTGCACCTTCCACTGCTCCAGCAAGGATGCATCAATAGTAGCACATGTATTATGCCAATGCCTTTACTTTTCATCCAGGGAATTCAAATCTCAAAGAGGGAACCCTGGAGCCAGACAAAGGAGAAGTCAGTAACTTTCAAGTTAACCTTTTAGTCAGCTTTGGAGAAGGTCAAGATGTTTCACTTCATTATGCCATCCTTTTATAAAAGAGATCCATCAATGTTTCATGTTTGCAGATCTGGATTCATGTATATATAACTATTGCTCTTAAATGCTTCAGGGTTTTGGGGTTTTTTTTTGTAAGGAAGTAGTAGAGAAGCTAGAATTTAGGACTTAGATATCCTTATGTTGTGGAAATATTTTTTCTACCTCCAAGAATTCTCTCCTAAATGTGACAGTCTTCCTAAAATCTTGTTCTTATCCAGATTTCTCAATTAAGCATGCATATTAAACATTTTTGATTTGCAATAGTTTCTATTTAACAGCATCTCCCCACAGTATTTCATTGTCTGGTTTCAGAATCCCTTCCTTTTTTGTTGTTCCTCCTTTTTCTGGCACATTGCCATACATGTTTTCACAGTATATTTCCAACAGGAAATCTATATCCCAATTCAGGTCATGTACAGTGGCTCCCATGCCAAGAGGTTTCACTGTGAACACAGCAAACTTTAATAATAAAGTAGAAATTCCATCATTTGATTTACACTCATGCTTGCAACACAAAGAGCAAACATTAGGACAAGCCCACCACTTTTAGAAATATTTTCCCACTATGTTTTGAAGGCAGTGTAATCTCTGGCTTCTGAAGGTAACCTGCGTTTAGAAGAGCCACATCTGCATTTTAGCTTTCCATTTACTGAAATCTATATCCAGTATCTTTTTGCATTTATTTTTTTTTTGTTTCCTGAGGAATCACTGTGGCCTCAAAGCCCTAAATGCTCAGATTGCCTTTGAGCTCACAGAAGGCAAGATACACAGAAGTAAATAACTGTGAAAACAGAGCCAGATAGTGCACACTTTTTAATTCCTCATCCTCAAGAAGTATTTGGCCGTGCTGACAACTGACTTCAAATCCAAAATTGCTTCTTTACATGCCCAAGCATGTCTTGTCCACACTTACTTTCTATTGTCTCTCATGAAAATATGGAAACAGTAGTAAGAAGTTATCCTTTAGAGTTTTTTTTTCCCCATGAAAATAAAAATATTTTAAACCCTATCAAATTTCAGTGCAGAAAGCATACACTCCTGGCTGCCAGGTATTAAAAAGTTTCTAAGGTGCACGAGTTGCTACAACTGACTTCCCTTACAAGGTAGTGAGCAAATCATAAGCCTGCTTTTAAATGCAGTGAATATTGATTGTGAGCCTTCTGGAAATACCACTGTTTGCATGGACTCCACATACGTGATCCTTCTTCTGTGTATTCTACCCATCTCTGGGGGATTTTTGGCAATGCTCTGTTTTATTGTGAAGATTTCAAGGATATTTGCACATTGCTCCCAATACAACTTTGTTTAATTTGCCTTTGATTAACTACTAAAATCAACCTAAGACAGTTTTAGTTACAGGTTTGAGGTTGCTGAGGAGGATAGACAAATAAATTGTAACAGTCCTGATAAAATCAGATTCTAGTATCTGAGGAACAACTACTTGGACAAAGTTTTTGAACAAGAAATACCAAAAAATTTCAGCTTCCTCATTAAATTTTTAAATGTTAGAATTTATTTCAGTAGGGGTAAATGTGACCTATGTAATCTTAAATGTAACAAATATAACACAAAAATTATGAACTTAGTGAAAGTATAGGATGAAGTAACATCATTCAATGTTCTTAAAACAAAACTTTGGTTTTACAGGTGTTTAAAATTTCTGGTTTTCATTCTGAATCCAGGTGAACACAACAGCTATTTGAATCCAATCAACAGCTTTTTTAGATCCATTGTCTACAGTGCCATTGTAGTCCTCTCTCTGCAAGATGAACAGAGAGAGTTAGAAAATCATTCATAGAGAAGAAAAAGAAAGGTCAATCTAACTGCTAGCAAAAATGTCAGGCTTTAACTAAAGTCTTGTTAGATGGACAGATGAGGACTTGTGTGTTAGGCTGTTACCAAATTCACTTGCAGACCTTAAACATCTGTTGTTTTTCTAAGATTAAGTGTGTGAAAATTTTATCTATAAATAAAGCATGGGCACAATATCTTTCAATTCCTTCTCCTAGTCAGAACAAGGGCACAAAAAATAGAGAAGCGTGTCTTATTGTAACTGGCTAAATAAAATACTAGGTTTAATAGTTGATACACATTTACAATTTCATTTAATTAGTATGTCAAGTTTTATGTAAGTAGTGGAAATATTACTATTATGGACAGAAATATGTCTACTAAAATTTGTGAAATTCAAGAAACCATTTAGAAAACAAATTGTGAAGCACTGGGCCTGATTCAATGTCTTGAAGCTAGAGATATTACAATCTTTTTACTGTTTTGCAAAAAATGCCTTCCTTGAGATCAGTTTCTTCTTGCCTACAGCTTATTGCTTTGAGCATACAAAATAAATTCGGAAACATTTTTTTGTAAATACAAATAAGCATTTGCATATAAATATGTTGCCCTGCATGGTAAAAGCTCTGCTGTTCTCCATTAACCATCCTGATAAGTGGATTTAATTACCTAATGCACCAGTAACTTGGCTGTAATTTTGACCCAGTGGGGAATTTAATGGAATAAAAGCATAACATTCAGACTAATTTGCACTAGGGAGAATAAAACTGCAGAAAAATGTTAAGGAAGTGTGAGTCACCACTCTGTTTAGCACAACTGAAACAGCATGTCTGTAACATTGGAAAATGGTTACCTGTAGGGTTTCTATTTTCTAAAGTACCAGGGGGTGCTTAAGGATAATATAAATGGGCAGTAAAGACAAGAAGAAATCCTGCAGTGTATTGTGCATCTATGCAAACAACAGAAAATGGGATAAGAGAGTTTATGCACTTAAAATATGGGTCCTTGCTGCAGTAATGGGACCACCCGGGCACACAGAAATGTAAGAAGCATGAGGAGCACAGATCAGAACAGAGCATGCAGAAAAATTGCATCTAAGACTGGCATCTTGTTCCACAGCAGGTTACCTTGGGTGAATTCTGACCTAATTTACCAGAAGTAAGGATTTATCATTCACTGCTAGCAACACAGGAAATATGTAAGATGACCTGGTGATTGAAGGTCACCACAGAGCCTACTTAGATCTGTCTAATAAGTTTTTAATATCCATTTATGGATATATCCATTTGTGTTGTGTTATGCAACCAATTGCTGATCATTGTTAATTAAAAAAAAAAAAAAGATACTGAGAACTAGAAAGATTCTGCAAGATATGGTTTTACATTCTGCAGAAAATCTTGCCAAGCAAGACGGCCAAATTAAACCTGTAAGTGACAGTCCATGTCATTGGGATCTGCTTTCTGCTTTTACAAACAGTCTAGATCAGGAGAATCTGCCAAACATCTGCACAGGCCACTGTCACAGATCATGAAACACTGCCTACAATGTAAAGAACCCCAAACCCACAGAACAAATTGAAAAGCAAAGAGAATATTGCACAGGCAAAGTGCAGGAGTGAGAACACACATTGACAATGGTAGCATCCCAAAAGAAGAAAATTTATTATAGACCTGTCTATAATATGTACAGGGCAAAGAATTATTAGAAAAATTGTCATATGAAGCAAGACATTGCCTCCTGTTAATTGATAGCTTGCTTATGGTTCACAGATATTATACCATACACTTATCCAAATTGCTGGGTTGCTCAGCAATACAGAGATTAAGGCATTACTTTTTCAGGAAAGTAAATCTTTCTTTCAAGAGAAGAATGGGAGATTTTAGAATCTCTGTTTTCTATTTCTCCAAAATGAAAATGCAAACATATAACACGTTAATCTATTGGTTTTAATCATGTCATTCACATTATGCACAGTCGAAAATTTTAAAGACAAGTTTACAGGCTTCTTGTCATTTGATCAATAGAAATCAAGTGAAAACCAGCACTCTGATATTTTTCTGGATGTGAAGATAAATTCACAGATTCAGTTTAATTTTTTTTTGTTAAGGTTTCAATTCTGTCTTCTGCTTTTTGGATGATGGAAGCAGGGCTGCTCATTTGGAAGTTGCTTAAGGAGAAAGCAAGTGTTAAGAGACAGACAGCAAGAGAAAATTGTGAGAAGACCATAAAAAAGTTCTGTGCAAAACTGTTGCATTAATATTATAGCATTACAGCCTGTAGAAGCAATACACAGTGGAAAAGAAAAAGGGGGAACTTGCCAACCAGTGCTTTCTGGACTGTAAAAGCCTTCTGAAGCAGCAGTTTCTGCATGAGTCTTGCATGCTGAAAGATTTGAGAAAGCTTTGGTGGGTTTCACCAGCTTGCAGCTCATTGCCCTGATATCACTACTGAAGATGAGGAAAGTAAACCCAGAACATGTATTTAGCCAAAACACCATGCCTATGTTCTAGCTTCCTTGGAGCCCTTCCCTTTGGAATACTGCCTTTTCTGATTGCTTCAACCTTAGTGCAATTTTTTTACTATGTTGGGCTTCCATGTTTATACTGTTTCTGATCATGTACACATGTGAAAATAGGATTTGCACACAAAGATCATTGACAGTTTAAATTTGCTATATGTGTTGATCTTCTGAAGGTCATGTATTAGGCTGTAGGTGCATCTCATATCTTTGTCCTAACACTGGCCAAATGAATAAACAAAACCCATCAGGAATTTCTTATTAATTGTCCAAAGATTAAATCTACAATTATAATTCTGCCATTGCCTGCATCTGTCTAGTTAATAGCTCCAATATTTTGGACATCCTGGAATTTGGGTGAGAAATGAAGTCTCAGTATATCTAAGTAACCTACTCCAGTTCAGCATGCACGGCTATGTCAACCACAATCCATGTTGGGAAAATAAAGTACAAAGGCTGTGTTGTCTAAAAGTGACTTCACATCAAGGTTTCCTTTTAATTGCACCACACAGGTTAGGTGTTGTATTATGTTCTTCATCTCAGCCCCTGATTGCCCTGGGAAACACTTTGTAAAATCAGGGTCGTATACCCGCATAAACATGACCATAAATCAAATTAATTTCTCTGCAATTGAAATTCGGCATCTTAAATCTGTATACCTAATGTATTATATATATATTAGGTATACAGACTTACATTATATACAGTACACCTGTAATGAAAACAAATGCATGTGTACACAGCGTCAGCCAGAGTGTCTCAAAACTCTCATTTGTATCCTCCAAACTCCATAATTGAAGTTTCTCTAACTGCTAAGAATCTACTTTGGAAGTGATCTCCCTTACTGTACTTTATAAACAGACAGTGGATACTATGCCTCTCTTCTCATTTGAATTCCTTGTGTTAACAGCATCGGAAAAAAATTCCCCAACAAACCAAAACCTTAAATTAAAAGCATTGAAACAAAAAATGAGCTTCTAATTTGAGAAACCATAGGAGGTGGTAAAGAAAGTATATTTGATCCCATATACTGCTACCTGGCCAAACACATAAGCAAATACTGAATGGGTTTCTTGAAATTCCTTGAGGGTTTTAGACCTGAAACTATTAGTCACTGCTTTACTATGGCTAATGGTTGAAATACAAATAGGTTGATGCAAAAATAATGGATCCAGAATAGTTGGGGGTTTTTTGGGGTTTTTTTTGGTTTTTTTCACTGCATTATTTAGCAACTGACCTAATAATGAGACTATGAGAAATATTTTATTTTAGGTACTTTTATTATAAGAAGCTGGGAGAAATGCGTTGAACCACCTTTTCTGCATAAGAGAGTAAAATAATTTCAAAAGCATAGAGCTGCAATTGGTGCTATTGGCACTATTCCACCGCTCCAAAAGAAAGCTATTTATAACAGGGAATCACATTTTATTATTTTGGACAGACATCATCGAAGTATCGGGTTGGCAGCCACAGTTACTCGTGGAGGCGTCAAATTTGTCAGGGTTTAGTACTCTCAAAGAACACCACTAGATGTCAGCAGTAACTTTCTGCAAAATGCTAACCAACCGGTTTGTTTCTAGTTAGAAACGGGCACGAACCCTAAAAGCAGCTCATGAAGTCCAAAGTTCGTTACGGAAAACATGTAACTGATCCTTCAACTGCTTCAAAATCAGGGCTACAAGGCTGGAACGATTCCATTTGTTGAATTAAATTTAGAATTACAAGAAATTCCACAGTCTCATCCCAAGTAACTGAACGTAGACATAGAATGAATCGTTTTATTCAGCCAAAAAAAAAAAAAAAAAATAAAAAAGGGAAAAAAAG
>VXBQ01010611.1:217392-241312 GCA_013400175.1 Phainopepla nitens
GAAAAGAAAAGAAAAGAAAAGAAAAGAAAAGAAAAGAAAAGAAAAGAAAAGAAAAGAAAAGAAAAGAAAAGAAAAGAAAAGAAAAGAAAAGAAAAGAAAAGAAGAAAGGAAAAGAAAACAAAGGCCAGGAGCACAGCCTATAGAATCTGATATATGTATTGCAATCACTACTCATAAGCTGCCTGGTGCTGCTACTGAATTTACCAGAATTTTATCCAAATAACATAAGGAGTAACATATGGACAGAACGGCACTTTAACAGGTTTATAACAGACTATGTCCTGTAAAATTCAGAGGTGTGTCATTCTGACAGTGCTGAGATACCTAAAATACATGGCTTATTATTCCTAAGGTACAAGCCTTAACCTTCCCACAACTGCCCACAAACTAGTCATATGATTTTCTGGTGGTGGATTAATTACAATCATGAAAAAACAAACAACCAACCAGCAACAACAACAAAACACCAAACCAGAAAGCTGCAAGCACTTGGAAGATTTTATTGGCAACAGACAAAGCACCTGAGAATTTCTCTTCTGATTCAGCTAAGTGTCTCTTCTATCAGCACACTTTACTCCCTGCCATGAGGATATATGCCTCACTAAAATGCCTTTGAACTTGGCTCTTCTTTCTCAATTCTTGTGCTAATTTGTAGGATCTGAACACAAAGTGTGATAATTCACAAGGTAGGAACACTTGGTATTGGAATCTAGCCTTTTGCACTGCTCATCAAAGCCAGCTATGAAATCTATTCATACATGGTAATGACAAGTTGGTTGGAATTGGCAGCTTAGGTAGTGGAAGATTTTTGTCCTTCAATTTCAGTGCAGGTTACTGTATCTAAGAAGACATGAATTGAAGGCAGAAATGATGAATAATTTTGATTTGATACTTTTGTTCCAAACAATGTCAGTAGGAAGTCGTGTTGTTAGTTTTGTTTCAGATAAGGGTAAGGGCAAAGTGTGTTGCTAATAGTTTGCAGGTCATAAGAAATTCTGTCCTTTGATGGTCCCCTGCAGTGTAAGCCTGGGCTGGCTATTTTACTACCCTTTTATCATTTTCTCTATCCTATAGGAAGAGATGAAATTAGGTTTCAATTTTTAGTGCAAACATGGGCACCTGCAGATAGAATATACTGCATGTTATCAGCTGTATTTGTTTGTGCAGCCAGGAATTGACAGGCTAGAATTGAACTGGTTTTCCAGATCAGATCCTTCCATGAGATTTTTCCCACCTGTACTGAAAGTGAACTGACTCTGAAATCCAAGGCCTTAACAGCTTCCTTAAGCAGATCATTTTATTGCTATTTTCTCCATTCTCTTATTCCATTGAAATGACTCTTACAGGCAGTTCAAGGTATTGTGTGAATTAAGTTTTAAGTCCTTTAGCACAGAGAGTATCTGAATTTATAGAGCACCTGACAACTTTAAATTGTGGGCATTACCACAGTGTTAGTGCTGGTTGAAAGATTCCATTTTGAAATGTCAAAAAAATCTGCAAAAGATCCAGGATGCAAGTTCTGCAGTCCTTGCAAGTCCAATGGTCCAGGAACTCTTCAGGGTGTGAAACAGCATTGAGCTGTCTTACCTAATTCACAGTTGCTGGACATACCAAAGCACACAGCAAAAATGTTTGAGTCAAACAGTGCTTCCTTGAACTATACTGTTTAACTTCCAAATAATTTCTGCTACCATGGCCATTATAGTAGACACTCAAGAAACAATAGGTAAGAGACAGTGAATCCTTCAAATTGCAAATAAAATCACCTCTGTCAAGGAGCAAAGTGGTTCACAGCACAGTTCTGCAATTTGTCTATTTTACAGACAAGTGCAGAGGCGAACTGAATAAAAAATTAAAATTATGGAGACAAAATATTTATGAACTTACAAATGAAGGGGTTCAAACCTTATTTTAATTGTCGGTTGAGTCACCTGGATAAATTTTTGGCTACAAACAGTTATTTGGAGAAAAAAAATAAAACTATATGTTTCACAGAATCTTAACAGGATCTTAACAGAATCTTCACAGGATCTTAAAGCTAAAATGAGTGTTATGTCTTGAAAAAAAGTCTTTGGAATAGGTAATATTTACTTTAAGTTAAACAGGTACAGAAAGGAATCTAGTGCAGACCAGCAGATCTCATCAGTATTGCAACTGGAACCATGACACACACATAATTTAGATTCTCAGAAAAACTCAGCTTGGCTTGAAATTGACCTTACATCAGGAGTAAAACATTGGGCTAAGAAAGGCTTATTTTGCATATTAGTCCAATTAAGTTGACAGCTGGAAGCTCTTACATAAATGTGACAGCTAATGAATAACCTTCCCTCCAAACAAACTGAGATTGTTTTGGCTTGTTGGTTTGTTGGGGTTTTTTTAAAGAATTATTATTAAAATTATAGTTTTAAAGAGAAAACAGGGAGACAGGCAAGAAAACAGTGGATCAGGAACACCAAATATACAGAAAATTTTTGTGCGTTCTTTCTGTGCTTTAAAAATTCTTATGTATTTTTAAGCTGTCTCATGCCTCCTTGTTACAGAGCTGCTTGTTTGTACATTCTCAGAGCAACTATTCAAAAGCAATTTCTCTCCATCTGAAGCCATGCCCCTCACAATATTGACAAGGTCAGTGAGGTCCACAGGAAGTCATTTGCTGAGTAAGTGCTAGTCATGCAATTTACAGCTGCTTGGATGAGCTGTTTTAATTTACAGCACAGTTTTTCAAGTTGTCAGCCTGCTTTAAAGAAAAATTCCTGAATTATTCCCATCAATGTTGTTGTGTTCTCTCCACAAGTGAGAATGTTATCCAGATTTTTGATGCCAGATATAAGCAGGATTGTGGATTTATGTATACCAGGAACTAGAATAGGAAGTAGGGCCCACTTCTTTTATAGAGCCACTTTTAATTCCTGTCACATGTGACATGAGATGAAGAAATAAGATATCACAGCTCTGGAAGCAGTTCAGGGATATAATTGAAGGAGTGATTAATGCTGTTGCATAGACAGGATCTCCTTAATCATTTGGATACAGAATAGATCGTGACTCTTCAAAAATACTTATGGCAGACATTAGAACACTGTTCTCTGCCAGTTACCCTGCTTTGTTTCACAGAAGTTTTACATCAACAACTTGAAATGTTGAAAAGGGGGGGTAGTGGGGAAGGTCAGAGGATATCAAAAAACATGATTAGTTCTCCTAAGCAAATAAAACACTGTGTGCATAAATACATTCCTGAACAGTGCCTGGAAACACATCACAGAAGGGTCCTCTAATAAAGTAATCATATTATTCATTAACATTTAAAAACTATTCCAGCACAATGCTCTGTGGTATGTTCTCAGCCTCCTTTGCTGCAGTTAAGAAAAAGGTCCAGGGTTCATAGGGGAGGGCTTGTAAGCAGCTCACAAACAACGTGCTTGAAATTCCTTCCTTTTGTAGCAGGAGTGCAAAACTACAGTTGAATAATCAAGCTATTGAACTAGGATTTATGCCAAAAAGCCTAATTTGTAGGCTGTGTCCAAAGTGTCTGGGTTTGAAGTGATTTGCATATTTCTTCCTCTGTTATTCTAGGAATGCTATGGGAAACTTGCTACCCCAGGTCTCAGCAGTAGGTTTCTCATGCATACCTTTCCAAACTTGTCTTTGGAAACATGAAAGCAATGAGTGTGACAAGCATCAGTGTTATATTCGTGTAGCTTATGAATACAGGTATTCATGAAACAGGATTCTAACTTGAAATTCTTACAATGTACAATGAAATTCTGTTTTTCTAGGTCACGTTAAAAACCAATCGTAATGATTTATGCAAAAGCATAAGGGCTGTGATAAACATAAATAATGAAAGTCTGCCTAATGGTGATGTGCCAAGATTAAAGGCAGACTTATAGCTGTGAAATGGGAAATGGAGATGACACTGCATTGAATGCTGGGCAGCTGTAGGCATTCCCCAGCACTAACTTATTATTCAGTACTCTTCTACAAAGCCTGCTCTTGTAACTGGAACTGAGCAAAAGTAGAATTTGACTTGACACTTCATTATTCACATTATAGTCCTTATTTCACTGCATAATAAATTCACAAACTTAGTCATGGGAAGTCATTAAGCGACCAACTGAAGTCACTCATCCCTATGAAATTACTTTCAAATTACTTTAAAGAATGGACAAAAATTATGGCAAAAATGTCACTTAGTTCCAGTCAAATTGTATTGAATGGGAAAGCTAATGCACTGCAGTGGATATTCAGTTTCAGTAAAAGAAACAAGCAAGCAAGCTAGGCACTAAAGGCACAATTGGATATAAGTCTTTTTTGTTTGCTTCAACCTACACATACCTATGTATCTTCTTCTTGGGTTTTTTTACTGGGATTGTTTTGCTTTTGACACACTTTACTTCTTCTGAGCTATTATGTTTGTATCTCCTGCACAGACTGAAGCAGGATCCTTTGGAAAAGAGAGTGGAAGATGTGCTGATGTTCCTGTGCTGAAGGACAAGTGGGCATGGCTAATGGAAGGAAGGTTCAGGACGCTGCAGAGTGAATCAAAGTGCTGCCTCAGTGCACCAGGAGCAGGGAACCTTTCTGGTGCTGAGTGTGGTAGGGAATGTATTCAGTCATCCCTGCTGAGTCCCTGAGATGCTAAAAGATAACCTGTCAGCACCTCTCTTCACTATCAACCTCACTGTGCTGTGAAGAGCCCTCCTACAGCCACAGTCCATTAAGGGGGTGGAGTTACAGACCCTTCATTTCAAAGCACAGCGACTTTAAGTTAGTCCTCTGAAAAATTAACCTAATAAGACTTATGCTGTAAAGACATCCTCATGCTATTTACTTATAACTTAAGTAAATATACCCATTAACTGGTCAAAAATGCAAAAGCTTCTTCCTCTGCATCTAAACTGCTGCTTGAACATTTCAGTTTTCTTGGTGCCATTGTTATATTTTACTTTAGAATTTCTCAAAAAGATACTTTCAGAGAGGTTTGATACCACGTTTATCTGCAGAAGACAGAGCAATATAACAATCAAATTCTTCACAGCTTGTACAGTATTTATGAATTTTTACTGCATTTTTTATTGATCAGCAAGTTTTCCCACAGCTTTGCTGCTTAACCAATCTTACCATGTTTTTGTCAATGTGTAATGCATTGAAAAGAGTTTAAGACCCTAAGATAAGAACAATAATCTCATTTCTTGATAGCAATGAAGCCATATTAAGTCTTCCCCAACTACTCAAGATCTCTGTTTCAAATCTGTCATCGCAACAAATACATATGTTGTGGCTAATGTACCCTAGCTGGCTTTTCAGCTCTTTAACTTTCATTTTGGTGCTTGAAATGCTCTTGCAATGACATGCAGCAAAGAAAGCTTTCACTTATAATTACATTACTGCCCTGGATCAAGCATTAGTAAAAGGAAAAATATCTTTATAGATGCACGTACACATGTGGCCAGCAAGGATAGGACAACAGTGACATTACAACTAATCACTCAGGCTGGAAGCATAGCCTAAGCTCATGACCAACAGCTGCATGAAAAAGCAAAACAATCACAAAAAGCTGATGTTAGATATCCTAAATAGGACATTTGGGAGGTTTTGGACTGAATTTTAAGGGTGGTTTTGTATAAACATAACCTTTGCAGAAGGCAAGAGCCCGTCATGTGGTTTGGAAAGAAATATTCAAAGATCATTGCTTGAATGGATTTTGGCAGGGTCAAGGCAAAATTCCAACAGTACATACCACCAATGCCACCCAGTTGCAGCACTGCACAAATAGTTTTAGAAAATAAAATCTGGAAGAGGCACTTGGTGCAAAACTACCAGCCCTCACTTGCAAATTTGCATTTTCTAGGAAGTATTAGGGAAATACATGGTGAAATTAGGACAAAGTGACCACCTATATAAACTCATTCTACATCTGTACTTACCCACAAGTTTTGATTTAAAGTTGCAGTAGTTAAAGCTGGCAAGGTTCTGATTTGTTATTCTCATTCCCATAGTCCTGCCCAAATCCAAACCATTTTGCTATTGAAGCTTTATGTAATCTCTAAGAAAAACAGAGCCTTTCAGTAGAAATACCTTTTAAGGTTGATCCTGATAATCCAAGGGATGTGCAAAGATCCTTCACCTGATGAGGAATAACCCCAAGTACCCAAGCACACAGGGGTGCATTTGAATGGAAAGTGGCGTGGTAGGGGAAAACCTGGAGATCTTCATGGAAAACAAGTTGAACCCAACCTGTGCAGCAAAATATGCCAACCACTGTGTACAGTCTGGGCTCCCTGGGTACAAGACAGATATAGATACACCAGAGCAAGGGCAGTAAAAGCAATTAAAGGATTGCAGTGTTTTTCATAGGACAGTTTGAAAGTACTGTGAATGTTCAGCCTGGAGAAGTATCTGATGGGAGCATGTAGATTCTATACCAGACTCTTCTCAGTAGTACCCAGAGAAAGGATGGAAATACTGGAAAGTGTTTAAACAAAAAAAGTTTTTTACTTAGGGTGATGGAACACAGGAACGTGTTTCAGAGGTTATAAAGTCTCCATCCTTGGAGATATTCAAGACCAGACTGGACATAGCTAATATCAATGTGCTCTACATGACCTTCCTTTGCACAGAGCTTTGACTAAATAGTCTTCAAAGGTCCTTCCTCCCATCTTCAACTATGACTTCACAGGATCCATTGCAAAGAGACCAGGCCAACTTAGTTTCATTTAATGTGTTTTCACTTGGTCACATCTGAGTTTGATTAAAGGAAAGCACCAAATGTACCACTTTCAATGAAAGCAAATTTCAGGCTCCCCTTTACTTTATATGTGACACAGGAAAATATTTGCTGATAATATTGTTAGAAAGGCATGAGCCTTAACTGAGATCTTTACATGGAGCTGACGAGAAACTGAAACAGCCAATGCCAATGCATTTATTTATGGATTTCAGCATTATTAAGCATGCATTTAAACAGAGATCATGTAGACTATGCAATACTGCAGCAAACTCCAATGAATTGGTGCACAGGGTTAGTCTACCTCTGCATTCAAATTTAGAGTTTAAGTGTAGTTAGTCTTGTTCCTCCAGGAACAGGATATAGTGATTCATTTGAAATCAGGGATTAACATCTGTTCCAACAGAGTCTGAAATTTTTGCTGTAACCCATTTGTATTGCACTGGTAGCCTAGGGTGGAGAAATAAATACCCCTTTCAATGTCTGGCAGCAGGTAAGAATTAGAAATGTGACCTAAAGCGTGGTATTTTCAGCTCTGCAGGCCTCTATATAATCTAAAAGAGGGAATAAGTTATATAGTGCTTCAATTTAACTAGCCAAAGCTGTTAATACTCTTAATGTCCTGAAATGAGGGCTTCTGTTGTCTGTTCTCTGTGTCAGAGGTGCTGGGTCCAAGATTACTTTGCCTAAAACAGCTTCTGATCAGCTCTGAGCACAAATGCCAAGACTCATTAACATTCTTTGTCTTACAGTGTCCCCCATGAAGAGGTCTTCAGAGTCATCATTAAACAAATTAAATTAAATATTTAAGAACATACAAGTTAACATAGTAAAGGAAAATATCTACTGCCATTTTCTTGCTGCAAATACCTGTGCACTAGAAAAAAGTGAGGGAGCAAGAAGGTTTCCTTCACTGTCATTTTGCTCATCATTTTAGCTTTCAACTAAAGTACAGGGAAAATGATATTATGTATTATATAGTAAACTCATAATATTAGTATATGTAAATCAATATTATAGCATTAGAAGACGATTGGATTTTTATTACTTATATGTAAGTGAAAATAAAAAAATTTAAAAAATTTTAGGTAGCAAATATATTCAAATAAATTGTAAGTGACAGGTTTAATTTTGACACTCTTCTGAATATACTTATAATATATCCCAAATGATGCACATAGGGGAAAAATATGATCATGTAATAGAATAAATTTCTGTATATTGGCAGAGCCTAAAGAATTACTGACCTTTAAACACCTGATTTTTCAGTAGAAGCAAACATATTTACTGTAATATTTTCTTTACATCTGCTTATTCCTTCTAAAGAGACTCATAATGTAACTCCTTCACAGGCAACAGTAACGTGGTGTCTTCTTTATCAACAGCAAATTTTTAACTCTGACCATTCTACCACACAGCAGTAAGCAGCCAACACAGGCATTAGAAATCTAAAACTTGTTTTGTCTTCAGTCCTAGAGCTGGATGTCTCCTGTTCCAATTCTTCTGAGCTCACACTAGCTATTGACTCTTCATGCTGAATCTGGGAGAAAAAGTACAGGAAATAGAGCTTTTGTCAGGGTTATGGTGCTCTAGAACTTCATGGGTGCTCCATAAATGAAGTGGCTCATTTCAAGTGACTGGTAGTACTGACCAGGCTGACAATACTTACTGAGCAGAGGGAAATTAAAACCATTTCATTCATCCAGCAGCATTTATTGAAGCCTGTTGCAAGCAGTTCCATAGGCCCTCGAGCGAAAACTTTGCAAGACTTCTTTTCAAAAAAACCCACTGATTGTGGGATGGTAACAGCTCTCTACCCAGTACCTTATTGTATTGTAAAGGCTCAACACAACGCTGTTGGACTCAATGGAAGTTATACCCATTTGCATCAGCAAAGGATCTGGCTGCAGCTATTTAGTGATCAACAGCAGCTCAAGTATATTCTAAGGAACTTGTTTGTTTTTGCATTCTCTTGACTTTGAAAACCGTTCAGTTCATGTATAAAAACTTGCACTGTTCAGGAACATGGATCTCTTTGAAAGAGGTGACTCATGCTTTTGCTGGGGACAGAATTAAAAGTAAAACAAACTGAACTTAAGTTAGAAAGGAAATAAATACACTGGCAGACAGAACTAAAAGGCTCACTGATGTCACGCTATTAAGTCTTAGAAAATTACTCTATCATTCTGCTGCCTGAGCCTAGGATTCTTTCCTTTCTTCTTAATCTCACTTTCTGGACATTATCCAGCTTACTTGATTCACCTCTCAACTTGTAGCCTCTGTCAATCTTTAGAAAAATAAGCCCTTTGGATTTTTTTTTCCCCTTTCTTCTTGTTGCCAAGGATTCTGTTTAAAAAGCATGCTTGCTTGACTTTGAGGAATTTGCACCAATATAGAATAGTGATGAGTTACAGCATGTTCAAGAAATGCACACACTTCCAAGCACAGAAAGAACTGATGACCAACAAGGCAGCTACGGTATTATGATGCATATATTGCACCATTTCCTTTTTGCCAGCAAGAAGGTTTATAAATATTTAGTTGTATTTGTTTGAAACTAACCAACCAAGTTCCTAATAAGCCTCACAAACATTTTGGTATGTGTTATCAAGTAAAATATTACAAGCCAGAAGGATATGAAAAGTATGCCTGGAAAGTTAACAAACTCCTGCTTAAAAACAATAGTGCAAAGAATTTCAGTAGAAGTAATTTTTCATGATAATCCTCAAAGTAATTTTGCATGCTGTCAAACATTAACTTTCAAGGTCATGTCTATGTGTTTTATATTCCAAAATTTCTCACTAAGCTCAAGCATAAATCAGAGTTGCTCTCTTTTAGGGAAAGGAGGTCTAAACCAGAAGAGATGGACAGAGAAGCAGCCTTCCTTCAATTTTTTTGCATCACCTAGGACAGCAACCTGTGCCTTCCACTAAGTAGGATTATCCTATGCACCTCTCTTGACTGGGGTTTGTCCCCATATCTTGTCCTGGAATTATCATTCCCTGTGGAAAGTTACTAAATATTTCCAGCAGAAATTATTGATCCTGAACATCCCAGATCCCTGGACACAGCTTGAAATTAGACTAATATCCTCATCAGTCATTATTTTATTTCTTACTGAAGTGCTCTCAGACTTTCTACCTTGAAACTCAAAGACTCCCCGAAGAACAAAATTTTTTTAAAACCCTTTCAGCTTGTTTTTTTGTCTGTTTTTTTTTTTAAGTTTGCATTTTCTGATTTTCTGCTGGAAATTCTCACTAAATACACTACCTTCTTCATATTTTAAATATTCACTTGCATGCTATGAGGAAAAATGCTGCTACAAGATATCAGATGAAGTGTGTTTTTCAATGCACAATTTCTCCAGTCACTCCAATGTATGCCAACATCATCCAGTGTAAATTTCACTAACACCCCTTTGGTTAATGCTCACTGCTATCTGGCCTCTAAATATGTTCAATATTTAAATATGTTAAATAGCACATGCTCAGTGCATGGACTTAGGTGAGAGGCAGTAGCAACTTCCTTGGCCTTAAAGCTTCTTCTCGTCTTCATTAACTCAACTTCCTTATCCCTGGAATCTATCTTTTTATAATCCTGATTAAAAATAATACCTGAAGTTTATGGTGCAATTCCAACACTGATAGTCAAATGAACTTCTGTTGGGTTAGAAGCAGATAAACAATCTGGTTCAGAATAACACTCTAGTCTAAATAGAAAGTTTTTAGTGTTAATTATCCCTCTGCCAGATGTGTATAAATTCCCCACACCATCCTCACCTCTAGAGTTTTGTGTAGGTAGCTTCCCTTATCGTGACCACAGCTTTAATGTAATAAAAAGGAATCCACCTTCCTGCTAAAATTGCCAGTTACAAAGATTAGAATACTATACCTCAGTTCTTCTCCTGTCATGTCACAAACTGCTATGTATGTGCAGCACAGAACATTTACAGAACATTTTCAGAAGAGATATGCTCACTGCACAGACTGCAAAACTCTTTGCTACCACATTCTGGTCTTTGTCAGGGAGAGAAGATTGAGACTGTCAAATAAGCAGCTACCAGCAGAATATGGATTTGGCCTTTGGCTCATTCCTTTGCCAGGGCAAGAAATTCTTGGATGGTCAAAAGCAGGGGGCAAGCCAGGTGAATTACCTTGGCAGCCTGGGACATGGTCCATAGACTATTACATCACTATATTTATCTCAGTATAAAGTTATGCAGGGAGTACAAGCAAACACCTGGGCATAGATAAAGCCTGCTAAAAGCTAACAAGATCTTTCCTTTTTTGATGGACTCAGGGCTTTCATATTTTTCTATTGTCCAAATTATATAAAATAGTCCAGATTTTAGTGCTCCAGGATATGAAGTTTTTTTTCTTTTTCATTACTGTTAAGGAACTTCAATTTTTCCTTCTAAATAGAATCTACTAAATTAAGTGTTGTGCAGAAAAAACCACTCAAATAAAAAACACTTTCCTATCCAAAATACATGAACATGCATTTACTTCATTGTCATATTTCACCTGCTACTTCTGTCCTCGAACAGGACCACATTTCATTCAGAATTTCATTCAGGCTGCTTGATGTCAGAAAAAATCTTGCCCAGGAAGGGTTTCGTAGAAACAAATTGCTCATGCATAAAAATGTACATTACAGGGTACCTCGGCCTACCAGAATTTTACTTGCTCTGTGTCTCAGGGTATTAAACTCCATCCAGAAGTCCTACAAATTGTTTTATTTTGTAAGTGACAGAGTGGTTCAGCTTCACCTTTCAGGTGAGCAGGTGCCTGCACTGGATTGCTAACTGGGGTTAAACCACAGTGCTTGCCTTTAAAAACACGACACAGCACACTGAAAAAATCAAAACAGCTTTGAAGCAACCCATTGTGAACAACACTTAATCCTGTTTTGCTCTGTGCCAACAATCACTCTGGAAAATATTTTGAGGATAATAAGCCCAACTGTGAATTAGACAATAATTTAGGAACTGTTCTCAAGTTATATTGTGAGTTACAAGAACATATTTCACAGAATTGAAGGAGTCACATATGGAAGTACCACTAGGTTTTCTATAGAAAGAAAATGAAGTTGATAAATTGAATGAAGATGGACAAATGGAAAAATTATAAGGTAACTATTTGCAAAAAAGTCTCCTATTATTCTTTAGAGGGACATTTTCAAGACACCATTTAAGATTAATCCAACATCAATAGAAAAGTTTTATGCAGAGAAGCACTTATAGCAAAGTCACCTTTATCTTTCACAGTGAGAAGGCCAATTGTCTTTAAATATGTGGCCACGAGTCACTATTGTTATTAGCCTAAAAATCTCTGAACCTTGTTGCCAAGCACCATTTTTAGATACACCTCAGCAAACACAGCACTCCAACTGTTAAGCAAACATTATGATGTCTGTCTTAGAGTCTTTCAAAAGCAATGTACAACAAAAGGAATACTGGTAAAGAAGTGGGACAACAACATGAAGGTAAAATCGGTGTGTGCTTTATATAAATTTTCCTCCTTGGGTACTCATTATCTCTGCTATTACTGTTCTGTTTACATTGCAGCTACTGGCAAAAGCAAGAGAAGAAATCTGGAGATGTAGGCAGAGTCCATTGCTTTCTAAACATGTAACTAAACACATTCTAGAGATTTGATCTGTAATTATAACACATCACTGAATCTCTCCTTTCTGTTATGAAATTTATACCAAAGTGTTATTTCATTACAACGTAAATTTCTTTAATCAAGGACAGATAATTGTAACTATGAACACCAAATTTTGTCTCTCACTTGGTGTTTCTATTGGCTCCTGCAATTTTCTACATGTTGAAAGGTCAAGCTGGCAAAAACTTTGTTGCAGTGCTATAAGAGCTATTGCTCTTTAGAAGCCTCACTACTTGTGGTGTGAAAAAGTCAAGCTGAAAGTGATACATTTGAGGGCAATCATCCTTTTCATCCAACCACTACTAAAAAATTAAGCAGGACAGAACATGAAAGTCTCTTCAATTAAAACAGGAGATGCCCAAATGGAAGCTATAATACTGCAAAGTAAAGAATCTCTAAATCTACATTACCCAACTCAGAAAGGATTATTTTAAACTTCTTTGATAACAACTTAAAATTCTTAAGCTTATTCAGTACCACCAAAACCAAAACAGCTACTGATAATAACAAACAAGAGCCAACTTTCTTACCAAAAATAAAATAAAAATGGTAGCAAAACACAAGTACGAAAACATTCTGTTTTGAGAAGGGAAGACACCCTTAAAAGATAGCACAAATTTCTAAACTGCCTCAAACATATTTAAAAGGTGCCCTCTGAGATTTATGCTTCATCCTAGCCCCAGAAAAGATGTAGAAGTTTCCATATTTTTAAGCTGGGTCACAGAGAAGTGGCATTTTTTGCAAATGACTGATTGCTGTAGGAAGGCATCTAAATGTCACAAGCACTACACAGTCACCTCACTTCTGAAACATCCACTAGGACAGGATGGCTGATGGCAGCAATATCTCCTTTTCATGAGCTCCACTTTGCCATGGTTGCAATCATTCATAGACTGCTGTCTTCCTAACAGGCAAGAGTAGATCTCCAAGGCTGGCTTACAGATTTCTATCTCCCCCAGTGAAAACCTTATGAATTTAATGTAGGCAACAGATTGTTCACTCTGCTCCTCTTCAGATCAAAAACTCTGGATGATGAAAGCAATCTGTTCCAATTTAAAAAAATCCATGTTAAACAAAACCATTGCAACTCTTCCTACTGACTGCTGTGTCACCAACTATATCTGCAGCCACTGAGGTTGCCTGAGTGTAGGTGTACTCACAAGCCTACTGTATGAGCAGGATTACCATAGCAATCACAGCTCCCAGAAGCACTACCTTAAGGCATTTAAAGATAAACCTGGTTTTGGTGGAATAAGAATTTAGCAGTACGTGCCAAGATCAGAGCAGCGCAAAGAGTGCACTAGACTGGGCAGAATCAAGCTTAACACCTCACAGGGCACTTCTCTATTTCAATAAACTGGGTCAGTGTCTGCATTTCAGAATCCAGATCTACAAACAGCACAGCAAAGTAACAGCCCAGCAAAGGTTTCTGTAATGCTTAGTGCTGTTAAGACAAGAACACTGAAGCTTAAAAATCAGTGATTGCACCAGGTGACAGATCTCATCTTCACCTGTTGCTGTGGCCAAGTGCCAACATTCTAATTATGCCTAAGGGAATTCTAAATAGCTATAAAAATTTAATTCATATTAAACAATATTATCTTTTAACTGCTATGACAACACACACAGTATCTCTCAAAACCAATAAATCCATACAGTTTGAATTGCAACATTTAGCATGAAGACACTTTATAATAATTCCTCCGGTGCTATTACTCCTGGTGGGTTTTCAAAAGGATGAACTTGTAACCCACATCTCAAGTAAACACTGTTTAGGTGTTAGAGTACCATACTCACTTGTCAGATTTTCCTCCTTCTCTTCATTTCAACTTTTGCCCACCACCTCTTTCCTCTACAGCAAACAAAAAAATTTGGACATTATCAGTCACCTTTGCCCTGTCTCTGAACACCCCAAGTATAACAGTGTCCTTGGCGTAGCCAGCAGTATTTGGAATGAAAGTGGTTTCATACCAATCAAGTTAAATAATAACCCATACTAGCCTCAGTCCAAATTCTAAAATACTGCCAGCATTAGACAGAAAAACCTCAGGGATTCCCAATGTGGGAACTATAGCCAGCTGTAACACACTAGGAGAGCCTTCCAGGCATCACAAATACTTGCAGCTTCAGAGAACCACCTTGCAAAACCTAACTGCACTGCTTTATCCTGCTAGTTCCATCTGGATTGTGCATTAAGACAGCAGCAAACAAAAACCCCTGCTGAACTGAAGTGACTGGAAACAGGTAGGTGCTGAGAGGGGATATGAGCTGGCTGGGCATTGGGTAGCTTGTGTCTCTGATAGACAATAATAAAGTAGAGAAGGATGGGGAAGAGAAATTACAAATCAAAGTGTAGTAGTCCAAAAACGATGTGTTCTAAAGCACGGAGAGAAGAGAATAGTCAGAGTAGAAGCTGAAATCTAAGTTAGGCTATAGTATCTTTCTGTGAACTTGTTTTAAAGTGGGTTTCAAGTCTTTCCACAGGAAGGCGGTCAGTTTAAGCATTAAAGAGGCAGCTAAGAAAAGTTGCACTAAAAAAATCCATAGATGGTAGGGTAACAGGTGATTTTAACTTTCTCTAAGGTTGTTTTTTGCTTTGCTTCTTCCTGTAAATAAACATAAAATGTGGGGAAGGGAGGTGGGTAGTTAACTAAGAAGGTCACGCACAGAAATTCAAGTCATCCCTCATGCAGCTTGTCATTGTTGCAGGCATCTGCCACTCACAGACACCCATCCCCAGTTGCTGGAATGGTCTTTTTTCAAGATGAGACTCCCTCAAGTATAAATCACTGCACTCATCACACTGTTGCTGCCTACAAGGCCCACACAGCAAATGGAAGTTGCGCAAAAGCAGCGGTCACTGCAGGACAAGGCTTTCTCCTTACCCCACAGAACATGCCTTTTTGCACAGCTACAAGCCTGCCCTAGCAGGATTCACTTTGCTCACAATCACCACAGCAAGATTTTGCCCACCATGTCTTGCCTCACAATCCCCTGTCACCCCTAAGACAGGGCTCCTCCCTACGTATCCCCAGTCCTTTCTCGAGACCTTCTGTCCCACTTAGTGCTGGCTGCTGCTTTCCAAACAACCACTTTCCACAAGACTGCAGGCCTGCTCCAAACACGAGGCTCTCCACTCACGGGTAAGGGCCCCCTCACATAATCCCCCTCTTGGAAGACAAGCCCACCTAAACATGAGGCACTCAGCCCATGAATAGCATCAGCGCGCTCTCCTGCCACCCCCACCACCTTCACACCATATGGAAGCTGCACACATGCATGTGCAAGTCTTTCAGAAGGCTGTCCTTCCCCCAGCAGCTCACTGCTCCCAAGCCCACAAGCTCTCCTCAATCCCTTAGCCTGTGGACCCATGTTGCCACAGCACACTTCACCTTGCCACCTTCAAAGGCATCTTCTCCTTCTCGACAAATCCATTCTGTTTGTTCCCAGCCATCCCACCCCGGCTCTGATCCCTTTTCCATAGGCTGTAGGCCCACCCAAATGCTTATACAAGGCACTTTGCTGGTAAACACCCTCTGGTGTGCACCCTTCCTGTGGAAGGCACATATTGCTCTGCACCTTTCCTGTGGAAACCTTTCCCGACATCATCCAGTGAGTACTTTCTCCACAAGCCCAAAAATCTGCTTCAGGGGAGACCCTCAGCCTCTGAACACTACTGCAGCCTCGCTCCTACTGCTCCCACAGCAAGTAGAAACTCCTCACAAGCGTGTGTCACTCTGGGACAGGGTTTCCCTGCTCACTGGCAGTTCACTTCTCACAAGAGTGCAAGCCTGCCCAAATCTACCCCCTCACTTTAGGAATGCCACCATGGGATCTTCCCACCTGTGACACCCACACAAGCATCTGCCAGTCCTCAAGAAGGCTTCTGCCCACCCTTGCAGGACATACTCACCTCTCCTGCACATGGCCTTCTTTCCTCCATTCCATATTCCTACTTCTCTAACTCCACAATTTACTTCAGTTGTGAGCCCAATTGTGAGCAACAGGATCGTTGTTTTTCTATGTGCAGTTGCAAAATAGTCATAACAAAAAAGCATGAGAAGTGACACAAATGTTTCTTCTTGGCTTTTCTTGGGGTGCTAATGATTTAATTCTTAATGTTTCACATTTCTCCCTTAAAAATTTTAATACAGCCCTGATAACTAGAGTGGAATGGGTACCTCATTGATGACTATTACAAGGTATGATAATAGATATAAAAACAATCCAGTAAAGGCTTGAAGAGCATTTTAACTTAATTCCTAGAAAGTTTCCAGTACTGCTTTGTTTTCTAACAGAAACCAAAGAATTGTTTTCTGTTAGAAAGCAATAATTTTTAACCTTTTATAATTTTTAAAAAAATTTTAATTTAGTAGTTATATGAGGAGCTAAGATTGTGAAAGACTTAAATATGGACAAAGATAGCATACAGATATTATTTGAGATAAAGAGCCACACCAATTTCTATAATTTAACTGTAACCTTTACTATCTGCAAGATGAGGGAAGTGAGTTCTGGTAGTTCAAGGAACAGTTGAACACCTTAAATCCTAGAGAAACTGAATTTCTCAGTGAGGATTTAGTGGATGCTTCTATAGTGTTAAAATAAAAAACCTGTTATAATCTACCATAAAGCAGAGCATTTAACTTGTCAATATTCGTTCCTTGTGGAAATTAGTCCAACACTTGGCTGTAGTATCTACCCAATAGCACACAAGCTTTGGAGCACAAATAGCTACAAAATCTTGTTTTCAAATCACAAAAGCTCTGGACCTTGGGGCTGAATTGTAGGCATGATTAAAAATCTTGTTTTTCCTCAAAGTTAATTCTGTGGTGTGAATGAGGCAGGCTTGTTTCTGCCCACTTCCCTCCTGTTTCAAGATTTTTTCAAATTATGTGGATGTGTGATTTTTACCTTGTTTCTTTTTACCACACCTCCCTAATTACATTGCTTGTGAGATTGAATAGAGTCTTTTTTTTTTCTCAAACAGAGAAAATTTTTATGCATGCAATTTAAATGTATACCATACTAAGCTTTTAGTTTCCTGGCTCTGGTAGATCATCACCTACTCAACTTTCATATATTTTATTTAATCACTCATTGAGAAACTATTTCTGTGAGTTTTCATTTCGGTACTGAATGGAATCAGTGATAGAAGCCTTGAGTTGGATTGAGAACATGGTCAAGATGTCTTTTCTTTAAAAATACCAACAAAACAAACAAGTGTTTTATGCTTACTACTGAGAAGAACAGCTTCAGTATCTCTCCTAGCATTTTTCCAAGCCTTTTATTGCTTTCATAATATTGGATTAAGGAAAACAGAGTCAAGTAAAATAACACTAATAGTATGCTCACCAAAATACAGTAATTCATTTACAAAAACCATGTTGCACAGAACATGGCCAGGCTTCACACTAATAAAAACTTAGTATAGACAAAATCGCTGTAATATGTCAAGAAATAGTGAAAGTTGGAATAAGAACTAAGTTGTCTTCACCCTGGATAAAGCATCTGTAGATGGAGTTTCATTTTGCTACAACGAACTAGTTGTATTTTCTATGGCAAGTGTACTTTAAGAACTAGCTGATGAATGTTGGTAGGGTGGTTTTTGGTGCCTGTGGCTCCTAAACTTTTGAGAGAAGTGAAAGAAAACTAGCAGAACACTAACTTGTTTTGCTGTGGCAAGTTAGTGAAAATTCAGACTCTGTTTGGCTCATAAGTTAAGGTAGAAGTTAGCCACATGACTGATCTCAATGTAACCCCTCTGCCTGGTGGTGCTGGGCAGGGTGCAAGAATTAGAGTGTAACTCGTTTATTATCAAGCAGCTGAATCCTTATGGAGTGGAATATGAGCTGGAGTGGTTTACATAGCTTTATTGGTGCAAGGCTAGAGGGGAGTTTGCTTTTCATGGAAACTGTATCAACTTTGGCAGAGGAACATTACTTGAATTTCTTCAGAGAGTCTTACATCTTTAATATTTTCATTCTTGAGGAAACAGTGAACTGTTTCGGTGGAGATTTTGAAGTGTAATGTATGTGTAAAAGTCTCGAGCCCACCAAATACCAGCTAGATGCCAAAATAAATTATAGTTACGACGGCATTTGCTACAAGAAATGTAAATTGACCTTTCAAAAACCAACTGATAAGTGAAAAGACTCTGTAATAGCACTCAGGGTAGGTATTTTAAGATTTTTCTGCATGTGTGTGGCTTAAATGAAGATTCTCTAACTTTTCACTGAGTCTGCTGTTACAGTCATACTGCTATAACAAAGTTAGTTAGCTGTCTGCTTTGCACTTTTTGGGGGTATGGTCTTGGAGTTCCATTGTCTGGGTACAATCAACAGTGAGGATTGGAGGCAACAAGATTTAAAACTACAGTAGTAAAATATTTTCTCATTAGAGGTGATAGGATGAAAAGTTACTTTTAAGTCTTGGAATCTGCCATAGTATCTGCTGACAGGTAAAGACAAAGCACAGCTTGCAGTCCTGGTAGCCTCAGGTAGCCCACTTCCGTTTAACAATATAACTAAACAGTAGGAATAATTACATCTTATATACTGCTTTCATTTATCCCTTTTGAACATCACCCGTCTTCTAGGAACTCCCAATTTAAGACATTGCTGAGAAGAGAAGAGATAGCAAAAGGCATCTGAGCTTATGTTAGGAAATACAGCTCTGGGTGAAAGAAATACCAAGTGTCTACTGCAGCATAAATGGTATTTCAGCACAACTGGCCACAAACCTCGACTAATTTTCTCCCAATGTATTCTTAACCCCAGGGAAGTGCTATAAGTAATCTTATCTGCTGTTCCTGTGGTTGCCCATTCTGCTGTTACATTCCTTGTTAACTCCAGGGCATTTTTTTATCTAGATTGACCCAAAACTTCTTAGTGGTAAGGGAAAACTGATAAAGCAGAAGCAAGGCTGGAAGGAGAGGAAGTGTCAAGTCGGGCTTTTCTGGCAGGTGAGTCGAGAATTGAGAGGTAAAGGTGCTTCTGTTTTTCTATTTACACAGTTTTACTATCGTGTAATGTTCTGTTCCAGACTCTTTTCTCCTTTTTCTCTCAGAGACAACGAGTTTGCAAGTGCTTCCAAGACTCTGTCACGTTTGAAGTAGGCACTGAAGACTGATGCTATTTCTGCCCTAGACAGCTGCTTGCTTCTGCCTTACAGTACTCAGCTGTGACTAATAGTAAGTGGGGGGATATAATGAACTACTGGAAACTTGCATGATAATGTTATTCAAAGTAGTGTGTGCCACTGTCAATATAAACTCAAACATATTGAATGCTATCATAATAACCTAGCAGCCTTCCAAATTGCCTGAAAGCCCTCTTTATTGAGACTTTGTAAAACCTTTGCATATTATATTAAATAAATGGATGTTGTGCTCTTAAGATTTTCTAATGGACATTAAAATCTTCATCAGTTTTGCTTTCTACAGTGTTGCCTTACATATGTTGTACTTGAATGTGCTAAAGAGTCTCACTGAGATTAGAGAAAATGCCAATCCTCTGAGGGTGTGAGCACCTCCTAGGTTTTTGCTTTAATCTCATAGTTGTACTTTTTATTCATTCTTTGAAGCAGCTGCTGTTTTTTTCTGAGATTTTTCATTTCAACACATAGGATACCAACACTGACTTCTGGTCAAGGCTTTGCATTCCAGCAGTGTTGAAATCTAGCTGCTAGTACATCATGTACTTTGAGGTTGGGTCCTGTGGATAATGTACAGAAACACTGTATTTAGTAGCAGGGTGCTAGCTCCACTAGCTATTTACCTTTTTGAAAAGTAGGTGCTATGAAAATAAGTGAGAATTGTTTAGAAGAACTTGCCATTTAAGAACTACACGACTCGGTATTTGGTAGCCTAAGTGTACAGGAGATCAAATTTATGTGTGGCGATGAGTTTGCAAGTGATAGCTACTGGAGAGAAAGGAGGCAACAAATTCTCCATTAGTTGCAGATAAATCTGTCTGTGCTTTCTTGAAGCCAAACCACCTCTGTCCCTCCCAGCTCTGGAAGTGTCCCAGATCTGCAAACAGAGCTTGTTCTAGGCAGAATTGAGTTTGCTGTAGAACTAATGCTCAGATAACAGCAGCATGTCAGTGTCGGGAGCTTTTAGCCTGTTAACACACTAACTGTTATTTTTCAATTGTCCTTCAAGTAGCACATAACATTTTTCTAGGAAGAGCTTGATCAGTGATTGTTTCAACTCAGTAACCTGCTAACTTTTGATAAATCTTGCTTTTGCTGGAAGCAATTGTCTTTCCTAACAGTCAGAGCTTCTAGAATCACATGACACTTGACAGTCTGGCTTTCTGTCTTAAAAAAAGATTTCTAGTTCATGAAAACATAAACCAAAGTGCACTGTAAAGGTGGTGCAAAGACTGGGGTTATTGCACACTCATTTTTGACTTGACCTATTTGGCAAAGGTAAGTACGTGATCTTTTTTTTAATGTTGAGATTTTTATTTAATAATGCAAGAAAATTAAATTGTGGCACATGGGGTTTTTTTGTTTCTGTAATGCTTTTCTTGTGACTTGAGACATGTTTCCTGTGTTCTTCCAAGATCTGTTATGATTACAGCATTGTCTTCACTTCTTCATGCTGTCCTACAAAATATTGCTTAAAAAATAAAATAAAGATGCTTATCAGGAAACCTTTTAGATTAATTTTCTAAAGGCACATTTAAGAAAAGACACTGTTCTTGTTTAAGGGAACTTCATGAGGAACTCTGGTATAACTTGCCAGAAGTCACTTAGATGTTAGTTTAAGGTATTTACAAACAGATACATATCTGTCATGCCTAAAGAATACCTGTGCCAGAACTTCTACCATATATGCAACTGCTTGAAAAACGCATTTAAGTAGAATAGTGAAAAGTAGCAGTGCATTGAGATTAATATACTAGCTCTTTCTATATTAAGGTTTATTGGAGGGCTTTTAGAGATAAAGCTCTTCTTTTGTCTTGATGTTTGCTCTCTTCAATGAAACTAATGAGTCTAAATTTTCTTCTGGTTCTAGAGATGCTGATGTGATCTGAGTTATGCATTGTAATTTCACATAATATACTTGCCTTGGAATTATGTTTTTTGTCACTGGTGAAGATGCCACTTCATATTCTCCCCTGCAACTTTCTCTACTGAATAGAAATGAAAGTGCATATGTGATCTACCAAACACAGGTTTAGAATGCTAATTCTAATCCCCTTTCCTTCTGAGTGCTGATTGAATTTAGTCTTAGTGAATTATCCTGCTGTTAGATTTCAGTTCAGTTACTTTAAATCCTGGTAGATGGTTACAATGTGCCCAGATATTGTCAGTGCCCTGCAGCTGGGAAAATGTAGCCAAACATTTCAATAGGTGATGGTTGACCTAGTGCAGCTCTGTTATACCTAAATGCACAAGGAAAACTTCAATTATGTAGATCTCTTTAAATAGTTGAATGTAATTTGTAGCTGAATAAAATGCTTTGTTTAATCTTACAAAGGCCATGAAGTAGAGAAGTTGATTCCTGATCACTTTGCATTTTCTAGTGCAGCAAAAGTAGTAAAGATGTTGAAATTATTAGCAAGTTGTATATTAAAAATAAGTGTTGGGTCATTTACTTTAAAAAATAAAGACATTGACCTTCATGTTGGAAATCCTTGAAAATCATTTCCAAGCTGGTTGCAAAATGGGATTTACTTCAATATAGGCATCTAAGTTCAGGACAGTGATTCTGGGAGCCAGTGCTGTTACCCAATGTTCAGTTAACCTTGGGAACTGGGATTTGTTAGTCTGGGGATTGTAACGATGGGGGCAGGGAAGGTAAAAAAAAGGTATTCTATGGCTTTTGTACATACTGAGATAGCATTGTGGCTTTGACAAGTCTCAGCATATTAACGCCTATTCATACCAAAACCCAAACAGGATTCATAAATCCTTTCTCTGCCTGGAAGCTGGTTCTGGCACCTCTCCTCAGAAGGCATGTTTAACACTCCTTCCCAGCAGGGATTGAACAGCCTGTTGTCTTCCACGGGGAAGGTGCACAAAGGTGCCTTCACAGGAGGGCCTGGTGCTAAGAATTTACCTCTTGCGTGTGTGGTTTGTCTCTCTCTGATTTGAGCAGGCTCTCAATCATGTTTCCCACTTCATTTGTATATAACTAGAAGGCTGTAAGGTAGTTTGGCTGCCTGTTGAAAACTCTTTACTGAGCTGAAAAATGTTTCACAGGAGGAAAATATGGTACTGGCACAGGAGTGGAAGCTTGAGGCGAGGTTCCCACTCCGCTTGTGTACACCAAACTGTAAGGTATCACAGACATTTTTATCATAGCTATGGTAGCAAGAACAAGCCCTTAAAAGCTGTGTTAATAGCTATTACATGTATGAAGGCAAGATTGTTAACTGAAATTTGTATTACACACTTTGCTCAGGTGCCTTTAACAATGTGTTGTAAGCTTTGAAGGGCTTGGGAGGTTTTGGGTTTTATTTAAAAGAACATCTGAGAAGTCTGTGCCACAATATTTGAGGGTTTTAGTGGTAGAATTCTCATTCTCCCTATATAGATACAAGGTGCTGATTAATATGCTGATATATTGTGCTCACTGGTGAGCATTCACTATGTACTACAACATCAGGAGAATTATTATCTTCGTTGTTAAAAGATCTGTATGAAAGCCTTTCAACATCAGGAAACATCCTGTTTTTTCACTCAAAAAACTGAGACAAGTAGGCATATATTATGTGCGTGCTATTGGTTACGTTGTGTTAGTAGTTTCATTAAGTCTTGTAAAATCAAAAATAGATACAAGAATGCTATTCTTGCTTAAGTGATGCAATTCATAATACCCTTCTAAGATGGATTAGGTAACCTTATTTAACTCTATCCTTTAGAGGTCTTTAATAACCTTAACATATCTGTCATTCCCATCTGTTTTAATTTAAGGCTGATTATGCTAACATGCTTTAAAACTGCAAACCAGCTGACCATTCAATATTGTTTTAAGCAGATACAGCTTACAGTATTTTCAGAATACAAACACAAAGCTTGCTATTGTGAAGCAATTGATTTTATTAGGCTTGTCCTTGTTTAGTCCATATGTAAGCTTGGAAAGCTACAAACCTTTTTTTGAGAAGCTTTTCTTGGTTTGGAATTTGCCCTCCCCCAGGCGAGCTTTGCTAACCNNTGGTACTGTTCCTGTAACTGTCAGTTTTCTGAATGTGTCTCCTGGGAAATAAATGAGCCCAGCTGAAGGTTAAGGTGTGAGCAGTGAGCTCAGCAGCCATCCTGTCAGATGGGCAAGGAGGTGAAGGTTTGATGCCTCCTAACAAGTAACAGATTTGATTGTGCCTCTTCACTGTGCGTGAGTGCAGCACGTGTGTTGTAAATGCCTTATGGGGTAGTAAAGGCTGCCATGCAGGACAGAGGAGAAAGGGCAACACTGGAAGAGTACTGACATAACCCTGCACACTATCTGGCAAGCAGAATGCAACCTTTTTTTTTTTTTTTTTTTTTTTTTTGTGGTGTTTTTATTTTTAGG
>VXBQ01010611.1:241320-291798 GCA_013400175.1 Phainopepla nitens
TCTCATTTCAAGGTATTCATATTTTCGTTGTAATTGAATATTTCCTTCAAAATGGAGGATTCATTGGGATTGCTGAACTACTGATGCATTAAGTTAAAGGATGTATTTCAAGAAAGCACTTTTGTAGTGTAAACTATCATTTTTTAAAGTGATTAAGTTGCATGTATTGGTAATTGATCTCCATTGAATATTTTATATCTTGAAATTTAAAATAAGCTGGAAAAGATAGCTAATTACAGAAGCCTTTTTCTGCTTCTATAACTTGGTTTTCTGTATTGCTGTGAAACAAGTGACACTTAAAAACATAGTCAGAATTGAAAAGAAACCACTGCTGCGGTGACAAGGCATATCTTTCTGATGATCTACATGAGCATATTTAAAAAATGGTGAAAGGAGACTGTAACTGAGTCAGACCATGGCTGCACAGTGGATTACAGCAGTGGAAATGGAAGTTTGGTGGAAGTGGACTGCTTGAAATCTGCTCAATGGTAACACCGAGTAGTGACACGAGGGCTATCATGGTGCTGTTGTTAAGAGCTATGATAAAAAAAGAAGGTATTCGTATGTTGAATATTTTTGTTGGTCTCAGGACAATTCAAAAGACAATTCAATAAGCTAAAGCTAAAGATCTAGAGAAGCTTAATTGACCAGAAACTCTACAGGCTTTTATTTTCTCTCAGTGAAGGTCATCTTTTGTCTTCTGTCTATAGCATCCATCTATCAGCACAGATAGGTGTGGTGTATTTGAATAAATACAATACTTTTAAACTGAGGCTGGCATTTCTTGTTCTGATAGTTCTGTTGTTGCAATACTGGAAAGTAGCAACAATTGTATTTAAGAAAGTGTTTACAAGTAAAATGTGACCTATGGTGAATTACGTCAAGTCAGTCCCTGTGGGTAGCATGTATTAGTGTAATACTGAAACTGATAGCATGTTCTGAAATTATAGGGGTAAATCTGAGTTCTGATCTTTGCTAACTTGCTAGCATTGCATCTTCAAAGCTCACTTAAATTTATATCCTGATATGATATGCAGGAACATACTGGCTAACTGCTTGTGTCTGTAATTTTCTCAACTTGAACTAGTTCATATTCTTAGCTAAAGTACTGGCATGTCTGAAGTTCAGTGGATGTTGGTTTGGTTATATCTTGTGTTGTTGGTCAAACACCTTATATGTGAAAAGCTCACCAGTCATTATGATAGATTTTGAGTTCCAAATTACATACTTTCTTTTGAAGGCTTCCAAATTAACTAAAGTATACTCTCTAATACAGCTGCACAGTCCACAGATAATGTGTTCTCAGATGAACTGCTAAACATAGGCAATTTTATTTATTTCCCTGTCAATACTCTGATCACACTTTTTTTGTTATCCTGTTTTACTTTAGCTGCCTATCCAGTTCCTCATGTTTAAATACTTTGCACATATTTTGATTTGTGGATTCTATACAGAAAAAAATAATTATAGTAATTAAAAGGCAGGAAGCATTAGATATAGACAGGACTTCAAATAGCTTATATCTAAGAATGAGATTATCTAGATAGTGAAACCTGTATGTTCAATTCCTTTCCTTCAGACATCTTTAAGTAGAAAGAAGGAAAAAAATAAGTCTCAGTGTTTTTCCAGCTGTTCTGGGGTAGTTTGGAGTATTTCTGTTTAATGTATATGAATATAACTATATATATGAGTGTATATATATATATTTTGATAACAGGAGACCTGGGCAAGTACTCAGCACTTTATTCGTGCCAAATTAAAAAAAGTCATTAATGATTTACACTTCATAAAAGCAACACTTGGAGGAAGATTTCTTGGGGTTAAGTAAAACGTATATTTATGTCAAAGAAAAGCATTTACTTTAAATAATTTTTTCATTATTTTAGCATTCAACTTTTTTGAAGGATCACGTGCCTTTGGCACTGCAGAAGGGAGAACCCAATCTTAAATAAACATTAAGAAAAGGTGTGCATGAGCCTGAAAACTGATTTCCTGGGGTGAATGGGGTAAGGGTGAAGATGAATTCTTTAAAAGAACAAATAGGAGAAAATAAACAAAAGTACCGGTACCACCTACAAAAGTTAATGCACTTAATTTTTTGTAATTGTACTTATCTTCAAGTGATTTTTCTTTGCAAGGGGACAAGGTTCATGGGAAGTTAGTCCCAGAAAAGTTGCAAAGACTAATGACTAGAGGTGACCTTAGGCACTAAGTTTTACTAGTTTTACAGAGCATACTCCATAGTAAGTGATTATTTCACAGCTGTCTTACGAGTGTGTCTTTCCAGATAAAGCTGCTTCAGCTCACAGGCTTCTTTCAGTGTGATAACTGGGCACCAAAAGGGACTCCTTTTCCTATAGAGCTACAAGAAGACAGAGAACCATAATACTACAGTCATAGATTGGGAGGCAGGAAGCATGGGAATATCTTTATTAAAGCCTTATTAAGAGACTGCATTAGAAAAGAAAGTCAAGGCAGTTGTTCCTATTTCATCTGTAAATATTATGACCAACAATGTTTCCTTATAATTCTAGTTAATATCAATGCAAATTTAAGGTCTCTCTATTAATGGCTTATAAAAAATAATTTATGGAGGACCTTCAGGTGTTTCCATTAACAAATCATATAGTTAGACAAGATGGATCTGTAATATATGGGGTGCCATGGATCTGTTACCCACACTGCACTTAGGGTGGAAATACTTAACAGGATCATGTTAGCACTAGCCCAGGCTGAGTGAACCAAGGTGGTATACCTACTACAAGAAAAAAAAAAAAACCACACATGATTTGTGTTCTTGAGGGGTATTTGTCAATATCGCTAACAAAAGATAAAATTCAGACTTCAGAGCACAACACACACTAGGTAATCAGAGTTCTGTAAGGTTAGGCATTTTAGATTTCCATATTTTCTTGCTTGCTTAGGCCTTCAAATTTATTTTTGCGCATCTCTTGATATATACACACCTAAGCTGGTGTATCAGAGATTAAAGTCAATTTATAATGTCATTTATTTAACGGTAACAAACTAGAATACCACCTAAAAGAAATACTAGAAAGTCTCTGTGTAATCAAATTAAAAATAGCTATATTGAGAACTACCAGATAGTTGTTTTGTTCTCTTAATATTTACTGGATTTTAGCTGCTTGGGTAGGCAGCTCTTGGACAGACTATTTCTAATAAATGCCTTCCTTGAAAATATATGGTTATTAAGTAATATAACTGTTACTGGGTAGGAGGGAAAGGTCAATCTTTATATAGAGCAGTGAAGGATAAATTGACATAATCATCAATGCCTCAGTGTTATAACAGAAATATGTTTTCTCAGATAAAGTAAAGCCAGACTTTTATAAAATTTACATTTTAATTTCTTTTGCTTGCTAGACTTTAAAAACAGGCAGTGTTTTTTATAGACATACAGGCATTTTGCATATGCTTATTTGGATATTGAACACATATTCTCTTTCTGTGGAAATGTGCTTTCTTGCAAGCCTGTTGGGTATGGCATACAAGACATGCCAAGCTGGTTTTATATAAAAATAGTGCTTGCAACTGTGCTGTAAAAGCTTGAAAACTGGGCCCTGTGTTTCTCAGCAACAGACATGGGGAAGCAGAGGTTTGAAGCCCTTGCCAGAAAGTCTGTGAAACACACCAAATACTCCATAAAACTATTTGAATAATATTTATATAGACTTAGAATTCCAGTGCTTCAGGGAGTCCTTTCACAAAATCCTGTTTGCATTTGGCTGTAGTGACTCTGTAGTGTAGGTATCAAAAGAGCATTTAAATATCAAGGAATTAATCTTCAATATTAGCTTATAGAACAACAATTAGGAATAATGTAGAAATTTTAATATCACTATCCACATTACAGATGAAAACTTAAATGCATTGTGACAATTTAGATGTAATAATCTGAAATCCAGAAAAGCAAAACTGCTTTAGTAATCCATGCAATTGCTGTGTTCTGCTTGATGTAAAACTATGAGGAATCTTGCCAGTATGGGTCAGAAAACTTTCTGTGTCTAGGGATTTTAAAAATATTTCTCAATTGTTGGATAATTTTGCTCAGTTGGAGCAGTTAGGTGAAAGTGTATTTGGGCAAAGGAGTGAATGAATGGTGTAGCAGTGCTTTCAATTTTCCCATGTGAAAATTGATGAGTTTATTCTGAGCTATAAGTGATGTGGGGAATGACACAAGTGTGAAATGAGGCACTGCCATAACCTGGTGAAAAAGAAAACTGCTGCTTAGACTAGATTTCAATGGCTGAGGGGGAAGGGGGGGTGGGGAAGAGAATGTGTAGTCCCTCTAAATACACCTCACTGCTCTGCAACAAGAAAATTCTTGTCAATCTGCACTAAAATGAGGCAATGTCATTTGAGTTAGCTTGCTTTATTAGCTCACACTCTTGAAACAACTGAAATGTGTTTCACTGAAGTAGCCACAAACCTTGCAGTATTGCTGAGAAAAGGTAAAACAGACTGAACCTATAGCATATAATCATAATTCTTTTTATAGTTAATTTCTCATACAATGACTATGATTGCATCTTGTCAAATTAATGGAAAATGCTTTTCTCAAGCATTGTAATATGCAGATTTTTTATTGTTTATTTTATATCTACCCAGAATATATTGTTTATTTTTCGTTTCTCCAGAAGGTGTTTTACCTTATGGTACATTTGAAAATATAAAAATCATCTGTGTTTGAGGGCTACTACCTACCAGTTGCTGTGAAGTACAGGCTTACAAAATTAGGGCAAGGTCCTGTCTTCTCAGTCATATTGTTACATATAACAACCTCAGAGTGATGCAGTATGGTATTCATAGATGTGGAGATCATACATATCCATTTTATGTAGAGTGCCATAGCTGCATGCTGGCTGTGCACAGGCACCAGAATTTTAATTTTTGCCCTTTCCTAATGTCAGCAGGGCTTTTGGTATAGAGTGTTTTTGCACTTGTAGATCTTGTTTGATGCATTTTGGATAATGATTGCATGTCTTCACTGAAGAATTTAGCAAGATGCTGGATCAGAAAATAAAGTAGAATATACTTTGTAGATGCACAATGACTTAACTAGAGTTTGCTAATTTTGCTTAGAAAATATAGTTAAAACCAAATTAATATGGATGTAATGCTCAGTTTTTCTGATGGAAGAAGAAATGCATGTTAGCCAGTTACCCTAAACTACCTATTTGAGGATCCTGTGAGAACACATTAGATGACAGATTTGATTAGAGTAATGCTGTAGAAGAACAGAGACCTCTGTTCTACCTCCACCACAGAATTTTGGACTTAAAACCATTTAGGATTAAAATTTTACTATGGCATTTGTAACTTAGAACTGAACACCCTAGTCTTTGCTCTAATGCCATTATATTTAGTACACTGTGCTTGGTCTTAATTCACTGTGTATTAAGGAGAATTTGGGCCCTTAGAACTAAAATTAGAGAACACCTTGAGCTGCTACCTGGAGCTATTAGTTAAGTGTTTCCTAGGATGATAGGAGGATATCTTGACCCATGAACTAAGGTGTGCCCCAAAAAACTGCTTTACAATTGTGAGAACTAAACAGGGAGGAACCTCTTCTGAAGGCCTAATAGACATGGTTTTAACTATATTAAATAACTTTTTCATCATGCGAATTGATTGAGCTGATGTAAACACACCCTAAATGTCCTGTAAAACTGATTAGGTTTACAATTAGCTATTGCTCTGAGATTTTTTTTGAACAACCAAAAATTTTACACTTGCCTTTTTAAATTCGAGTCGTTGTAGCTACTTCAATTTTCTATGGTATTTTGCCTTAAAAGACTCAACAGAAATAATATTTTGCAGTTTCCTGTTAAATGAGAAAGATCATATTGGAAAGCTGAGGCTGAAAAAAATTTGCTGCTTTCAATTCATTGTGAATTGGTGGATTCAGATTACTTTAAGTAGCTGTGTAATATGCTGCAAAGGTGGAGAGCTACTGAATACACAGATCCCAGAATAGAAGATACTGTGTGCTGAAGTAAACTGATATTCTTGAGTTTCTATTAAACTGTTCCCTTGAACAGACCTGAGCTAAGATCAGAAATTGTGGGAACTGGCTTGCATTCAGGATTCTGTTTTGGTCTATTCATATTTTGTCAAAAGGAGTGGATTAGGAGAAACTCTTTTATATGCAGTGTAATGGTTTGCTCAGAAAGTATGAAAACATAAATAAAGATTTTTTTTTTTTTAATTGAGATGATTGAATGAAAATACACATGCTTTTGGGACTGATGGCCACAAGCTTCTTCTCACTTTATGTTAGCATTCAAATGCACTCAGAGAACTGACTTAGCTTCACACAAGCTAACACAGAACTAGAAGCACTTAAACAGAATTTATGCTGCATTTTTTTAGGCAAATGAGTCTTATTGACATCATTACGCTGTGTTCAGTCCCTGAACATCTGACCTCTGAGAACCAGTTTCTCATGCCTTGGATATTTCTAATGATGTTTTTCTGCATGGCCCTATTTAATGCAGCATTCTTAAGACAAGACATGAAATTATTTCAATCCAGGGAGTAAGTCACTTACAGTAAGGTCAATGACATCCTGGCCTGTATAAGCATTAGTGTGGCCAGCAGAATTACAAAAAGGGATATTTAATGAAACTCTATTCCTATTGTAGTAATTTTTTTTCATGTATAACTACATGCAGAAATACAGTTGTTATTGGAGCCTGCAGGATTTTTCAGTACAGTGTCCCATGGGTGAAGAGCTGCAGCACAGTAATATCTGTTTAAGCATGGTCTATGTGCACAGGGCATGATAGAAACACCATATCAATTAAATATCAAAGTCATAGAAACTAATTCAAACACCACATAACTTGGCCTAACTACTAGGCTATTTATGGAGCTAGATGAGCAAGATACTTTTCATGCAAATAACTACTTCTCAGGACTCAGGTTAAAATGTTAGATGGTATGTAATAGCTCTGCAGTTTGTAAAGATCTTTAAATACCTAGTGTCTAAACCTGGCCTGCTGAGGTTGTACATAGAAAGTTTAGGTACACACAATAACTTCAGCATTTAGTACAAGCATCCAGACAGGTGAGCCAGGAGTTCTGTATGTCACTCTGTGATTAAAGGAAGTCAGAAGCAGTGCAGAAACAGTCATATCAATATCACTTCAGTTTGAGTATCATATTCCTGAGCTGTAAAAAGAGATGTGTGTGCATATTTTTTAGTCAGCCTACGTAATCTGAAATGGTGTCAGAAATGGCGGATGTAGAGTTCCTTTAGACAGAGATCTGCCTGAAAAGCAGGAAGAGTTTTAAGACTCGATTCAGACTGAAGAGTACTTTAAATTGTAGTTTATGCAGAGCACTGTGTGCCATCTGAGCAGCTAAACTTGCCCTGTAATGTATGGACTGACATAAACTCTGGTGATGCCACTGTTGTACAAGAGTAGTGTGAATTGGACTGGATGAGAAGGTTCTTCATGTGTGACACTGAGCCTATGAAGAACTCTCTGCACCTGCTGCTTTTTCCACTGTGCAAGTCTGCAAAACTTAGCCCCCTTCCTGGAACTTAAATGTGAGAAAATCCTGTCTGCCTGAAGGGCTTCTTAAAAGCAGAGAGCTTGCAGAGGCCTGTAGGTAGCCTGTGGTACTTGTCTTTGCTGTTATTTGAAAAAACTTGGTAGTCTTCAAAATAAATCAATCTGCTTAAGTCTGATATTTATGTCTTCAATAGAACATGGGGAAACTGCAGAAGATGCTTAGTATACCCATCTGTTCCAGAAGCGTGGCAGGCTTCAAGACAATTTTAGCTTCATAGGCTGCTTAGGGTGTGTATGGGAGGGTTAAAGATATTGAGTATCTCCTTCTCAAATAGGAGTATCTCTTAGAAGTCAGGTGAACAACTTTGGAGATACTAATTTTGAGGTATCTGCTGCTTTTTTTTAAGATCCAGTATTAATCAGATCAAACCCAACTATTTTCCTCCTACTTAGAGTGGGAAATGATTTGAGGTTTTACTTGCTAATGACTGCTAGAAGTAGTCATTGTAGCTGACAAATAGTCTTTAAATTTGGAGCACGACCAACTTCCAAATACTTTAGGAAGCAAGCCATTTTTATATGACAAAAAAGCTTTATAAATGATGTTTCAAAGCCTACTTGCATAAATTCATTAAAAATTATTTAAACCAACAGGTGAAATTACATATGTGTAAAACCACAGAATAATGCTCAGTCTGCTGTCTCAAGCAGACCTTTGTTTACATGTGATGGATTTGTTTTGATGAGTCAGATTTCTCTGCAAGGGAGAAACCTTTAGAATCGTCTTTGGATAGAGAAGGTGTGGCATTGCACTTTGCTGTCACTCTATCAACATCCCTTTTTAGAAATTTTACTCTAGCTGTACAGCTGCTTGTGTCAGGAACTTTTGGTTAGAATTAGGATATCACTGTAGGAAAGCTGTATTTACCATGAGATTTATTGGTGTGAGTCATGTGCTAGGAATGTTGACTGTTTTGTAATTTCATGTGCAATACACCTGACAAATCTGTTCAGTAGCTTTTTCGTAGCTTAATTCCACCAATACTAATTAGCTGCACATTGCAGGAGCCACTTGTTTCCGGGTTTTCAAATAATATCACTGTGCTGATTTAAGTGCAGTATCACACCTCAGTACCAAAATCCAGCAATCCCTAATTTCTTCTATAATTAAGTCTTACCTAAGCTTTAACACTTAAAATAGAAGTGGCATCTCTACACTTGTTTATCTTCAGAGCACAAAGGAATACAACATATGTTGATATAAGTTACAATACTGTAGATTATTACAGAATTTCAACATCAGGTCACCAAGAAAGGATTTATTTATAAGTTAGTCCTCACAAAAATACTCTATTTTTCTAGTTTTTCTACTTTTCTATTTCAAGGACATGTGTACCTTCATAATTACATGCAAAAGATGAATCTACAGGAAGCTAATTCAGAATTCTTCAGCATTAATTAAGAGGAATAGGCTTTAAAGAAAGCTGGGATCAGTGGTATCATAAGATTTATTCCCCCTGGGTGCACTCTCCCAAATGGTTACTTGATTGTGATGATGATCCTGAAAATGCCCTACTTGAAAAATGTATCTATTAAAGATAGAGTGAGTTTTAATGTCATTGGTAACTTATTTCAGGATTGTGTCAGCTGCTGACACTGGTGGCAATGAAAACACAGCAGAATCTGTGAAAACACAGAGAGAGTGGCAGCCACCTGCAAGGTCTTTCCCTTCTCAGTAAATTTTCAAACAGTGAAAATATAAGGTAAATTCCTAGTGAAAAGTGGGCAACTTGTCATTTTAACACAAGTTGTCAGGCAAAATGTTGAAAGTCTGTTTCCAAGTTGAAATGTTTCTTAATTAGTTGAAATGTTCCCCGTTTTTCTACTGTTAACAAATCCCAGAGCACAAAGTCTGGGGAAGTTGAGAGCACAGAATTGTTGAGAAAGAGAGGGAAGAGGCTTTATTTTCTTTTATAGCTTGCACTCTTTCCACAAATTTATGATTTCTTTTCTATCTTACATGGCAGCAAGCAAACTGGGATCTATAAATATTTGTAAAATAAAATCTCTTTTCAGTAATACATTATTTCAGGTATTAACTAACTGATAATTATAACTAAGCAGGTGTCCTTCTCTTGAATCTTCAAATTTATCACCAACTCAATCTCATGTTTTCTGTTGTTTTTTTAATATTTTCATTAGAATGTTCCATCTATCTGTCTTCTGTGACCTTGTTTATCCTTGGATGATCTGAATGTTTATGACCCCATCTTGCTTAATAGGGAACATGTCCTTTATATCTGTCAGTTTTCTTTGACCTCATCTTAGTAATGTCTGAAAGATTTTTCTGCTGTATTTTTGCACAACTCTAATAAAGCAGCTTCTATTGGTTCTGCTATTGCTAACTCATCTGTAGCTTTTTGTGCCTGCATCAGTGTGCCTTTAGGAGAAAAGTCTGTCCTGCCTCTAATGTGACTTACCTTTCCTGAAATGAACCTTCTTTGCTTATTATCTGATTGTCCTAAGCTTGATTGAGACCTGTTTCCACTTGAATAAAGTATTTTAACTATTCTCAGTTCAAAAAAAAAAAAAAAAGGCTAAATTCATATTGTCCTCCAAAAGGACAATATTTTATTTTATTTTTTTGATACTTTATATGAGAGAAAACAAAGCTCTCCTTTTCCAGAAGAACTATGAACTGTATTGGGACTTGCAAATCAGAATACTAAGAAGCCCTAAAGAATGATAAACTAGAAGCCCTAAAAGCTAAGCTCTCAAGTTACCAGGCTCTCAGCTATGTGTGGTTAGGAGCTTAAAGATTCATCTGGAGCCTCCTCTTCCAGATGAGCATAATGCAATCTCATGCTGGCTGGAGTGAAGTAACTGGAAATCTGCATTCCATAGCTGCTGGTAAGAACATAGGCAGATTTCTTTGATCAGAGAAAGTTCATCAAAATCAAAATATTCTTGACAAATTTTTTTTGAGGGGTAAACTATGTTGGAAAACTTTGAGCCACTCTGGTTTCATAAAACCTGTTTATAAACAGTTATTTGTAGGGATCCTTGGGTGCCAGTGTGTTGTATTCCTGTGCTGACATTTGTATTTCTGGGAGTTTACAGCTAACTTTATGTAGTACTTACTCTGGAAAGCTTAGTCCTGAGTTTGATAACGATTGGACAACTGCTAGTTACTCATCTTTGCAAATTAGTTCACCTCTAGCATAACAGTGGACTTAGAAAAAATGTTTTTCTTGTGATCTCTTTATTGTATATCTCCTACAATGACTAATACCTTTTTAAAATTTGTCCAGAACTTAATATTGTGTTGATAATCGTGTTGAATTTTTAATGTAACTCCATTTGCTTTTTTGCAAAATATCAGCTTATGACTTTCTGCTGTAATTTGACTACTTATTCAAATGAGTTTCATTTCAGCACAGCTGGATGCATCTGAAATTAGAACTCAGTTGTACGTTGAAAAAAAAGACTTAAGATTTCCCCAGTGCTGCTCTAGGAATGAAGGTCAGTTAATTGTAAGGTTTTGATGGCTTTATAGGTGAAATGAAATCTCACTATAAGAAGGTATTTCTGCTGCATTATCCCACATCTTCATTTATTATCCTTGAATAGAAATGTAATATATGATTGTATTATGGTTACATTCTAGAGTATGAAGCTACCTAACAGTTTTGAGCTCATAGCATGTAAAAGGCAGGTTTGACAGTCAAAATGGTCTAAACCAATGCAATTGTTAGAGCAGCTAGCCCACTCAATTTTGTTTTTTAGGCTCCTCCCCCACCACCACCAAGTAATCATTATATTTATTGGTGTAGGTAAGCTTCTGAGACACTGAACTAAAGCTCTTGCATTGATGGAAAAGTTCAGTGCTTTTTGTAAAATCTTTGAAAATTCTTTTATAAAGGACTTTTTTTTTTTTCATTATTGAAAATTTAATATGCAACTTAATAAAATTGAATAAGCCTTGACACAGATTTCTAGATCTCTATTACTGTAGAATTTTAATCCAGAGTAGAAATTGTAGAAGCTTTCAATAGCTGTGGGTTTAGGGCACAATTACTTTAACCTAAAGTATGAAGCTGAAAGGACAATTTTCCAGCTTTAGTTGTTTGTTTCCTTCATATGCACTAAACTTGGCAGCTGTTCTTATAATCAGTGGGTCAAAGCATGTTCTTGGCTATGTTGACCCAGCTGTGTACTGTTATAGCTTGTGTGGAAATTGTAAGGAAGAAAATAATCCTATCAAATAGCTGATGGAAACAGCTCATTTCGAGCAAGATGACTAAATTGCAAATGCACAATGCTTTGCAAGGTAGGTCACAGTTCTCAGTACAGGTAGAAGGAACAGGCTTTAAAAAAAAAAAGGGAAACTGCTGCTGAGGGGCAGAGATGTCCTCTACTACCACTGCCAATTGCCTGAATTTTTCTTCTGAGCAATTAGCTGTTTGTGAAGCATATGTGAAGTGGTTTTATTTTCAGGAATCAGAGGAATTGTTTTGCTTAATGAATGAACAAAAAGCTTTTCTCACTTAGAAGTTATTATTTGGTTAATGAAAGTAACTCCTAAATAAAAACACGTCAAGGAAGCAGTTACACCAGTTTAGGCCTTTTTACCAAGTGTTTGGATTTGGTACAAAGAGCTTTTGGGAGACTGGGAGCACGAAAGGACCACTAAGGCTAGTAAGAAAAATTGCCAGGTAGGCAAGAAATTTCGTGTAGAACACTGACTGATTGACCAGGCTGGCAGTTTGAGGCATTTGCCCTTCCTGTGTTTGAACACCACACCAAGTGAGGACAGATCCATAAAACAGCTCTTTGACACGAGAGTAGGGTGAGTTCATATTCTAATTCAATAGTGAGGAAACCTCTCTGTAGTATCTCTAAGTAACTTTACAGTGTCTTCTCATGTTAATTTTTATTCTCATGCAGTAAAGTCTGAAAGTTGTAGATCTGGCTTAAAAACCCAAGAACATGTGTCCTGAGAGGAATCTTAATCATAGTAACTGTGTGGTAGAAGTGAAAAGTAACCTATCAATACTTCCTGGCTTTTTCTACAGCTTTAAGAGAAACAATGGATTGCAGTGATGTTTAACAGCAAAACAGAACTACAAAATATACATTGTCTTTACCCAGCAGCACCATGAATACTGCCATCCTTCCTTTGCCTTTGCTTTTCCCATTTCTGGATGGGATACACACCCAAATCACTATTGTGTGGATTGGGCTGGTGCAGAGTGAGGTGTAGGAAAAGCACCCTGCAATCTTTAGTAGCTGGAGGGATTTTTACAAAATACTGTTTGTTTGGGTGGGATTTTTTTGGGTTTTTTTGTTCTGTTTTGGTGGTGTCTCTTTTAGTCCAGAAGGTAAATGTAGAATATTACTACAGAATGACTGGCATTGAAAGGGATATCTGGAGATCTTCTGGTCCAACTTTTCTGCTGTCTGAGTACATACAGCTAATGCAAGTTGCCCAGGAGTGTGTTAAGATGGGTTTCAAGTATCTCCATGACTAAAGTCTCCAAGATCTTCCTAGACAGCCCGTGCCAGTACCTGATTTTTTTTAGAATGGAATGCAGAGTTCTTGTCTTGTGTTTAAATTGAATTTCCTATGTTTCAGTTTATGCCCTTTGTCTTATTCCTTGACACTACTGAGAAGAGCCTGGCTCAGTGTTTGCTTTTACCCCACTGGGGACATATGCACATAAGATCTCAAACATGAAACTTATCTCCAGGCTGAGCAATCCCAGTTCACTCTCATATGAAAGATGCTTCAGCTCCTTAATCATTTTCCTGGCCCTTTACAGGACTTCTTCTAGTAAATGGGAAGCTTCCATATAAATAAGGAGCCAAGAACCGGGTCTAGGACTTCAGATGTGGCCTGACCAATGCTGAGGGGAAGATTCACCTCCCTTAGCTTACAGACAGTGCCCTTTCTGCTACAGCCAAGGATACTGTTGACCTAATTTGCAAAGATGACTTGCTGTTTTGAGTTCAGCATGTTCTCCACCAGGACCACAAGGCGTTTCTCTGCAGAGCTGCTTTCCAGCTGGTCAGTTCCCAGTGTGTACTAGCGCAAGAAGGTAGTCCTCCTCAAGTGTACAGGAGCTCACGCTTCCCTTTGAAATCTATTAGCTGCTTCTTGGCCCATTTCTCTAGTCTGTTGAGGTGCCTCTGAAAGGCAGTGCAACCATGTAGCAGCATTGGCCACTTTTTCAGATTTGCATTGCAGGCAGAGGAGCTGAAGGTGCCTGTTTGCATTGTGAGGACTGACCAGAGCGTGCACCCCTGGTGACCTGCTGTGACCATGCTGCTGATCATCATTCTTTGAGCCTGGCAGTTCAGGAAGTTTGCTAGTCTATTTCATTGACCACTTGCCTAGTCTGCATTTCATTAGTGTGAGGATTTTATAGGAGACTGAAAGAATTTGGCGTGTCAAGAGAGTAACTGCTGTTCTCCCCTCATCCGCTAAACCAGTCATTTCACTGTAGGTCACTGTCAGTTTGCTAAGTATGAGTTTCCCTTCATAAATCAAGGATGAATATTTGTAATCACATTATCCCTAATATGTTTGGACAATAAAGAAGCTAAGATACTTTGAAAAAAGTTTGAAGATAGGAACCCTTCAAGGAATCGGATCCCTATGATCTTTTTTAAAAGATGCTGTCAACCTTATTAATGTGTAAAGTATTTTAACCTGGGTTGCGGGCATAGTATGAAGAGATCCTGATTTATTTAGGCTGCAGAAAATCCAGGGCAGAAAAAATGTTAATGCTACTCTTGATATTGAAATGATGCTTGCTGGATTTTATAACTACATGAGGAGGAATCTACCTTTACTCTAGAATGATGTGAAATATTTCAATTCCTGTCAAAGACAGCAGGAGTTCTGTTTCTGGTGGACACACTGAGCTCATGAAGGAACTTTATTTTGGTATCCAGCAGTTATAATTCAGGTCTCCTCTGTTTTCCCTTTCTGTAGACTGGAGAGTTTTTTAGGTTGTATTGAATTCAGTAATGAAACCAGCCAGCTAAGTTTGCTACATACTTTGAAATATGATTTTGCTCTGGCTGACTCAGGTTTGTCACAGACATGCTAATCCTGTAAAAGGATTATTTGCAATTATTTCCACTTTTGCTGTAAAAAGTAAAGGAAGGCAGAAACTAGTTATCTTTTTTCTTTTCGGTGTGATATCTTATCTTGCAGTGCAATTTGTAATGATACAGGTGTTCTTGTAATGACATACACTGTGCTAGCTGTGTTATTCTTCAGAGGAAGGTAGGAGACAACGTTAAGTAAGTTTTTGTTTAAACAGATATATTTTTGCTTAACAGTAGGGGAAGGAAAGAAAATAAGAAATGGCTGGCAAATGACATTAAGGGCTGAAAATCAACATTACAAACCAGGAATTTGCAAAACATATTTACCTTAAAACACATAAAAATCAACAGCATTGGACTATCAGCTCTGGGAACAGTGTGAATTTCTTTATATAATCTGTTGATTTTACCATTCACTTACCTGCTAGCCTACCTTGAAGACACAGTTGAAGATGAGTCATGAGGAAGCTTGTCAAATATTCTTACTATGGGTATTTTACAGCCCTTTGGTCACCCATTTATACCTTCCCCTTCCAGAGCCTGAAAGCCCTGTCTGTATCTGTGAGATGCCCTCCAGCAGCACCTTCCAGCCAGAATTCTACTTGGGGTCTTTTTTGGTAGTTCTTTCATTGCTGCATTGAGGGATGCAAAAAATGCTGGTCAAAGAATTCACTAACACTTCTCTTGCATGCAAAATCAGGCATGCAAATAACCAGGCATCCTGAACAATACTTTCAGCTGGTTATTATTGAGTAATTTGGGATGGCTGTGAGAGTAACAAGGATGTTAAAACAGATGATGTAGTAAGTGTTGGATTAGACAGGCAGATAAGGACTGGTGTCCAGTGTGCAAAATGTTCAGGACTGTATTTTATGACATAGTTCAGTGGGGTTTTGTGCTAGATTCTCCTAGAGCACTTGGCTTGCAAGATGCTGCCCTTCAAGCAAAACTTTGACGATGAGCTGGAACACTGCCCCTGCAAAAAAAAAAATACAGAATACTTCAGTCTTGGGTTTTTTTGATGTTGAAGACTTCTGCTGCAGTTCAGTTAGTTGTTTGTCCTGAGTGTTTTATGTGTGAGGTGCACTATTTCAGGCTCATAAAATATCACCCTTTTGTAAAGGCTTATGGGATTCTCCTGACTGTCCATGTTGAGATTTGTTTATTTGAATATGCGTTGTAAGCTGGAAAGCATAAAACACTTGTACTGAAGATAAACTCTTTGCAGAATAGGAAATCTACCTATGTTTAATCAAGTTTGAAAACTGGGAAAATTCCCAGCAGTAATTTCATTTAAGTCTTTAACTTTAGTGCTTTCCATTTTTGCCTGTTGCACATTGACTTTTTCAATGCAAACAAATGAAATTTTCATCTCCTACATATAAGGAAAAATCTAATGATGTATATCTAGGCACCACTTCTCATGTTACTATTTGTCCATCAGCATTTTTTTTAGCAAGAAAATAGAGCAAAGCACTCAACATTCTGCTTTACATACAAGAAATTGTTAAAAGGAAGTGGATATTAATGCAAATGAAATAATTGAGGAAATACAAATTGTTCTCATTTCAAAAGAAGACTCTCACGGAGATTTTATTCAAGCAGGTATTCAAATTTTTTACAGGTAAATATTGCATCAAATCTATCCCTATATAGATATGGGCTGAACACCCTTAATATTGCATTGCATTCCTACTGTGTGGTTCTAGTTTTCCTACTTCTATTTAAGGTTGTTGTGGCATTTTTAATTGGAAAGGACAGTTTTACCAAGCCCAAGCACTTCTGAGAAATATGGACACACAAGATGCAAAGGGAAGGCTCTTGCCTTATTGTCAAAACATTTAGGGGACAAGATGATTTCACCAAAGAATTTCCACCACTGTGCATGTGTTGTCTCAGTTTAAGTGTAGGTGTAAGTAGGTCTATTCTACAACCCTGATATGGGGATACGTACGTGTAGCCTTTTTGAGAAGTGTCATTATAAATGATGTATGTTTGGGGTGTATTCCAAATGCCATTCTGTAAAAAGAGTACTAGAATTTTGAAGCTCATGAGATGCAATGAGAAGGAAATGAAAATTACCCCTAAAAAATTTCTAGTGGCTGAGTTTCCCTGAAATGTGCTCTCAAGGCTTATTATTCAAAAGATGGGTGACCTCAGACAATTCACTTTTTTCATTTATGCAAAGTACACATGTTTCTAAGCAGACTTTGTGTTGATGGTATATTAAAGAACTAGCAATATTAGCAAATTCTGACAATTGTTGCTTAACAGCATAAATGTGTTTTCTTTTGCACCACAATGCTATGGTCACTTAAACTGCAGCGTAAAACTCTATAACATGCAATAAATAATTTAAAGTTCATTATGAGCAGCACTATAAAGAAATGGATCCTTCTTTCAACTAGAATTACTTCATAGCATCATCTGAAATTGCTATTCCACAGCTAAAAATTCTGCTAGTTTTCTGCAATATTACCTTCTGCAGGAAAATATTGCAGCTACTCGGGACTCGGAACCTTTCAGTTAACTCTGTGCTATAATGTCATAATTATTCAGGTCAGACTAATGTGTTCCCTTTGCCCAGCCAGGAATTAATTAGTATTGAACATTTAGATAACCTTCTTTGGCTGATGAAAAATATAAATGTAGGAAATGTGAAGCTGCAGATCCTGCCCTGGAAGGGTAGGGTAGGAGGGTTTACTAGCCAAGGATTTACCTAAAAGTCAAGTGGATTGAGGAAAGTGGCTGTAAGATTAAATAGTGAAATACTATTGTATTTTACTGCATTCTTCAAGCTGAGGATCTCTGGCTGAGTAATAAACACTGAGCTCATTCTAAACTGGGAGAAAGTCTTTTAAAAGGACATTTCACAGAGAGAAACTTTGGATGTTATTGCTATCTTGATGCAAAATATCTCCCCTTTCACTGAGATTTGTGATTAAAGCTTTGAGGGATAGGACAGTACTAGTTGGGTTAATATATATGATGAAGTATAATTGGTTAATATAACAGAGAGAAGGAGATTATTTGCATCAATAACTGGAAAATGTACTGGAATGTAGAATGTAGATTAAAGTATTCTTAAATTAATTCTTCATAAATTCTTATATTAAGCATGACTCTTGTCCTTTTTATCATGTCACATGCTTGACTACCCTGAATTTCAATTAGCTAGTTGCATTACAATCTTTAACTATATAGTTTGTCCCAATTTTCTTTCTAAAGAACTAATTCCACATGTTTACTAAACTTTGCAAAGTTACACTTTGTTCTTTATCATAAGACAAACATCTCTGCTTCTGGCACTGTGTAGCTTTTTTTCCAGCCTGAATGGTCTATGTACTCTCTCCTCCCATTTATTTAAATAAATGGGAGAGCTTTCTTTTCATCTATGGTTTCTACACTACTATAATATTCCCTTTGGCTTTTTTAATTAACTTCAGAAGGCTAAATTTTTAACCACCAGTTCTTTGACTATCACTTTTTTTTTCTTTTTTGTCCTAAAATCTCTGGGAAAGCATTATGAAAGCTGCACTACTGGTATTTGAGTAAAATATTTGCTCACTGTCCTTTTCCCAAGTGCCAGTTTGAGTTTTATAAATGGTACAGTTCATGTCAACAGTTTTTTAAAGCTAGTATAGGTGGTCAGTCAGCATGGAAGCTTCAGTTGCTGATGACTTCTATAGTGGTGAAAGCTTTCAAAACTTCCTTTCGTCTAAAATTTTATTTATAGCTTCTGAAAATCTGAGTTACTGTCCAAGAAAAGCCAGTAACACTTGCAGGGCATATACAGTTGTAATAATCTCCAACTATGGTATGCCTATAGTTGCATCATATGTGTGCCTAGAGTTGAACAAAATTATGAGAGTTCACATAGCAGAGTAGTAGAAAAATTCATAACATCAAAAATACAATCTAGTTTCTGAAAAACTAAGGAGGTGGACTTTGATCTGCAGCTATTTAAAGTGTGTGAACCCTTGGGCTAAGATATTCTTGTCTAATCATACTGGAGGTGATTTTCCAAGGGCAGTCACAAACTATTCCACATAGTTCTTAGCTAGAATGGACAGTCCCTAGAAAAGATGGAGTAAAGGGTAGTAGCAAAACTCTTTTGTCTCAGATGTGGGGATGATAGTACCCAAGACCAGAGTTCACATTCTGAATGGAGAATTACTCTTTCTTGATAAGGCTGATTCTTGTTAGTGGCTCAGCTCTTAAAATAATCCTGGAAAACAATGGGAACCAGAGCACTGTTGCAAAATTGATTTGGATGTACTCTGCCAAGTATAGCAAATATACTACAAAGATAACCAAAAGTCACAGAAGAAGGCTCACATTTATTAATCCAGTTCTTTTTGTTAAAAAGACCTTTAAAAACCAAATAATCTAAACCCACAAAGACAAAAATGTGGAAAACACTGATCTCTTTATCCTACTTACAATTACAAAATACCAGCTTTTGTAGCTTTTCCATGAGTATCAAGAAGGGTAGAGTTTTCTTAACATAGCACTGAACTTCTTTTTGACAGATTTAATTAAGCCAATAGGATAGACTGATTCTCAATAGTGCACTCTAATGTAGACTGAAGGTTTGTGATGGAAAGACAAACAAAGACCTTGGCCTTTAGAGAAACCTGAAAACATGCAGTATTTGACCAGCTCACATCCCTGTCCTTATGATGCTCACAGGAAAGCTGGAAGTACTGACATCACTCTGTTCAGACAATCCTTTTTATGGATGCAGTTGGACACTGGAGAGAGCCTGTTTTTATTTAGGGTAGTATGAATTTTACTGTTAGAACAGAAATGTAGTTTGTGAACTAGAGATTCTTGTGGTAGGAGAGTTTAGAAACTATTTAGTGAGACCAGCTTCAAACTTTAGAACAAAACTTAACTAAACTCACACACTGACAAAAAAGTCTTGGCCTATAATAATGATGCAATGTGTACTGTTTGCTGGGGTTTCTGTAAAATTGACAATTACTTGCCTGAAACACAAATATTAAATACATCCAGATTGCATGGATTTACAGATATCACAGCCCTGTGCTTTTAGTTACACAGGGAGAAACAGAAAACCTTCTGTATATTGAATGTAACAATATAATTAATTTGAATCTCATCCTGATAGTACTCAAGAGGAGAGCACTTTTCTCATAAAATGAGGGTGAATTCAATGATATTTTAATGCAGTCAAATCACAAACTCAGATAAAGAGGAAAAATTGTAAAAATCATCAAGAAAAAAAACTTGACGGGTCTACTAGAAAGTGAATCAGGGCTTTTGATGAATAATTGATGAATAATGACCAGAACTCCCTGGATAATGTTGTGGTTAAAAGCTTCATCTCCTTTTAAGTTCTGGTAACAGAAGATGGGTTTACTTCTATGTATTGCAAAGACCTATATTTTCTGGAAGAACTGAAGTGTGAAGAGGTAACTAACATGCTTTAAAAACAAAGCTTTCCCTCCAAGAGGGTTTTTAAGGCTACTGCTAAACCAGGAAATAAGATAAAGCTCAATCTTTTCCAGAGCCTGTATATAATATCTAGGCTCAGGGAATTTGTATGCATATATGGGCTCTGAACCAATATACATACCAAAAAAATATGAAAAAACCTGATAGTGGCTTTGTCAAAAATGCAGATACCCAATTGTCTGTCATGAAGAAAGTGTTAAGTCATGTTTAAATGTCTTTGTTAGTAGCTGTGGACCAGTTGCTTATGCTGCTGGCACGAGGAAACTTAAGACTAAATTATGATTTATTTAAATATATAGAAGCTCTTGTCATAGCAAAAATTTCTGGTTTATATCACATGTATAATGAGAAAATGCAAAAATTCAGTGAATTGAAGGTTAAATTCCCCTTTTTAAATATTTTGGCAGCAACCAGCTCTGCTTCCTTTCTTCTGACAGAATTGTAAGTGAAACAGCAAAACTGTGGGATGTCTTAATCCTTCCTTTGCAGTTAATAGAAATGTAACCTTTGTGTCAAACATAATGAAACTTGAAGGTGGCTATAATTTGCTTCCATTTACTTCTGTTTGCAATTGATAACTGAGAGAAAAAAAAACACCTCATAACTGCTTATACAAGTATTATCTAATGAATTTTATTGGATAAAAACAGACACAAACATGCATATATTTGTTTTTCTATACTTTTCTACATGTACCACCTGCTGGATATGATGTGCTATATAACTGAGAAAGTTTACATGGAGATAGAGCAATCCTTAAGATATCTTCCACATGGGCAGATCAGAAGAGAAAATTATTTCCTATTACGCCTTAGATTTTAAATATTAAAAATAAAATAAAATAAAAAAGTTTATTTATAGTCATAGTTGTTTCAGGGGACTTTTGTAAATACCTTGACAACTCCATACTGCTTCTCCTAGCATGTAGCAGTTTAGAACTGTGGTCCTGTGAAACTGAAATCCATGACCTTAGAACTCTTTTGACAGCTTGTCAAGAGACAAGGTCAGCCAAATTCTGCCTATTTGATCAGTCAATTAGACATACTTTATTTAATCAATCAAACTTGATCTTGAGGTTGTCATTTGTTCTTCACGCTATTATGGAATATAGTAAATAATATGCACAAAAATTTTCTTTGTCTTATCAATACTGTAATTTCCGAAATCCCACCAATATTTTTCAAATTTTTTCCCACAACCATTTTTTCAAATTTTATTACAATTTTTCTAGTTCAGTGGCTGTTCAGAAATACTCACTATGTAAGACTATACCTGAAAGAAACATGCAAACCAGGCTTTTCCTTGAAGCCATGATTTCTCTAATGAAGCACTGTTATTTCTACACTGCTACAAAGAATCACTTGCCAAACCCCTTGGTCACAGACGTAGCAATTCTTAATTTCTAGGATAAACTGGATTTTATTAAATCAAGTTCTGTCTTCTGTATACAGATCAATATGATTATCTACACAAGGAGAACAGCCTTTCTAGGTCAGTTTTTCACTCAACAGAGCCAATTATAGGAGCATTTGCAGTGTCCTTGCTCTATCTAGGCCTGAGGAAAGGCTGCCTTTCCTTAGCTTGTAGCACAAATGAGGTACATCAGGAGGGTGAGGAAAACAAGACAGACCTTGAAAGCCAAGCAGACACTATGACTTAATTCTTTCTAAGCACATCTTGAAGTCAATTCTACAGCATTTGCTAGAATAGAAACTTATCAGCCAAAGAACCGTGTAGTTTTCTTCAATGAGGAAGAGCTACCCAAGGGACAACCCTGAGGGCAGGACTGCACTTGATTACCTGCACTTCTCAGCAGGGAAAAATTCTGTGCTTGTAACACAGGTTTTTCTGGTATGGGTCATTTAACTAATTTCAGTTGAATAATAGAACTTTTCCTTCTTGTATGGCAGCATGATAAAATATAAGGAAAATAAAGAACTTGACTCAGTCCCCCTGTCAGTTTTAGTTCCCTGTTTTGTCTTACAGAATACTCTAATTGTTGTGTTTTGATGGTGCAAGACAAGTTCTCCTTTCTGTGTTCAGGAAGATGTTCTTTCCACAGGCCAGTAAGGACACAGGCAAGGGTACCTACCTGGAAGGGCCAGTCCCAGGTTTCAATCTGATTGAAGAGCTGTGTGTGTCCTGTAGCCTTGAACACTTGAGAGAATGCTCACAGTGAGCAGGAGTGTCCCAGAGCCTGTGTCTGAGCTGTTCTCTGTGGGTTCACATCTCAGAAGGCAGTGCTGCACTTTGGGACTCAGGTATCTGTGTCTATCAGAGTGAGCCAATTGTCTCCAGCCCCAAGCTGATATGCATGTAATTCTGTCTGAACACAAGAAAACTTATGTCATGGGGGTGATTAAACACGGGAAAAGACTGCTGGTAGAGGCTGGAAATCTCCATCCTTGTACCTGTTAGACCCAGCTGGCACAGACCAGACAAACCTGCTCTAGCTGATCCCACTTGAGCAGGCTGCTCTGGATGAGCTCCTAAAGTCCCTTCCACCCCCACTCTTGTTGTGTTTAAGTGAATATATTATAGAGATCTTTGAGATTGAAGAAGGAGTGCAAAACAACTAAAAAATAATGTAATGCATTAAAGAAGTCCAGTTCTTTCCTCTAGTTGCTCCTGTAGTTGCTTTTGCACAAAATCTTAGTAGGGGTAGAAACAAAATTAGTACAGCTGATGTGAGAATAAAGAAAATACTCCAGAATCTTCTTCTGGGGATGAATTACCTGGTAATATTTGACACTTTTAACCACAAAACATCTCTGTATCTACAATACTCTGAGGCAGTGTAGAGAAAGAATTTCTACTCTGACTTTTCATATTATGTCGGAATTTTGCATCTTAAAGATACCAAAGTCAATCCTTAAAACATTAGGGAGTGTAATGTACTTTTTGAGTTTCAGTAGGAGAGCATGCTCCTCACTACATTTTCTTTCAGCTCAAACAGGTTGTGGGCTTACTGAGGGAATATTCAATAGCAACACTCTTGCTATTGAACAGAAAACTTTATTAAATCACTCTTCAGCATTCTAGTCCTTTGAGCTCATGTTTTCATATCATCTTGTCTAGCTTTTCCTAGCTATTTCAGAACATATGAGAGTCAAGCAGGTGCTGTCTGTGTTAGTCTCCAGTTTCCAAAGGCAATTACGGAATTTGTGCAACAAATTTTAAAATTTAATCCTAACATGTATTTTTAACAACATGTTGGATACATTATGTTAGTGCTTCTAAATAGCACTGCGTGCCTCTTGGGGAAGGCACAAATCATTTGTTTTGTACAATAAAAAGCATGCTTTTAGTACTTGGTGATCTGAATAAACCAAAAGTTAAATAATCTTTAAGGATTTGTGTATAGAAGAGTTGGCAAGAGTATTATGTTCAACCTTAAATTATTTTAGAGCACTTCTAAGGATAGAAATAAATAATTTGAATTTACCTTCTGTATAGCAAACATGCTCAGCACAGCTGCTCTCTTTAAGTAGTTCCTAATTTTACAAAGTACAATTTAAAAGGTATTTATATGTTAATAAATGTAGCTGGGTATAGATGTCTCTAAGGTGGCCCTGCTGCTATACTTAAGAAATGCTTTCTCCTGGAAACATAGTCTAAATTTCTCATTTCTGCCGCTGAGTAATTATGCATAATTACTTTAACTCCCAACTGTTTTTCTTGCCTAGCCTATCCTTAAAAGAATAGTATTTCTCAGTTCCCAAAAGATGAAGTGTAACAGCTTACATACAAGCAGTAATTCCTGTGTGGATTCTTAGGTTTCTGTAACAGCCAGGAAGGAAATACTGATATTTGGAAAACAGAGGGACATAAGTATTCTCATGCCTTCCAGGTTTTCTTTGTTATCACTTTTTTTCTCTTGGGTTGACATCTCCTGATGTATGAAGCCTGATTATATTACTTGGCTGTGACAACTTTAAAAGTATAAAAACTAAATCTGATTTAACTGTGATAATTTTCCAAAACTTTTAAATAAAATAGAAACATACCACATGCCATCTATATTCCTGCTCCTAATGAGATAAAAACAGTTCTTCAAGATTTACCAGAAGTGGGATTTTCTATACTTGTCATCTGAACAAATATAGTTATAGATCAAAGAATTCAATAGTACTCTGTGTGTTCCTTCTAGGAAAGCTCTGCTTCTAGCTCATGAATCCCAAATAGGCTTCGAAATGTAATTAGTAAATGTTTCTGTTGGAGAGAGGCTGAAATGGCTCCCCTGTGAGGCAGCTGCCTGTGTTGTGTTTGCTCATATCCCTGCACAGAGTGCATGCAGGCTCTTGCACACATTTGCACACTCAAGTGAGAACACTGACTGCACGTACTCTACTCTCCATGGCCTGGGAGTAAGCAGGTGCTTGCTCCAACCCAGAACTTCCCCTGAGGTGCTTCTTTACAGTCATTTGTCTGAAGTTGCAGCTTTATTTCCACAGTTCAGAGACTCTTTCATTGCTACTGTTCATGCTGATTAGTGTAGCTAATTGAAATTTGTGTTAGTGACTTGAGTTTATTTTTCACCAAAAAAAAAAAAAAATCCTGTCCTCAGTTCATGAATCAGTTATGTCAATTTAATGTTTTCAGTTTTGAACTCAAAACCTCCAAAGTTTCTGTAGTAAATACCTGTGGTCTAATAGCACTTTCATAGAAAGAAGTTGTTTGGGGTTTTTTTCATTTCTGTACTTTGTGGTGAATCTTAAAATGAGAGCTAGAAAATCCGACTAACTCCAAAGAAACAAGTCACTTGAAAAACTGAGTTTTGAGCTCCTCAGCTAGAGCCATTGATAGTATAATTAATTCCAAGGTTATATTTCCTTTTTGCTGTATTTTGTTTTAATTAAAAGGAGCTGTACAGTAAAAGATACCAGATATGTCCTGAAGCCTTTTAAGTGCTTTAAGGTTTGCCTATTCTCTGTGGAGAACTGACAGTTACTTGGTCTTAAGTGAATCTGCTCACTCCCTCTGATACACAGATCACAGGCTGGAATGAACTTTGTGCTGCTTCTAGTGGGGATTCCTTGGAGAACACCTATTTCCAGGCTGGCTGTCACTCTGCAGTGTACTTACCACAGGAACTGAGTCTATGTGCAGTTTTATATTATCAAGCTGTTGAGTGAAACCATCTAGCTATCCAATGCCTTGTATCTCAGCTCAATATAGAATTTTTCTCAAACTTGTGATGGAACCTGAAATTGCTCTTTAGGAGTGATAGATGTGCAGTACAAGCTAAAGGATGTCTTGTAGGATCAGTGAGATAAGCAGATTAATCTCTAGCCTGACCAAGTAAAACTTACTGAGACCAAACCTGGTGAACTTAGGTTCAGACCATGCTAGTACCAAGGCACTTATTTCACAAGTGAATCATGCTGGTTTGCAGTATACAATCTAAACATATTTCCTCTACTGACTGAGGACCAGGGGCAACTCGTAGCCACAAAGAATATCAGGATTTTTCTCAAGGGTATGGTTGTGATTATATTGGTATGGGTTGAAAATTGGACTAGATAAATTTAAAGATTTCTTCCAAACTCGATTAAGTGATTCTGTGTGATAACTCTGGCGCCAGACTATCCTTTTTTAAAATGCTTATTTGGCCTCCATATTTTACAAGATGGGTGAGCAGCAAACTGATTCTAGAACATAAGGACCCTTTTGACATTTCCTACTGTTTACTTGAATATAGAAGATTAGGAGGGAAAAAAGCAAAGAAAAGAAACCTGAAGTTCAAAATCAAAATCTTTTTACATTTTAGTCATCATTCTAAAGTTCTATGGAAACTCAACATAGTGAAAACAAATTATTCAAGCTCCCTTGGGAAAAAAACCCAAAAACCTCCAGTGTCTGGTTTCTAGAATTAAGACATCCTCTTGTTTTACCCTCTGCTTTTTCTTCCTAAATTGGGTTAAGGTATCCATACCAAATCTTCTGTAGAGATGAGTGGTTTATTTCTATTGTGACAGTACAGGAAGGGTGTAAATTATGAAAGTGCTCCAGGTGCCCTAATCCTGCACTCAGGAGTCACTTATCACAGGGATACTACAATAATGTGAATTCCTGGTGAGTAGTAATGGACATTTTATCAGTTTCCAGAAGCATTTGAGCATACCATATGAATATAAGTAAAAGAATATTTTCACATTTTAAAGACTTACTAAGACTGCGCTCAGAAGTTACAAGACCTAATTAACTGTTTATCTCTGAACTGGAGTATATTCCTACAATGAAGAATCCTCTACTGAGTAAATTCCTATGGTTTTTATACTTATACTGGGGATCCATTAGCCTGAAAGGTGATCTTGACTGTGGTTACCCAAATGCACTGAACATCTCTCCCCATATCTGTGCCTAAAACTCAGTCAGTACGACTTTATCCATCTTCCCTGGTGACATTTATCTACAACTCTCTGGTTTTGTTGTCTAATTTGTGTTCTGTGCACTGTGACCATTCATAAACTACTTTGTATCAATCCAAGTGAAGATTGCAGAAAAGGTCCGGCGAGAAATTGCTCTCCAAGCATATAATACAAATACCACTTTGCAATTCTAAATGACTTGGAATGCCTTCCTCTTGAGCAAGGAAGTGGGCTGGGGCACTGTTGCTTGTATTGCATCTCAAAGTATACTGCTATCTCATGTGAAGTTAGTTAATTTACATTTTTTAAACTGCAAGGGTCAAAAATGCTAATTTGAATATCAAGCTTCACCTAAGACACATGATCACAAATTTTTAAGTTATTGTTTTAGTATTTCAGGTTCAGAATTTAAAAAAAAAAAAAAGTTAAGGGCAGTGCTTCCACATCTGGTGACCCCTTAAGGGTTTTTTTGGGTAATTTGTGGTGAATGTTGGTTTTTTTCTTTGTCCTTAGGCACATCCTATTTGTTATACCAGGAACATTATTATAAAAACCAACAAAACAAAAAGCTTTTAACATGCTCGGGCAGATCAATCAAGAAATATTGGAAACTTGACTTGTGACACAAAAAAGTTGATGGCATAACTGGTTCATGTTAGGGTTTCTGTATTAATAGAAAGAGGTGAGAATCATCTTCTGAAACTGCTCCTGAATTTGATTTATAGTCGATCTTGACATTATTTAATTCTGTGACACCTATCTTCGGTTTTCTTTCTAATATAAATAAAAATAGAAGTGTAAAAATTGTTGGCTTTACAGAACAGTTTCACTGTTCAATGCTGTATTGAGTGCTATACAAAAGGAAAATCTGCCTGTGGAATACTAAAGGCAGACTTACATTTCCTAGATTACTTCTATACAATATATGTTTGAGGCTTGATTTGTCAACTAAGATAAACACCTGTAAATCACAGAAGTTTGCAACAGATGTAGTAAATTCGGGAGTTTTCCTTGGTTTGTTATCAGTTTGGTTAAACTGCTGTCTGCTGCTTTAAATATGAGGGCATGTCTTCTGCCACATCTCAAAACAGTCCTCTTGAAATACTTAACACTAAATAATGCAGCAGTGGTACTCATGTTTTGGAAATTCAGGACTTCTTTTTGAGTGTTTCTTTTATTTCTGCATAGAAGATAAGTCTTGAACTTGAACTTCTTAAAGGAAATGTTCAATTATGTTGCTGTCAAAAGCATATAGACCCTCTGCTTTTTGTCAGGCCTTGTCTGACCTCTCACTAGCTCAGAAAATAGGGCAGTCCCCTGGGGCTGTTGCTGTTGGGGGGACACCAGTGATGCAGGGCTTTCGAGTGGGGTGGGCATTCCATACAACCTGAGCAGTACAAGACAAGCCAAAGTAAATTCAGTGTGTTTTCTGTCAATGCTCCAGTTGCCTAACCTGGTGAATTACAGGATTGCAACATAACTGGTGTTTAAAAAGATTTAGGGAGACTGTCTAGTCCAATCCACTCTGCTCAAATCTGGATAAGCTGCAGCAAGTTGCTCGGAACCATGTCCAGATAGATTTTGGGCATCTCCAAGACTGGAGATTCCACAATCTCACTGGGCAACTTCCTCCAGTGTTTGAAACAGTAAAGTTTTAAAATGGAATTTCTTGTTTCAATTTGTGCTTTTTTTCTTTATTTTTCTTTCACTGGATGCCACTAAGAGAAGGGAAGGAAAACAGCAATCATACACTGAGCGAGGTTAGACTTGTTATTTTTCAAAACCACACGTGTTACATTTATGTATTGTAATGGTCACTTACAGAATAAATACTTCCAGTGCAGTGCTTTCTGTCTTGTAGGCTCAGCCGACCATTTTATATCAGTGACATAGGCTTCATCTTGTTGATGCAGTACCTCAAATCTGCTAATGGTTTTGAGTTTTTATGAGAGCAATGCCCATGCTGTAATGCAGACTAAGCTTTTCATCCACTGGTCATAATGAAGACCATTACTGGCTTTTCTAATGCTGACTCTAGGAGTCATGAATTTCTGTTCTCATGGTTTGGTCCTGAATAATGAGTTCTTTTACAATTTGCAAGATTGCAATGCTCGTGTCCGAAGAGCTGTGGGTACAGTATGTTTTCAGATTAGACACTGTATAAAAATGACAGCCAAAACCTAAAAGCAAACAGAAAACTTGTATCACTGCAGAAAGCCTCCAAGATGGACCTAGCAAATCATAAAAAGAGTGTGCTGATGTATTCATGTATTCTGTCCCTGCAATCTAACTTACTGTTCTGGTGCAAGTGAATGCTGTCATACCAAATAATTATGTAAGAAGAATAAGGATTTAACATGCCAAAACAACAAAGTATTCTTACTTTTTGAGAAAGGCAGTCCACTGCATCTTTGGTTATTCAAACTACCTTTGCTCAATTTCTCACATTATCACTGAGACAATTGGACATAGAAATACACCCAGGGTATTTCAGATGTGGGTGGTGCTTTCACACACCACCCACATCTGAAATATGATTGGGAGTAGAGATGTGGAGTAGCTGCCGTGCCTCTGACTACCTGCTGTGAAACCTGGCATGCATTTGGCTTCATCCTTGGAACTGCTTCTGCAAAAGCTGTGCTTCTAAGAATGGTTGGAGTGAGCTGCTCAGCCAGGAATGCTGATTTGCCCAGCATAGTGAAATGTTCCCAAGAAAAGCTTCTTTGTGTTTACGGGATGCAGATTAACACAGATAAGAATTTGTAGTAAGCCATCTAATACCAGTAGTCAGTTACTTACTTAAATATTTATCACGTGAAAATGCAACACACTTAGAATAGTCAAAATAAAGCAGTGTAAAGCAGCTGCTCTGTCAAAAGGCTGGATATAATTATGGACCTTTGGATTCTATACCTTTAAATGTCAGTCATACAAAGTTACTGTATCTTTCTCTATATGTGCTCTCTTCCCTCCATTTATTGTAACTTCTCTAGGTATAAAAGATATTTATCTTACCTCGAATACTCAAATAGCCTGGTTCTACTCAAGATAAAATAGGTGCTCTCTGTGTTCATATAGGTGGTTGCTTGAGCACAAGCAAACAGATTTTAGTGCACTTAATATTTGTATTTCAGTGTTCTGAAATGTCCATACTGTTTTAAATATATGTTTTGAATGGTATAACTTCATTGTGGGATAGTGATTGCTGAAAGCCTCCAGGATTGCTTCATTTCCTTGTGCATCGCTCAGCACTGGAAGTGTGCTGAGGCTGAAGCTTGTTAGTGAGTGTAACAGTTTGTTAATGAGATTAACTTACAAATAGCAGCTATGGTTTACTGCAAAATGCTTCTTAAAGCATTGCTTCTTAAATAAAGCTCTTAAAATATCCTCAGGAGTGGAGGAGGACCACAAGGATCTATCTTCAATAAGGAGACTGACAAACATCTGTTAGGTCAGTATTCTGGTTTATGATGCTAAGCCATAAACAGAGGACTCCTGGCCACGATTTGTGATGATCACTGGCTAGAGCTACCTGTCAGAAATTATGCCTTCGGTAATCCAATTACATCAGGGAAAATAAGAATCCATGGTCAGGGCAGCTTTCCAGCATAGGAAAGGCTTTTTCCATTTTTATGGCTTTTGCCAATAAAAATCATTCCTGAAAAATCATAAGTAAGCATCTTTGTGATGGGTTGTACCAGTGTGGCTGTATCTGTAATCATAATACTGGGAATCCTGTAGTAAGACCTCAACCCAGTAGAAAATGGAGCTTTCTTCTCATGGGAGTGGACATGTTGTTGCTTCATTACTTTACACTGGCAAGATAGAACTCTGGAGGAGAACTCCTTTTTAGCAGGACTACGTGTGGTTGCACACTTGAGGGTTTTTTCTAGTGATGTCTTACATGTATTTTTTTGGGCTTAGATTCAAGACTAGCTAGGTTGAAATAATCAGTGAGGGGGTGAATTACCTTTATGCCTAAAGGTTTTCAAAGAGGAGAGTCTTTGCTAGTCTTTCCCAGACACATCCTGTTTCCTGAAGCAGGTACAGTGCATACAAAAGAAATGCTGTCTATTAATATTGCTTGGTAACCTATTTGCTGTGCTAGAAATCATCATAGTAAAACCTTTGTGCCATCTTAGTTTTCTGACCCTTAACAGCTGATATAGTAGTACTTGAAAGAAAAATAAAAATTATAGTTCAAATTCTCAGTAATTTAATACAGTTAAAAGTATTTTTTTATATATTATATTAGTTATATATCTTCTCTTAAGGTTTGGGACCTTTCTTCTTGAGAGGAGCAGGGAAGCAAGAAAATTAGCTAATTGCTTCAAAGAAGGTAATTAAATTCAGAGTTCAAGTTTAATATTTATTTTCATTTCATTTTGAGTGTGCAAGCTCTCCCAAAAATGAAGCATTGATGCTATATGCAGCAGGTCAGGGATGAAAACTACAAATCTAAATTCACTCACTGATTTGAAGTGATTAATTTATCTGGTCTTGTGATGTTTCAGTAAATCTCATCATTGCTTTAGTAATACATTTAGATTTATTTTTCAGATCTAATATATTCATGCACTATTTTTGTACAATAAATACTTAATATGCAATTGTTATACAGATTAAATACTCTCCAAATTTTACAGTTGTTATTGAGCTACAAGCGTTGGGAGGGAGTGAGTTCTTTTCTGCATCTTAGATCAATTGGTTCATTTGAATTCAATAATACTTAGATCAATGTCACTACTTATAATTGTAACTCTCATTACACTCAATGGAAAAAAAAATAATAAAAAGTGAATGCATTGGCTAAGGCAGTGATTTTGCACAGATAGGAACTGGATGGTATTGGGCCTCTAGGATGTTTTCTATGATCATGTGAATCTGTGTGACCATAACTGCAGTTTTAAGTCTCATTGTAAAATGAGACCTAGCATTTTAGAAAAGAAGTTTACTGGTAAGATGTGGTGGAAGTCATCCAGGAAAAAAAAATAGAAACTTTGCAATGTTACTTTTACAAGCACTTTAATAACTCCTATGCTTATAAAGGCTGGATATCCAATGAATGTTTTTCATTACATTAACAATCCTGATATTTTTAAATAAAACTATAACAGTTTCAAGTGCATGTGTAATGATATTTAGGAAAATTAAATTATCTATTTGGAAAAAGACAAATTTCTTTCTAAGTTTATTTTAGGATTGCATCAGCTTTCAGTTATGCCACAGCTTTTTATAGCTGGACTAGTGCTAATGATATCATTCTCTTAACCTGATAATAAAAATAATGGAATACCTTGATTAACTTGAATGGCAGCTCATATTTGATATGGTGGTTATAATTAACCACACTGCAACAAGTTGCCACCCTGTGCTTTCTCTTGCCTTATACAACCAAAGAACTAGAATAATATGATTGCCTGATTAAAAAACAAAAGAAAAATTAATTTGAGAGTGTCATAATAGGGCTGTGTACAATTTCTTTAGAAAGAAATCTGCCTTCTTTGTTTTTCAGAACCCTTAAAAATAAGTGAGACCAATCCAATACAGACAACGTGGCCAAAAATACCATCAGTATTTTCACATCTCTCTGCAGACCATATATAGTTCAGGCAGGAGAAGCGTTGCTGCTTTCAAGGATATCAGAACTCCCCTGAGAGGGAAAAGACCGGACAAATTTTTCTGTAAAGGCAAATTCTAAAATGAGTACACTGAGACGTGGATAACTCCTTTAAATAGAGTTCTTAGAGGTCCTTTCTCCTTGGCTGCCTTTAGCTTAGTTGGACATAGGTGGGGAAATGTTAGTGCGCTCTTGCCAGCTCTTCGGGTCGGCTGCTTGCTCTGACATTCATTCCCTCCTGTTTCATACCCCAACCCAACCAAAACAAACAGGCAAGACTTGTCAGATTGGTAAGATACCTGCTTAAATTTCTGTATTTACTTCAAGATTTGAAATGCTGGAAATATAAGTGTGTGAATATAAATTTATACAGTTTATTATGGTAGAACCAAATCCTCATTAAAATAGACAAGGTGCTATGAGAAGATATTGTTATGGATAAGCTTCTTTTTAAAATGCCTTTCTGCACCTAGGTTTTCTTTTTACCATCAGTTCACTGCAGGATGATGCCATTAAGAAGTGCAGACTCTTCAACACTTCTAGTAACTAGCAGAATGAATCTCAACTGCATCATCAGCTGTTTAACTACAGTACAAGTATCCTTATAGTGATATGCAGATCAGCATGAATTTATGAAAGACAAATATGATGGTACCCGTTGAGAGTATCTGGAAAACTAGCAGGAAAGAGCAAAAGGAGACACTGATTACTCTTGATGAAAGAGGAAATTTGTGAAGCCTTAATGATAAACGTGAGTTAATACAATTCTGAAGTGTGTGAAACTTGAGGCTGCTAAAACTACTGCAAGACCTGCAGAAATTCAGAACAGGTTCTTTTGAGTTCAGCATATCAAACACTGACTTTTCATCATACAGTTTTCTATACACTGAGCCAGCTACTTACACAGTTAGGGCTCCTACCTATCACTTAAGAAAATGTTAGTGCTAATTCTGGCATCTCCTGTAGGTGGGAGCCCAGGCAGTAGAAGAGGCTGAGTTGTTTTTCTGTTCTCTTCTAAAGCATGCTCTCAGCAAGCCAGTCTTTCAACAGACTATGTATAAATTAAGCTGATGAGTCTCAGAAATGTGCATATTCCTCTGCTTATAGACCTTCAATGACTGCTAATTCATTGACAAAGTGTGAAAGTGTAACTTTTCAGCTCAAAAGACTAGGTGTCAGCTCATTCGTTTGGAATGTACAGTATGTGATTATATAACTTCCTGAACTAGTGACATCACTGATGACCAATCCAAAAAAACTACACTTCTGACAATTATTTCTATTTGTAATATTCTAAATATCAAAGATGAGACTAAATATTTGGCTTAGAATTTTTTGGGTAGAGTTATAAACAAAAACTGCTTTAATGTTTTTGAATGTGTCTGATTCCGACAACTAAAAATGCTATAAAGGTTTGAAACTAAGTTCTGACTGCACTGGGCTTTCAGGAGAAAAAGATAGGAAACTGTTTAAAGAAGTAGCTATTCCCTAGAGCCTGAGTGCTTGAAAGCAAGGACATGTTTTAGCTCAGCTGATGGAATAGACACATATTCCTCAGGATGTGGCTAGTAATGAATGGATGTTTTTCATAAGTAGCTAGTGTTCTAAAATAATATCAAGCTACAGCAAGTGATAAGAAAATAAAAACAAATTATTCAGTTAAGTTAGCCCTTCAGAAGATTGGAATTTTACTTCAGACTTTAGCTTCCCTGGAAACTCCTTAGGTTTATCAGTAGATTTAATGCTACTGCCATTTAAACACTAGAGCTTTGCATTTGTTCAGACCACAGTGATAGATTTAGACTTCCTTACAAAGAAGGCATACAGCATCACTCAGATTTTATTTCCTCATTGTAGAATGCCTGTTGTAGTCCTAAAGACAAGAAATTAGCTCTGAATATTTTCCAGCTTTCAGTGGAAGTGTTGGAAGGGCAGCTAGGTGCTGTGCTCCCACAAGTTTTTGGCTCTTAGCAGTGTTCTCAGTGTGTACATTACTGTAGTGTGAATCTTCAACTCCACAAAGCAGATGCTTGTAGGCAGGCTTGGTCACTGGGGCCCTGCTGGTGGTGTCAAGGGCACAGCTGTGTTATTGGTAGAATATGAAAGAGAGAGATGGGATGGTTGTATCCACACTACATATATTTTGTGCAGGACCTGATGCTATCTGTTCCTCTTCAAGAAATAAGGAGCAAAGAGCTCATCTTAGGAAGTACAGCAACTTCCCTGGCTTGCCTATGAGTGCATCAGAGTGAAAAGATTGATCTCTTTCCAGCATAATTTATCTCATTGTTTGGTGTGAGATCTTTCTCCAGTCATTTATCTGTCCTAAGGGACAGGATATGGCTAATCCATACACAGCAAAACATTTTAATGTGACTTTATCCAGAACAATTCACATGCTTCAGGGTAGTCATGAAAGCTCCCTGATAGTTCACTGTGGTGCAATTGTCTAGAGCATCCCCTGGCAAAGGCAGTTAACTCTCTTGTAAACTTGTTTTCAAATACTGCACAGGAGAGAAGTGCAAGTTTTCTGTTTTTTGAAAATTGTCTTGCATCAGTATGGAACACTAGGCTGCGTTTTATTTGGAGCCTGGGAATACACATACACCCACTCAGTACTCCCTTGAAAGGTGTTAACTGTGAAGAATTAGAATAACTGCTCAGTTCAGAGTTGTTATCAGTAATTCCAATGTAGTTCCTAATTATGACTAACAGTTTTTATCAAGAGCTATGAAAGTTCATACAGCTACTCTTGTTAAACAGAGTTCACACTTAAATTACTCTAGGAACACAAATCCTGATACCTTATGAAGATATCTAGATCTTGATATTGACTTTTAATACTTTCATCAGATATGAAAATCAGTGTAAACTCTGTCAAACAGTCCACCTATTTCTGCTACTAACTCTGATTATTAAAGGTATATAAAATGTAAAGGCAAATGTAAAAAATGAGAGAAGAATCCTGAAAACCTGTTCCACATTATTTTTTTTCACATGCCACCTTATAGTTACACATATGTATGTTCACCTGTTAATTTACCAGCTGTAGGTACATTGGAAAATAAATGTCTGTGAAGCAGTAAAAGAGTTTACTGCTTAAAATTTACCAAGGTGATTTCTGAATGCTCTACTGGGGTTTCTTGGAACTTTTTAAAAATAATTTTATTACTGTTCAGGAAATCAAATGTCTAGAACTTAGGAAATTTAATGAAAAATTTAGGAAAGCAAAAAGAAACCAAACCAAAAAGAGTCTAAGCCAAACCTGTCTGATTATTTACTGAGGTGTACCCTTGAAATATTTTGCAGCTTGAAATTTTTATTATAGTACAAAAACTTAGTTAAATTAAGGACCTGATAACAATTCACAGCTTTGGAATATTTTTTTTTCCCCTCAAATCTCTGCCTGAATTCTAAATCTGAAAGAAGGAAGTCTTCAGCTTTATACAGTGAACCTCTACCTCCCTCAGGCTCTTGGAAATTGCTTTTCTCATAATGAAATAAGAGTCACCACACTATAACTTTGAATATTCTCTATGCTGTGAATCATGCTCTTCATATCCTTTTAGTAACAAAGAATTCTTTTTCTTTCAATAAAAATAATTGGTTCCACCTACATTTTCTTTGGGGACTCCATGATTAGTGTCAGAACAGAAACCTCAAGTGTACCTCAAGGTATACCTCAAATACTTGTTAAAAAAAACTCTATTAGTAATTAGCTGTAAGTAAAGCTCCAGCTTCAGCTTTCAGCAGAAGCACTGAAAACAATTGGCTGTGAAAGATGTTTTTCCTTGCAATCTACAAAACTATACTGAATGGATGAAACTGAATTTTTTTTTTGGTGTGTTGTCAGACTGACTCACTGCCACTTCTTTTCTTGATGCCATGGGTCTTAAAAGGAATTGTCTGACAAGAAAGCGTGTAAACTGGCAACCGAGATCTGTCCTTATTCAAATGCTATGACTCATTCCATAAGCAATAAAATTTTCATTGCTCTTGAATATAATTTTCTAATATATTTACATCCTTTAGCATTCTTAGTATCAGTTATGAAGTCTTATTTTTCCAGTTGTCTATTCAGTTATTCATAGCAGGGATACTAGGTGTTGAGGAGCAGTTCAACTTTCACCACTGTCTCCTTATTCTGACAGAGCCATGGCCAATCTGCACCAGAAAGATGATTTTTTAAAAAAAAAAAAAATCAGGGGAGTTTTTTACTTTTTCTGAATTCTTGTAGCTTGTTTTTCATGGTTGTAACTAGATCTTTACATTTGTAAGTAAGTCCTGGAAGAACTCAGAGAAATAACAGAAGCTTACATGTCAGCATAACTGTTCTGTAAAAGCACATTAACCAGATGATCTAGTGTGGCTTGGACCAATTTAGTAGATTAGGATTTAATAAGTGGGAAGAGAATAATAAATCTGGGTAGGAGATGTGCATCCTGAGTTCTAGACTGCCTTTTTAAAGAGTAGCTCTGGCTGTGGCCCTCAACCCTTGGGGCTTTCCTGGCCTAACAGCAGCCTGGAACTGTAGAGCTGTGGCTCAGGTCCTAAGGCTGTGACATAGTGAAGGTACTGTTAATTTGGTAATTACCTGTGCCTTTGCAGGGAAAAAGTGGCAGTGTGACAGAGTATTGTCATGTGCTTTGTTGCTGCCATTGACAGAAGACTCAGCATTTGGGATTGGACCTGGCTGCCAAATACAGGGTGAGCAGTTACTGTATGATGCCTCTCTCCTTCCCCCTTCTGGAATGCTGACAAAAGGTGCACAAAAGAAATGTTTTATGTTTTCTGTGTGTGGATAAAGGACTCACACAGTCTAGAGGTGGACAGAGAGCATGCCCTATCTTTTTCTTCTGTATCCTTGAATTCAGAGCCAGAACCCAGTAGTGTGAGGATTTGCACAGTGGAATTGGAACTAGGATTGCACTTTACAGTCAACAGAGCAAATGCAAGGTGGTTATGTGCTCCTAACTGGGAAATGGACTTCTGTTTCATTTTGGATTGGTACACTAGAAATACCAGTTCTGTCTCCTCACACATTTTCAAAACTCAGCTCTTGTTTCACTTAGAAGCTAGAACATTTCCTCGATTTTGACCTTGGCTAATGAAAAAAACCCAGATTGGTACTCATAAATGTAATAGTGTATACAGAGTTTCTCTGTTTAAAATATATGCTACTAGAGAAGGAGAAAGTGATTTAAATTTTCAAATTGATTTAATGTAAGTGATTTAAATTTTAAATCATTAAGTTTTCTGATAACTCATTAAAAAAGAGGAATGCATTTGGAATTCTTCTTTACATCAAAATGCAATAAGATTTCTCCTGTCTGTCCTGACTATTTGCTTTAGTCATGTTGAATATAAAATCAAGGCTGACTGTGTATCAAAGTTTATAAGGGGGAAGCTAAAATTCAAAAAGCTGCCCCTGGAAGCAGTGTCAGGTTTAGAGGCAAGCACCTGGGCCAGTTGAATAAAGCCTTGACCAGGACTAAAGGCAGTGACAATGCAAATCATGTATCTCACCCTGTGGACTGATGGAGAAACCTGAGGTTGGCACCGGTGTGATTTCAGATCCCAGGGTATGGCTGGGGAGCTGGAGAGAAAAATGGTGAAAGAAGCAGGAAGGTGAAATTTCTTGATGTTGCAGCCATTGTCCCATTAGAAGATTTGAGGCAAGATGCTTGTCTATGCTTGCTTACCTACCTCAAAAGTGACAGTATTTTTGTTTTTGAAGAGCTTCTTCATTGTTCTAACAGTGCTCGGATTTTCTACAGCTTCAGGCATTTTGAAGCCACTGAAAATCTTTAGCTCTAGAAAAGTTGAGATGTTTTAATATTAGCTAGCTAAACACCAAAAAGGTTGAATGGATGTTAAAATTGACTTCCAGTTACTGAAAGCTACAAGTATGTTGTAGATACATGCATTTTCACATCTAGTGAAACCATTACACAGGATTGGTAAATTGAGTATTACCAAGATTAGCCTGACTCTGGCAAATTGCATGAAAAACACCTGGCTTTACAATTCCAGAGATGTTATAGAAACCTTGCACCCTCATCCTGACTGTCACATCTCAATTTTAAGTCAGGTTTTTTTATTAATTTTTGGCACTGAGACATCTTTCTATTCCTAAATAAAAAATTAGCTATTCAGAAAGGATACCAGGATTTTCATATTTTTTGTCCAGTTTTGACACTCCTTGAGGAGAGAAGCTGTAATGACATCCTCCTTGTTCAGATACATTCAGATGAAAACATGACATTTGCAGTGAGCTGTGGCTAAAGTTATAGGCCTGTCACAAAACAGCAGAGTCATGCTGGGCCACTGCCCCGTAGTCAGTCAGAAAGATTTGTTAACCCTTCTGCTTTTAAGCTTTAATGTTTGTGCACTGGAATTAAAAATAGTTACTCTACCTGATAAGCATGAGAGTCCTGTGGCTTGCACTAAGCAAAATGCTGTCAGCTGAAGGTGGTCAGTTATAAATTAAAAGCAGGATAGGATTTTTTCAGTTTGCTTGTCGCAGTTATTGATGCTTGCACTTCAAAATGGTTTTGGATTGATTCACAAATATCCTTGTGTCTGGGCTGAGGAGAACTGAGAAAAGTTTTGGTGTTTCTCTTGGGGAGTATCATGTTTCAAACTACTGCTTACTAACTTCTGCAAAGCCAGGAGCCAGGGTTTGGTGTGCTTTGTGAAGCTTGAACTGCACAATTCTGCAGTGTCTTTGGGCAAGAAAGGAAGGAAAGCTGACAACTGCTATGCACCAGGACTGCTGTAACTATTATAGCAGTCCATAACTATTTTTCTTCCTGTTTTGCATAACTATTTTTCTCTGTTTTGCTAGTCTAAATTCTTACCAATCAAAAATACCATTTTCTGGAGAGCCCAAGTGATCGATTTCTTTCCCTATCAAAATTCATTTTTAGAAACATGACCTTGAAACATCTGAGGAAATCAGAAATTTTCCCCAGAACTGCTGCTTTGGCATGAAATTTTGCAGTATTACTTAAAGAATTTCAGAGAATGGAAATGCCCAGATGGGTGTTATAATCCCCTGGACATAGCATTCCTCAGCATCAAGAAGAGTGGTGGTGTCAGGATTCTCCACTGCAATCTCTCAGCATTGTTTGACTGCTGAATGTATGCACATTCAGTACATACAAAAGCTGGAGCTGATGGCATTTAAGCTGGCTGCTGCAGAACTGCATAACATAAATGTAAATGAACTCTTTATACTCCAAAAAAAATGAAGTTTATACATAACCTTATTTACGGACCGGTAATCACTGCAAAGCAAGGGCTTTTTGCTATTAGAATGTATATATCCAAAATTGCATACAGTGAAGTCTCATTGAATTTGGTACACTGTTTCATTTAGGGATTTTGTTTGAAAAAGCTAACTTGTTAAGTAGGAGTACATGGGCATGTGGACTTCTTCCATTTTCATAGTTCCGAGATTAAAATTTGAGGCAATGCTGCTTGGAAATGAGCTGCCTCATCCCTGTAAACTCTGCTTTCTGAAAAAACAGTAAGAGGATCTCAGCGGTGGAATTTTCATTTCAGTTAATGCACAGTAAACTTCTCCAGGGACATACTAAATAACAAGCAACTTTTTTTCTTGGAGCACTGAGTATCCTGGTAACAAATCAGTTATCAAACAATATGTATCAGGTCTCTGGTCAGATTTTCAGCAACAATAATTATTATTATATGGTATGATAATTTTTAACTTTTATAGGAGTATTTCCCAAGACTCTGAGACAAAATTCCCTGATTTTTGAGGTGCTATATATTTTTAAACTACCCAGTCTAGTCTTTATTTTCCAGATATCTTGATGTAGCTGTCTGTCTTACACCTTTTATGAGCAGTTTTCCTTCAAAATGGTGTTAATGTATCAAATAAATTAAATTACATGTCCTGTAGAAACTGAAGACCTTCTGAGGGAGTTCAAAACTGAGTTGGAATTTTGTGATATAGTTGTTTCTTTTTAGCTCTTCAAATGCTGAGAGGCTCATACTGCCAAGTCACCTATTAAGTGCTTAAACAGTAGCTTTTATCGACGTTTTTTCAGCATTACAGATATCTAGCATTACACTATCTGGTGCCTTACAATTTACCTATTTTAAAAAGACATCTGCTGTGCTGTGTTGTTGAATGTTGCCAAGTCTGATTGCTAGCCAAGGCCTGTTTGTCCTTTAGTCACTGACAAATTCGTGACTGTGTTCCAGAGATGTGACAGATAATCAGCTGCCTCACAGTGTTGGTAAAAGGTAGCCCTGACCTTTCCTACAAATAATTAGTGTCAATTATAGTCCACACCTACATCCTTTTCACCACTGTGGAAGAAAAAAAAAAAATCAGAGTTTTTCCTTATTTTGTTCTAATAACAAAAGTAAATTTTAGCAATCCAGTGCCAGAATTTTCTGCATAATTTGAATATTGAAATTTATCAGTCTGGGAAACTTCTGTAGATTTTGTTTAGTTATGTATTCTACCTCTTGTACGGATGTTAAGATACTGATTTCTAAAAAGATAAGGTACTTGAAAGAATTTCCAGATGAGGAACAAATAACTGAAGTGGTCTCGGGTAGATGTTGACTTTACCTGTCGATTATTGGCAGAACACTTGAAAATTATTATTACACCAAACCAAGTATTTGAAAATAGTACACTGGACTCATTTCATTTCATAGACATTAACTGCATAGCTCTGAAGCTCCCAAGAGTGCTGTTAGCACCCTTCTGGAACTTCTCTCCAGACTGATCTTTCCATGACGTTCCCTTTTTATGATAAGCAAGAATGTCTTTGCCACCCTGCTCCTGAAAAGTCAATCACAAAGGGTAGGAGTCTGGCACTTGTGATTCAGAATTCCTTTGGTTCGTGTCCCTGGGCATGTGTGACCATGAAACTGCATACAGCTATGCTGTGTGGCTAATTAGCTTGAAATTGGATTTTGCCTCCCAAGTAACTCTTATGTGGTTGAAAATTCTGAAGTTGTGCTATACAGCAGATGTAGCCTGATGTAGTAGAGAAATATACAGCTCCTAAGGCTTTTCCGCCATTGGTGCAAAAGCCATTTATTGAGCATAGACAGCACTTAAATTACAAGTTTATATTATTTCATTTCTCAGAAATGGTGATAAATGGAAGAATTGTATACAGGGGTTTACTCTTTCAGGGGACTTATGCCTTTTGTTAGTATTTGCAGTGAGAGACCAGTTAAGGCCTTGATCCAGCAGAATTATAGTTCCACCTTTATTACCAAGCATTTTTCCACTACTACATATTATTTCTAGAACTGACGTTGCCTTCCTTTACATTCCCTAAGCTCAAAAAGTATAAGTTCTCTTCTTTGCTTGTTTTTTTTTTGTTTGTTTTTGGGTTTTGGGTTTTTTGTTGTTTTTTTTTTTTTTGGTGAAAAGGGTAATTATATCAATGCCATCAACTACATGGGCAAGAAGCTATAAAAACACAAGCATTGCAAACCAATTGATCATCTGATTCAGCTTAGTGCAATGTATGCTCCTTCCTATCTACTTTATCCTGTCTTTCCTGGGAGTCACCTAGGTCATTTATTCTGACTAATGAGGGAAATAACATTGAACACCACCTTTGACAGCGAGTGGTGAGTGCCCAAGGCACAACTGCATTAACTGTTAGTGAATCGTTCATCCTGGTTTTAGCCTGCTAAAGAGTTGAAAGATAGTCTGTCAAGTACCAAGGGTGTTTCACTGTGCTGTTTTTATTCTTTCACTCTTATTTTGTTTGTAGGGTAGTTTCATCGGACCTTGACTCCCTTAACAAGTGATACTTCTTGTTATAAACTGTGTAATTTCATCAGTCCAAACCTCTGATTATCAGTGGGTGGGCAGTATCTGCTTTTAATCTGTATGTGGTGCTGTCCTTTAAAATCCTCACCCTGTTTTTTCCCTGCTTTCAAGTATATTAGTTGCTATGGAAACAGCATCAGTGTTGTGAGCTTCTAAATCTTGAATACATTTGAGTCTCTTGTTTTCTTTTCTCTTGTTTATATACAGTGTCTTTTCCTCCCACACTAAACCTGCAGCTTATTTCAGAAAGTGATGCTGAGCAAACTCTCCACTGCTGCTTCCTTAAAGTTAAATGCTAGGAGTCTATAGTATCCAACCATTCTTATATCAGAGATTCTGATACTACTTTTCGTGTTTCTGCTGATCTTAGTCTGATTCTGGGAGTCTTAGTCTGGGAGAAATCAAAGATCTAAATTTTTGTGCCAGAGAGTAATAAATATCTATAGTAATTGAAAAACAAAAAACTTAGGCAGTTGGTTTTTCTTGTAGCACAGAATGGTTTAGGTTGGAAGGGACCTCTGGAGATTGCCTGGCCCAATCCCTCTGCTTTAGCAAGACCATCTAGACTCAATTGTCCAATATGATTCCCAGAAAGCCCTTGAATATCTTCTATAACAGAAACGCAACCCCCACTGGCCAACCTGTGGCAGTGCTCAGTCACTCTCGCATTAAAAAAGTGTTTTCTCATGTTCAGACAGACTTTTCTGTGTCTCAGTTTGGGCCCACTGTCTCTGATCCTGGATACCACTGCGTGCAACCCGCAGCCAGCGCACACAGCCTCCCTTCAGGGGCGTGCAGGTGGATGAGGTGCTGGCCCCTGCCCCCCACCAACCCTCTCCCAGGTCTCTCAGCTGTTCCTGCTAGGAGGGATGGCTCTCTTGGTCCCCTGTGTGTCCCTTTGCTGGAGTCTCTGGTGTGTCAATGGCTCCTTGAGCAGGGAAGCCCAGAGCCAGGTGCCGCACTGCAGCTCTGCAGGGGTGGCCTCACCAGCACTGTATAGAGGAAAAGGATCCCATCCCTATTTAAATATTTCACCTTTCCCCTCTCTAGTGCAAAGTCTAGATGAAGTTTCTATGATTAAACTTTTAATGTAAGTGAGGTACCTGACGGAAAACTGGCGGCAGACTTTTTAATATAGTCACATTCCATAGTTTCATATCTATTGCTTGAACACTGTTGAAGACCAAAACTTAAGACAGAGTTGAAAGTCACTTCAGGCTAAAAGGAAGTGAATGTTAAATTAAGTTTAAGAAGTCAAACCATGACCAAACCAGAAGCCAAATGAGAAAGCAATTGTAATCTTGAACTACTGTAACAAAAAAGCTGATTCACTTCCTAGAATAAAGGATATATCTGGCAGGTGGTCTGCTAAAGTTCCTAATGTGTTACGTTATACTCTAGAGAAAATAAAGAAGCTACCAAAAAAGTACAAACTGTTAACCTCTAAGTGGAGGTAGATGCTGCTGTTTGTTTAAGCAATTCTGGAATGCTTTGGCATTGTTTCATTTCCTAGCACAAAAGAAGAAATGACCTCTTCATGAAAAGAATGCTGTGGATAAGCTGGTTGCTACCTTATCAACTCTGCTATTGTAGTTATGCCAGCCAGACATGTTAGCCTGACTTAGACATACCCTGCTATGGTATTTATACTTTGTCAGAAGTGTTTTGAGATTGATTTGTGACCTCATCTGGCATAGAGAGATGATGCCAAGTTCTCAGAATTGATAAAATTTAAGTCCCCTTTCCAAGTTTATTTAAAACTTCCCGTCTTCAACGAACTTGGAAAAATATGGTGGTTTGCTACCTTTATCATACTTATTTGCTACCAATGTTCCCATTGATCTGCTCTTTCCAAATCTTATTGCTTCTAACAAATGATGATCTGAAATGCCATAGCTACTGGCATTTCTTTTTTGATACTTTGGAGCTTAGGTTTTAAATAGTAATTTTTCCAGAGGGACTGTGACAGTAAGAATGTGCTGCATTCAGGATGTGTGGAGTCTAACTGTAATGAAGGGCAGATCTTTAAATGTTCTCTGGTTAACTCTGAGGAGAGCCAGAGACAGATTGGACTAGCCCCACATGCTCTCTATCACTTAATAAGCCAATCTAATCAGGCAAGAACAACTCTTTTGAGATGAGAGCCACAAGTATGGTCATGTCTAGGGAAGTGCTCTCTATTTATAGTAAGCTGATCCTCAGCATTGTGCAATGTGAAAAGTAATGGGTGGGGGAGCTGGAAAGAGATCATTTAGGGTTGATTTTGTTACTTAATTTCTTCATTGTTATTCCTATGCCAGATTGAACAAAAACAGATTGGTCAGAGGTATATTAAGAAGCATACTTATTGTTTGCTGGGTAGTAGAGCAAGGGGTAGAAAAATACAACAAAATGCAGGTGGCTGAAAGAGATCGAGGCTGTAGGGGAAAAAAGAATATAGATATGGACAAACAAATTTTTTTTTAAGAGTAACAACCCCCATCCTAATTATTAGCAAAGACTCAGCTATCTCTAGATAGTTCAAGTTGTACAGAAATAGAAGAGTTTGAATTGATTCTTGTTGGTTTAGGTCTTTGTGCCAAAAAGGCCTGAGGTAGGATTCATGAGGAGGTCTAGGTCAGTTGTAAAAGTCTCTTGCAAAGCATTTGCAAGTATTGTGGGCAGCATGTGAAAGTCAACGTTCATGCCCCATTTTTCCACTGATAAACTCCTCTTCCTACCCTTTTTTTCCCTTTCTCACAATTGATATTGTATAAATGTAGTGATTAGATGTTAAGAATTGTTTCGCAAAATGGAGAAGAGGAATGCATATCCTAATTAGTAGAGTATGCAAGAGCAGCTCATGAAGTGGTATGAAGCAAGCTTTTGAAATGAAGGGACAGCAGATTGGGAACACAAGGGCCTGAGGCTTTCTGGCAGCTGCTGTCAGGGAGTTACAAAGCTGAAGCAGTGATTTAAGGAAGAGGAAGTGATGCCAATGGAGAAGGTGCAGTTCAGCAGGGCAGTGGCAATAGCCCAGGGATGTGGCTTTAGGTTTTAGGTAAGGAGAAGGTGATGAAGGATAACAATAGAGGAGTAGGTAAAAGTTTCAGATTTATGTGTCATAAATGGAGGAAAGAGGAGGCTTGGAGACTGGTAGCTTATCTTCCTAAATATCTAGAAGGGATGTTTGAAAATACTTACAAATTTTCAGCATAGAGGAGTTGGCTGTTGGTGTCTAAGCAGTGGGAATAACCTTTGTCTGGATATTTGTTCATTATGCTTCCTCTATAAATTGCAATGTGTGAGGAACCTCTTATTGAGAAGTTAATAAAATTTTCACTTAAGAATTCTGTTTGCCTTACTTTTGGAGAAGAGATGGGAAAAACAGTTCTTTTTCATTATGTAACTAGCAATCTCAAATTTATACTTTTCTACTCAAGTGTAGAATATGCAATAAGACTTCATAGTGTTTGCTGCCAAGTTTGGTTTTCCAATACAGTGGGAAGGAAAAAATTTCTAGCATTGTCAGCAATTCAGGCCTCTGTGGTGAGACTGGCATTTGATGTTCACAGGAACTCAGGCTTGCAAGGATCTCCAGTTCATAATGGAGGCAAAACCTGCTTTTCTGGGGTTCTGGAAACTAGGTGGCCTAGGGTGTTCTTCAGAACTTAATCTGAACTCTTGCTTAGGGCTATCAATTGATGTAGTTATTTAATGGAACTGTCAGTACATTACACAATCAGGACCAGAAAACTTTAAAGTACAAATTGACCAAATAAACTCTGAATTGTCTTGACAATATACTTGGCATTCTCTGAAAGCACAGTGCATTTCAGTAGCAGTTTCTCATTTTTTGTTTTGCTTTAGGTCACAGTTGACCTCTTGGTGCTATTTCCAAAATTCTGAGGATAACTTTGAGATACTTCCTTTCTGTGTGTTTGTTTTCTTTTGAAGATTTGTTATTTTCTCTTAAAACTGCATATTTAAGCATTCATTTTTGAAGAACCTTGACTATTACATCTTTTTGAGCTCAAGTTCACTTTTCTCCTCTCAAATACCACCTTAAAGATCTGAAAATGGAATATTTATCCATACTATAGTTCTCCTGATTTAAAATCCGCTAAATATACCATGAAAGTTGAGATGTTTTCTTGGGATAAGTGAAAACAAAACTATATGTTTTAGTATAAATATATGTACTATATTTTTATATATATATATACATTTTTAACCTATATAATGCATTGGGTAATCCAATTTCATAGCCAAGCAAACAGAAAAGAAAAATAATGAGTCTATTTTAGATTTGTTTTTATCTTACTTAAGGTGCAGCAGAATTCAATCCAAAGCGTATGTCCAAACAGCTAAAAAGCAGCTTAATTTATTTTGTTGTAATATTTTGTATTTGAGAGAGCTATACCTTCACTCTTGCCTTTTTACTGAGTTATATCAGAAAGTAAAATACTAAATGTAGGATAGGAAATAGTGTGGAAATTGCTCCAGGAATTCAGTAGCATTTTTAACCCTAATATAAAACATGAGGGATCTAGTCTTATTAGGTTAAGATTCTTTCATCTTTAATTAATTACAAAAGGGCTTCAGGGTTTCCTTTTAAAATTTTTAAATATTTGTTTTTGGGGAAATCATAGTTACTTCTCTCTCCTCTCTTGTCTTATGGCTGTACTCATGTGATGAGGAATGTGTCTCAAAGGGCAACTGTGAATAAAAAAATATATTTCCTGTGATGAGAATTTCCCAAATACACTTTAGAAAAATGTTTCTGCAATGCTCTTGTGATTATTTAAATGCATGACACACCTTAAATACTTAGATCAACTCGTTGCTTTCTTCAATCTAGATAGAATTCTCTGTCAGCATCTTTGCCAAGTATCTGATTGAATCCACAGGACAGAAAATTCATTAGAGTTGTTATTTGTGAGAACCTGAAAATACAAAGCCAACAACTAGAGTTGCACTCAGTGTTCAGTAGCTGGAGGAGCTACAAACAAGTTTGACCCTGGATAAAATTAACTCTTTATGTCTAAATTCTGGCTATTAATTATAGTAATGTCTTGGAAATTGGATATCAGTGCTTTTTTTCATAGTCTTGTCATCACCTGGAACCTTGGAAAAACAATGTTAACTACTCTGTTCTTCAGCATACCCACCTACAGGTATTCATTGTGTTCATCTACTGCTTTGCATTCAAGCAAGTTGACCAAGCAATAAAAAAAAAAAAAAAAAAAAAAACACAACAGTCTTTTTAAATTTGAGACCTTTGATAGATGATGATTTCTTTATGATTATAACAGCCCAATTTGCCTTCATAGGTCTTTTTCATTTCAATAGATCATCAAGTGATTACAGAAATTGAATGAGGGTCAGAAAAACTGGTAATTGTTAATGATATTCAGGATGGCTGAACACTAGCTGCTTTCCTACTTGGATAGTTAATATACACAGGAATAATTTTAATGCCATGCAATAAATAAAATGCTGATTTTAATATAGTAATTGCTTCTTAACTTAGGATCTGATCTTTTGCTACTTCCCATCCAAGAGTGACAATGCCTTTTAATATTTGTTATTGTTCATGCTTTCAAAACAGTGTTAGAATGCAAATCAATTCTTCATAAACCAGTGAATTTTAATGAATTGTATGCAAATCACAGTTCTTGAGTTGATTTAAGATTTAAATGTTGCCTTAATGGAGATATATGTTTTATATTGTATGGACCTGCTTTGAGACAGCTGGAAACCAGTTTGTGAAGGAAAATAGCAGGACAGGCTAAACTCCAATGGTGAATGATATGCTGACATGAGTATCTATAGATAAGGCTGAGAATAATGTGATTTCTGTCCCAAAACTGAAGACTGCTAGCAATGTTCTGGTGAGGAATTGGTGAATACTAGTTTTCTTTCAGCTCTGATTGCTCCGATAGGAGCAACTGTTCTCCAGGTACCACAAGTGAGATCAGGAAGCTCATTTGAATTAACGTGGGAGTAAGATTTGAGCAAAGTTACCAAATGATGTGTTCTATTTTCAGCTCTGTTCTAATGCAGCAGGCAAGTAGTTATCTTTAACCACTTAAATACTCATTGCAGGGTCAGTATGGCTCTGTGCCTTGCACTTAAATTTTTATGTAAGGGGAGCATGCTAGCAGCCACTATTTCAGCTGCCTGGTTCTGGAGCTTTCCTAGAAACACAGACATACACAGACATGCTCAGTGTAACTGAGCCTTGGGGGACTACCAGAGGTTACTCAGTCTCACAGCTTCACTGTGGGTCCAGTTCACATCCTTTGACGTTATTTTAGTTTGATTTCAGTGGGTTTTGCCGGAAGAAATTTCATGACTCTGCATAGCATGCATCAGAAACTGATTCTAGGACTTCTGTGGAGCTTTTAGGTAAACTCAGGTTAGCTTCTCACAATTTGTGCTTTAATTGTTTGCTGAATTGGAGCCACAATTGGCACTTGGGCTAAGCTGCTTCTAATTTCTGCCTAATCACTTATGAAACTGCAGAGAAGGAAAGGTTACATGTAGTGTATATTGTTAAGTCCTGTGAGACACTGCAGGAAAAAGCTCCATCAGCCTTTTCTGGATAAAAGTGTGCCTGCTTTACAGATAGAGTTCTAGATCCCTAAATATTGAATTATGAACTTGAAATCTTAAAACAAGTTTTTATTTAAAAAAAATCAAAAATATTTTCACATATATACTTCCACTGTACTTTCAGGTGCCTGCACCTATATAGATACAGAGATCTGGACAAACATCCTGAAACCCCTCCAAGCTGTAACATTGTTTAAAATCTCCTGGCCTCTATGCTCCCAAAAGTTATTTTAGCCTTTCTGTGGAGAGTATTGTGATAGTAACCACACTTAGTGCAATGAAGCGATAGAAAACCTGTTTGTGTCTTCCCTTACTGAAGAGCAGTTTTAAATTTTTTTAACATCAGTGACTGTATCAATGCAATAAAAAGAAAGACTGGATGTGCAGTCTTTCTCATGTTGCTTATTAACAAAAACCTTAGTGAACCAATCATGGTGAAATGGTGTTCTTGTAAAGCAGGCTGGTTTTGTTTTAATACTTAGTATGTAAATAATTACTTCAGTAGCTTAATGTTTTCCAGGCAAAAGCTTCAGAATTGGGTTGCCAAATCAGCAGACATCCCTTTTTGATCAAAAAGTACTGTTGAACAGTAGTCATGGCACCAAAAGTGTGTGTTTGAGTCATGGGAGCAGGGAATACTTTCACTGGATGCTAGAACAGACTCTTAGCCCCAGCTGCAGCTTGAGAGATGTAGACATCCACCCATCTTTTTTTAAGAAGGCTAAGAGACAAAGAAACAAGACTAAATTAGCATTCATGTTGAAGCACCTATTTAAATATACTAGATTGTTTCAGCTCCAACACCTCAGAAATCTAAACAGAATTTACTTACTTGTTTCCTTGTGAGCCCCTCCCAGGTCACTTTCGCAGAGCTCAATACTCACTTTCAGAGAAACAGACAAGAAAAAGAGGGAAGAAATTTACAAAATGCACCCAAGTGGAGCTTAGTTCTCTGCCCCAGACTCCACTGTGACACCACTGCTCTTGGATCCTGAGAGCAGCGAATTCACTTGGAGTGGTGGAGCAGCCGAGCTTTGGTCTACTAGTTGTATTCAGAGGCCAAAAATCTCCTGTAACCCTAGAAAAGTGTAACTGAACAAGGAAATGCAATTATATATATACATATAAAGTCAATCCCTGCTAACAGCTGGGAAGTTCCGACCAATTCTCAGAACTCCTGTGTATGAAATGCAGTATGCTTGCCAGATATATTTGATTCTTCTAAATGACTTTTTGAGAACTTTAGGCTGGTGGGCGCTGCTTGTGCTCTCTAGCTTATGTTCCTGACTCCTTTGGCAGTTGAGATACGAGTTCGTGACAGGTTTTGAAGGGTGGAAATTTTTATGAGCAGTTTTAAATTGCTCGCAAATTTCTCTTTCTCTTCCTACTTCTAACTGAAATGAAAAAAGAAATAAAAAATGGAATAAAATTGGTTTACATGGTGATGGCAACGGACAATCTTTGAAAGTCGTCAAGCAAGCAGCAACCTTTAACCCTTTAAGATCAACCAATGTGTTTATGAACAATAGGAATTGTGATGTCAGGGGCTAGCTTATTGTGAGTGAGCGGGGACTTAGGCTTTAACTGCCTGAAAACCAGCTGACTGCCGTATGACGGTTATCCCTATCGGTTATTTCCTAAGCAAGGACCATTTATTGACCCCGAGCGCCTATACAGCGCCCTGCCAATTTTGGCGCTTCAGTCTGGCGCACCGGAGGCTCTCCCCTGGCCGCGTTCACACGGTAATTGGCGGCCCCCGGGCCCCGGTGGCTCCCCGCGCCGCCTCAGCCGCGCTCGGTGCGGGGGGCCCGGGCAGCGCGGGGCCGGGCCGGGCCGGGCCGGGCCGGGCCGCCGTTGGCTGTTGCCATGGCTCCGGCAAGCCGGGGGAGCCCAATGAGCGCTCTGCGGCGGGGCCGA
>VXBQ01010611.1:292076-488149 GCA_013400175.1 Phainopepla nitens
GCGGGAGAGGTACCTGGGCACGGGCGGGTGCGGGTCTGTGGCACAGCTGGGCACAGCGTGGTGCGAGAAACAAGCTTGCCTTGCTGTCTGCGCCTTGGGAAGGTTGGCTTTGGTCGCTGGCTGGTTTAGAGTGGTTGCTGAATTCGGTGATCTGGCTGCGTTGTCCTTAAGCGTTTCGATGCGAGTGGTGTTCCATATGGTTGTTGATTCAGAGGGGTGCTTCCAATAGATGATAATTTTTTTAGTAGATAATTCTACTGAAAGGCGAGGAGTATTTTTTTGGTTTGGATTTTCATTCTGCTTTTTATTATCAGGATAGCGTGGGTGAAATAAAACATTATAGGACTCGTGAGCATGTTTGCCTTGCATCACGGAGTTCATCACTAGTGGATTCCGTGCATTGTGTTCAGCCTCAGTGTTAGATTTAAATTGTCCAACTGCTGCTGTGCAGTATGTAGGTCATAATAAAAAGCAGCTTTTTCACCAGCTTTCAATGGACTGCATGCCCCAGTGCTGTGGTTGATTAGTTTGTGGTACTTGTGCTGTTAAGAGCAGTGGTATTAAAGCCAGCTCACACCTCCTTTTTAAAGATATCGCACGTTCCGTGCTAGACAGAGCACAACACACCCATTGTGTCCCTCCGTTTGGCGTTCAATAAAAGGAAGGAAACGAGCACTCCACATGGAGCACCAGCACATTAATAGCGCAAGACGGTTAAACTTTTATTCAACAATCCCAGTGATTCTGAGATAATCTGCTGAAGGTAGAGACAATAAAAACACTTAGACATATATAAAGAACTAATTGGAATGGGAGAGGTCTTCTGATAGGGACTGTGTGTTAATGCTGTAGCTTTTCAGTGCAAAATGAATTGTTCTGAATAGTTATTAATCACAACACATTTGCTGTAGTTAAACCTAGGTCAATAAAATGTCAATCCCTCGGGACAGATAAGGTTTCTATTAAAAGTAGCATTTTCCAAACTACCAACTGTATTCTTATGCATCGATACAATTTCTGAATTTGCTTATATGCATTAAATTGTTCTGACAGCTGATCCAAATATTCTGATTCACTGTGCATCTATAGAAAATAAGATGATATTTTTGTCTTGAGCCTTCTGTAATAATTATGTGGATTTAAATCCCACTGAGATGAGCCATTTGTTTGGACAGTTGAATGGGCATGAAGCTTCTTCAGGACGGTCTGGTATCTTTATAGTTAAATTAGTAACCAGCACTCTGTAACTAGGAGCCAAATTCCAATGTTGTTTCTGTATATATCCTGCAAAGGCATTTGAACAAGCATGTTCAGCAGCTATCCCCCAAGTGAGACATGGCATTTGGAAACAGCAGTATATAACTGAATTGCTACTATGTGTTCTCCCCATTAGAAAAGCTCCATCTTACTTGAACCATTTCAGGATTTTGTTTTTTGGTGAATGCACACGCACCAACTTCTTTCTCTATGCCTCTGTGTAGGGGTCACACAGTAAGTGGTTTAGAGAACTGCCTTCATCTGTGATCTAGAAGGTGGAATGTGCCTTTGCAATGTGGTACTGCATGAATATTTATGATTTGGTCTGTAATTATGATGAAAATTATAAGCAGAGCTAGTATTTAAGATGTTGGTAAGTCTTTAACAAAGAGGGAGCTTTTGTTACAACAATGAGAAAAAAGGATGTGGCAGTATACAGAGTAAAGGATCTTGCAGTTCAAGGTGAATTGATTCTCACTGTGGATTCTTCTCACTATGAAGAATTTATGGTTTGAGGAAAACAAGTGAAGACTTGCAATGACTAATCACTAAACAGTTTGCACCCATGAGGTGCTGATAGATGCATCTTATTAGTCAGTGTTATTTAAACCAATATACTGTGCTCTTTCCATTCTACTTTTCTCCTTTTGTTATTTTTCTCATATCGATTCCCAGCTCCCCTCTGCTTCCTTGCTGTCTGTTTGGCAACATCTGATCCCGTAAGAGCTATTTGTAAATCAAATCGGTGACTGTCAGTAGTGGTCGTGGAGGTGCTGCAATAGAATCTGATGTGGAGGAAGAATTTAAATGAGTTAGAGCTAAGAAACAGCAACCAAGTAATGAGGGTATCCAGTGTGAACTAATTCCACATCATATAAGTTTTAAAGGCCTAGAATTGGGTCCCTGATGCAGAAAGCAAATGGACATGCATGGAGAGGGACGTTTTTCCTCTCATGATGAATTGAAGTGTACTTACAAGGTCTTGACAATAATATGGTACAGGACAAAGTGGAAAGTTTTGTGTTGGAAATGGTAGCATAGAATTCGAGTTGAAGTCTAGAAGTGTTTCAGGGGAGCCATGGTTTTTATCAAGAGGTGATTATGCGTTATTGGAAAGCCTCTAGGTTATCCAAAGTCAGGCTCCCTCTTGGACAGCAGAGATGTAAATAACATCATCTGTCATGCTTTAACATTACAGTCACTTCAAACATTTTTTAGACAGATGACCTTAGAAGGTGACTCTGGGTCCATGTGTAGCTCTTAAACAGAACACCAACAAATCAAAAGGCAGATTAATCCTAAAATGCAATGTCACAGTAGCAGGTGCAAATAGTAATACAAAGAAGAGACCAGGATGACTGAAGGAGAGGTAAAATGAAGTGGTGTAGCAACATATTTGGTATGCTGTTTGCTTAGAATAATCAGGTTTGAGCAAACAGTGATAAGCATCAACCAATCATGGGGTGTGGAGCACAGTAACCTTATAAGAGCGAGTGTGGAAATGTGTTGTTTACCCTGAGCCTGTGGGCTCTTCTTGGTGTATTTACCTGCATGACCAAGCTGTGAGCAGCAGTACAGCTGGGATGTGCCCTGCAGAAGGCACTCAGGTGTCGGGTTAGGGTTGTGTGATATTACACTGTGGAATGGCTGCATGTCACTTCTGCACCGGAAGGATCGGGTGTTGGATGTAATACGTCAGCTATAGGGTTGTGTCTGGAGTGCACAACCTCCATCAGGTGTGACCTTGGAACAGTATTTCTGCTCCAGTGAGGCTGTCTGCACAAAAACAGAAATAAAAATTGTCAATTTCTACTTGTTTGTGAACTGTAATTGTACAAATGTATACTTTGTTTTGTGTCATACTGCTCTGATACCAGTCCTTCCTCCTGTCATTATTTCCTACTGGATTAAGCATGTTACTGTTGCCAGTCTGAATTTCCTTCCTTTACTGTTGTATGTAGCATGTAGCTTCCTATTTGAGAGGAGACTGTGCCATAGATGCTCTGTGTTCATTTTTATTCAAATAGTCTGGTGTCTTTTCATGAAAGTGTTTTGACAAAACTTGACCTTTCTGAAATTACGAAGCTTCTTAACATTTAAAAAACAAAAGCCAAAAAGACTTTCAAAGGCACTGATGTAATGGAAAAGTTCATGTATGAGAGGGAAAAGGGAGAGAAGTAAGTACTTAAAAGGGCAGCATGTATCTTTGAGTAAAGGCATGCTAGATGACGACATTTTAGGTCTACTCCCGCTTTCAGTGTTTTTGAAGCATGTAATGTATTTTTCTGTTCAGATGTATTGTTCCATAACAGTGATACATCATAGCTAATGCTGCTGTGAAGTAGGAAATTCCAAAGGCGGACCCTTTTTCTTCTGTTATTTCTAACTTCTTTCCCTAAATAGATTGATTTTTTTTTTTTTGGGCTTTCTGTACTGAATACAGATAGTGTTCTGACTCATCCACCCTTAAAAACCTCACCAACCACCATCAGGGGGTTGAATAGCACAGATGTGGTTCTGTGTTCTTAAGTAACCTGAGTAACATAGTGCACTTTTGAAGAGGTGATGCTGAAGGTCCTGAGTCTCAAAGAATAGTGGGAAAAACACTCTAAAAGGAAAAGCAAACATTCTTCCTCTCAATCATTGCTATATACCAAAATCAAACTATACACCAAAATTTTTCATTCGCCTTTTCATAAAACAGCTGTTAAATAATGCTGAGAGATAGAATAATGAAAGCTTTGCTTCTTTTAAGGGTACTTGTCTTACATTTTATGTAAAAGTATTAAAGCAGTGTTCAACTGAACTGTTTGACGGGTACCTAAAGCTATCCTTAGTTTAGCAGCAGTGGCTTATCAACTAAATTTGTCCACAAGCACAGCAGCTTTATTTTTTGCTTCTTCAGGACTCAAAAGAATATGCAGGAATGCATGATGAAACCAAATGGAAATGGAATCAGTAACTGCAATCCTCACAGCTGAAAATCAGATTCACTAAAGCTTATAAAAACAGTAAGATGCATTGATTTCTAAGGCTTGTGTTTGGTTGTAGCATCATGAGTTATGCGAATCAGAAATCAGTAGTTGTGTCTGAAGGTCAAAATAGGTGGAAGGGTATTTGTATTTTTTCAAACAGTTTAAAAGCAACATGTCTGGTTCCTTAATGCATTTTTGTTTTTGTGGGGGTTTTTGTTTGGTTGGTTTTTTTGTTTTTTTTGTTGGGGTTTGTTGTTTTGTTTTTTTTTTTCTGAGCAGCACCAATAGGTGAAATCCCAGTTCAACTGCAGCAAGGCTGAAAGGTGATTGTAACCCTTCCTAAGAGGCTTAGGGTTGGATGGTGTAGCCTGTGATTAGGAGGGCTAGGGACTATGTCAAGAGCAGGACAGCCACAGTGTTCTTGCCAGCATGATGCCATGTTGTCTGAGGACTCCTGATTAACTCTGGCCTGAATGTGAAGCTCCATCACCACAGTGCACCTTGAGTGCCATCGTGTTTAATAAAGCCACATACCTCTCAGTGGGATTAACTTGCTGAAAACTAATACTTTGTCAAAGTTTAGTTTTAGCAAATGGTGGGGTGGGGGAGGCTGTCCAAGATTCAGTTATCTGGATCAATTCTGATGTCTGAAAAATGCATGAACTAGAAATTAGTTGTTACTACAGAGGGTCTCTGCACATATGAACAGTATTTTCACTATTTGAAGTGGCTACAAGTGAAAAGTAGCAATTTAGGCAACAGAGCAAAGCATGGGTTAGATAAATTGGGTGCTTTGACTGTTGTTTTTTTTTTAATGTTCGTTTTTTCTTAATAATAAAAATTAGACGTGATTATAAAATAAAAAATATCTTCCATTTTTAAACATAAATAAACGTGCATAAACATTTATAGAAACATATGTAATCTTGCGTGTTTGCATCAAGCAGGTGCAAAATGACATTTGTGAGGTGCTAAATGCCTGTTTCTCACTGAATTTTGGGTTCAATTGAGAACTTCAAATTCTCTTATCTGTTAATATGAGAGCCTTTCTAGTACACTGGACTGTGATAAATAAGGAAGAGTAAATAATTGGTATGAGGCAATTGTTGATTGGTGAGAATTACAAAAAAAAATTGTATTTCAGGAAGGTTGTTTAGTAAATCTCTAGCACAGGATGTTTGGCTCTCTCCACTAAAGCAGTCATCATGGGCCTTCATAAGGGGTGGGTTAACAGATTAGATGGCCCAAATTTGTTGGTATTTCAACTGCTATTTGTAAATGTCATGTGAGTTTGAATTTCAGGCTGTGGCAGCTTTTGAGGCAATCCTGTTTCAGGGATTGGCCTAAGTGAAGTATGCAAGAAGTAATTCCCTTTTGAACATACAGATCACACTACTGACTTCTGTGTACATAGTGGTTTTGATTGATTTTGAGCTTTGCATTTGTTAGCATCTTACACAGTTATTGTCTGATTTAGGCATCAACGTTGTCTTTTCTTTCTTTCCACTAACAGTAAAGATTTTAAAGAAAAGCAAGCAGTAGCAGCCCAAAGAGGTGCCAGTGCAAAACACTGGTTATGTTTCATTTAATTCATATATTGATCAGGTATGTCACACTGCTCCTTCTAGCCAGTTACAGAGCTACACATTTTAATAAGCAAATTCTGACAGAAGACAGCAGTTGCCAAATTTAATTTAATTTAGTTTCTAGTGAATTTCTAATGAACAGGAAACTCTAAGCAGTGACATTCTCCAGATAATCAAATTCATGTTAATTGCAGTTTTTCTTCTGGAGAAATCTGTATTTGTTAGGAATCTGAAGGAAATAATTATTTCAGTGTGACTGATGCAATCAAATGGTTTACTTTGAATAAGTAAAATATAAAAGAGGCTAATCAAGTGAAGTGCTACTGTATGAGAGCAAAACAAAAGGCTGACAGGTTTGACAGTAGAATAAAGACCAAACCAAAGGCTTTGTTTTGACATACATGCAGATAATCAGGCAAATTCGAGTCTTTAAGAGACCCCTTCTATAAGGGTCACTTTACAGATATAGATCATGTAATCTGAGCCTTGCAGATTATCATTCTCCTCTTAAACAAGTACAAGAGAGAGGTTTTTAATTCCTTATTTGCATAGCTGTAGATTTACACATTCACATGTTTTTTTGCCATTGGCATCTGAGTTACAGATGACTTCTGATCTTGAGCAAAGGCCAAATTCAGGACACACTTTTAACTGCCAGGACTGCAAACTCTACAAAAATTGTTTGAAAGCCAGCACCTGTTGTAATTAATACATACAAAGCAGTAGGAGGATCCCTTCCAGCTTGAGGAAATACTCCTCTTACCAGCAAGGCAATAATAATTGCAGAGATGGTATGCTAAATTAATTCAAGTGTGAATTTGGTTTTTTTTATATTTAGGGGTGTAATTATCTTAAACATAATTCTCTAAAATCAGTCACTGCTTAGATAAAAAAACACAAACGAAAATTAACATGTCAGTAAGAGCTACACAGAGTACAGCAGAGTCAAGTTCTCTTTGCAATAGGTGCTGAACATAAAAGATGGAACAGGCTTGATGCAGTGGTAAACTGAAGAACAGGTTTATTAACAGGTGGCTTTGACCACTGCTTGACTACAGTTCCAGTGGTTTCTTGATTTCCTGTAGCAGAAATGAAAATGTAAAAGGTGTCTGAGGAAGAAGCAGATAGTAGCTTTGTAGATGAACTTGGGAAGTGTTCTTATGATAAAAGATTACTGCTTCTTATGAATGGGTGAAATGTATGTGGGAAAATTTGAGCAGATACTGTGAAGAGACTTTTGGGTGTTGCAAGAGGAGACAGGAAAAGAATTACAAAAGTGCTTGAAAGAGAAAAGGAGAAAGGTGGATATAATTGCTGCAGTGACAAGACAATGATCCATCTATATGTGCCCTCTGTTCTGGGGCAGGGACAGCTACAGTGGCTTCAAAGAAAAAAAATGAGACTGGTCTCATGGGGTGCATTTTGCATAGATCAGAATGTGTTACTTAAAACCATGGGTTCAGATACTCTGGTTAAACTGTGTGTTGACAAGAGGCCTAAACAATAGCATTCCTCATGGGGGACCAAAACAAAATTAAAAATCAGTTTTCAAAAGTGTTGTGAAGAAATCAGTTCTCTCAGGAAAAGCTACAACACAACAGTTAGAGTGAAGGGGAAACAGGTGTGAAGAAACATGAGCCAGTTCCTTGGGGAGTTCACATACTTGAACATTCAAGGTTTTTTGGGGGGATTTTATTAAAAAACAAAACAAAAAGTCATGTTTGCATTCTAGTCAAATTTCCAGCCTATACACAGTGTGCCAGAGCAAGCTACAGATTTAGTTTTTTAAATTGTTTTTTTAGTCTTCATATGCACACATAGTAATTCCAATTGAAACTTTCAGATTTGAAAGCAAATTGATCTCCTTCTGTGCTTTTATTCTTTATATTGTGTTTTATTCTTGGGAGACCCAAATGGATGAGTCCTGTCCCTTCACAAGCACTTCACATGAAGCATTAGAAGTCTGCATTTTCAATGTGATTACCCATTATGGAAATGGGTTTCTCTCTAGCTGTCCTGCACCAGCAATGGAATAATGCGGTTCTGAGGGTGAGATCAGGTGGTAAGGAGCTCTAATTTCTGTCCCTTGGTTTTGCACCAAATTGTTTTAACTGGGACAAATTCTGTTGGAATGTTGGTGGGATATTTAGTGTGTTTTGCTTTATACACAAGTGTATTAGGGCTGCAAATTTCTTTATGGAAAATGTCCATTCCTCAGTGTATTACTTGGTTTTAAAATTATGAGCCGAGCTGGAGCTTGGAGGTGGCTTGAGTTCAAAGCATGGCTTGAAAGAATAATTATATTGCAAGGTTTCCTGTGTGTGGTCCTGTCAAATCTATGTAATTCTACTGTCATCTTCAGTATTGTATATATTGTAGTTAGAGTTCTATGGACTTTAATCTTCCAATATATTTAGGAACAGCTTCTTTTTATATTCATTGAAAGTATGGGTTTTTTTCTGAAGTAATTGCAAATAATGCTGTGAAAATTTCACATTCAATACCTACAATTGTCAAAACAAGCTAATAATATATGTAATTTAAATCTTCCTAAAAGAAACCACTTCTTTTGAATTCTGGACTTATTTTCTCCAGAGATGACATATGGATAGTTTTAACTAAGCACTTTCTTAAAGAGCTAAAAGGGTTTTTAGCTTTGCTTTGCCCAGAAGCAGATAATTTTTTTAATGAACCTTTTTTAGGGATAGTTTTGGAACTATACTTTGAGGCCTCTACCGTTTTTGGTGGGTACAATAAACAATTGTATAATTTTTACCCTTACCTTTGCAAAATTGTGAAATCTGACTTCTTGTTTCTCATAATCCTAAATTAGTATTTTCAGCACTGTTAGGTGGTGAACTGATGATTCAAGTTTGGCTTTTTAAGAACCCAGTCTGAATAATATTTTTAAAAGCAAGGGCATGACTTCAAGGCAGTTATTCATCTGTGACTTATCTCAAACCTGGGTGTTTTCTTTATCAAGACACATTCTAAAAAAGGAACTTAGAATTTATTTAAAGGTTTGTTGGAAGAGGACAGAGAGGAATTTAGCAAAATGACACCTACAAATGAAATTATTGTAGTCTTTGGTATTTTTGAAAGCTCTTATTAATGTTTTCTCTTTGAAGGCAGTGGTAGGAATCCTCCCTGAATTAATTAAAAATAGTTACAGTAAATCTGTGTGCTTTTAAAATACCATTGAAAAGGCCTTAGGATCCAGCTTTTTGCTATTCTAGCTTTAGGTTCAGCCCAAAGTGCCTGTAAATTTCTTTTGAAGAATACTGGAAAGTTTTAAATAAATGATGAAAAAAGTGTTGTGTTTATTTGTGTCCCTCAATATAATGCTTTTCTGATTGTCATTGCTTTTTTTTTTTAAATCTTACTGTCATAGTAAGATCTGGGCTGAAAAGGTTGGCACCGTCTTGAATGAGTCTGCTGACCTTATTTACAGTGTATTTATTACTAGAAACAGCTCCATATGTCTATATACACAGATTTTACCATATTTTGGGGTTGTTCTCTTAGATAAATAGTCCTGCCTTTTAAAACTTAGTGAACATCAGAAGTTATGTCCAAATTATGCAGTGCTTTTCAGCTTGGAGTCCTGCAAATGCTAACCAGATTTGCAAACCAGGGTCACTGCAATTGTGATGTTTTGTCATCGTAAATTTTCTGTGCTGTCTGTATCAGGCACACCTGTGAGTTTGAAATGTCACCACGAAAATCTGGGTAAGTGGTCACTAGCTTCATGAGGAGGAGGAATCAGGAAATAGAGATGTCTTTGTGTTGTCGTTTCAAAGGCAGCAATGTTTCAATGCTACATCATAAAAGAATTCTGTGTGTTGACTTCCTTAGGTGTGGATCACATAAAAGTTAGCATAGAGGTTTGATTTTTTTTTTTTTTAATATTTCAATGCTATTTCTCTTTTTAAAAGCACTGTTAAAATGATTTGAACTACTCAACTTATGGACAGTTTAGACTTTGATCTTAACTCACGTGTTTCTAGTTCATGCCACCCATCTATCGTAAGCTGATTTTGTTATAAATAACCAAAAGCTGTACAAGCACTGTGTAAAACTATTAGTGATTTCCCCCCTCTGTTCTTGCCCTCTGGTTTCAAACTCTAGTCTTCAGATAACTGTTAGTCATATGTAATTTTTTTTTCACCCTGCTGATCAGAATGTAAAGGCTGAAAGAAAAAAACCCATCTAGTGCTTTTCTAGTGTTCTCCTTATGAGCAATTTGTTTAATTGCTGTAGGAATCAAATGTGCCCGAGCTTAAGTCAATGGGTTCAAAGAAGAAGGCAGGGCAAACAGAACACAAGCAGTTTAATGTGTATTTGGACACTAAATTTGTAATAATTAAACTTCTGGTAAGATATACCTGCTGTCTACTTTTTCTGTCTTTGTATACAAGGCTGTAATTTGACAAGTTTTTTATCCCTAGCCTCTCTTTAGGGAAGTAAGACAGAAAATTGTGTGATTAGCTATTCTGTATAAATTTCGTAGAGAAAATTTACCTTTCAGCTTCTCAATTTTGTTTTTCCATTTATGTAGAGCTTTCAAGCCACTTTAGGAGCAGAGGATACCACAAGTCACTGACTTCATCCTTCAGGTTTTTTAAGTGCAAATATGATTACTCTATTGTTGCTTGTAGTGATCACTGTTTAAGGGTTAAAATTGAGATTTTCTGTTTTGAACAGTCGTTTCATCAAGCTAATGAACAGTAAACAGCCTTGAGGGGAAAGAAGGGTTCTTTTGAGCTGTTATTATTAATAGGCAGATGAATTTGAAAAACAGAGGATGTTAAAGTTCTGAGGAAAGTAAACAATTTCTAAGAAGGGAAGTCCCATCTTTCCATGTGTTTGTTTTTCAAAGAGAAGAAGCTACCTAATAGGGATAAAACTTCATGGATACAAAATAGGATATCTACTTCAGATTATGTTACCTTTGACTTCCAGTTCTCAGGTATCTTAAGAACCCCTCTTCCAGCCTTCCTTTGTGCAACTTCAACCACCTGAGATTTATGATATGACACAGGTGCTCCTTCCTCAACCCAATGTGCAAAATCTGTATAGTCATATCGCTCCAGCTATCAGTTTGTTGCTGTTTAAGAATAATGTTGAGGATCTTTTCTCTCCACTTTTCTGGGTGGCACTGGCCTTTGTTATATGAATTGGGGTCTCTTTAATGGCCGAATTTTCCTAAGGAGTATACGCTGCATCTCACAAAAGGTGTAGTCATGCTGCCTATTAAAAACAGTGATAGCAAAGTCTTGTTTTAGGGTTGTGTCTGTAGACTGTCTTCCTTGTGGAAGAATTTTTCCATTCAGGGTGAAAGTTTGCAGTGGAAAGTATGGCTGCAGTATTGAATTCTTTATTACTGATGTTTACTGGTCAGCAATGGAAGTGTACTGAGGGAGAAGAATTAGGACATCTCTAAAAATCCTTGAAGTAATGTCACCCATGGTGACTATGCCCTTCTTGTTTCTGTTATTTGCCACCTAAACGAGGGTCAAATTCTGTTAGCTGAAAAATTAGTTCTGACCTACAGATAATTCAACACAGAGCAATTAACTGGCAGCACAACTGTAACAGCCTGCATTGCCTTGAGTACAGCAAATATCAAATTTTCTTTCCTCAGCTAGAAAAGCATGAATATAGCTCAAACAAATGTTTCAAACTAATAGCCTGCTCTGCAATTAAGAATCCTGTAAAGAACAGGAACAGCAAACAAAAACTGTGAAAGAGCTCTCATTTTCACTTAGCTGATGCAATACAGGATAGATGACTACATTATAATGTGCCTCTGTTAATAAGAAGACAAAACAAACACAAGCTCAGCACTGATTTCCTGAGCCATTTCCTAGAGGGCTGGGACTAAGTGGAGTATGGAGTATCCACTGGGCGGTGTTGGTATCGTGCTTTAACTTTGCCTTTGGGAACTGTAAAACTTCCTGGAAACCTTTCCTGGAGTTCCTTTCCCTCTGAGCTACTAGTATAAGGACTTGTCAAACCTTTCAGGAAATTATGATCTTCAGGAACCGAGAGTTTTGAACAGGAAGGGATCAGTTTTCTGTTTTAGGAGCTTCCTGTTGAGTGTGCTGCATCATACTGCAGAAAGGAGTTTTTTTTGTAGGGAGCAGGAGCAGGCTGGGTAGGCTCAGGCATTTTGGCAGCACCTTTTCTTGCTGATAAGCGGCATGAATGCGGGCAAAGGTGGAGGCAGTGTAACTCCAAGTAGGTTCGGTCTGCAGGTGTCATGAACCTGAGTTCTTGAAATAAGTACCTTCTTTGCAGCCTGAAGGAATAATTGCTATGATTATGTGAAACTGTGAGCAGCAAAGAAAGAGTTTGTGGCCTGATGAGCTTTGTCTGACTTCAGCTGTTTCTATTATGTCAATATCATATGTTGCTGTTAGAGGTAGGAAACATAAATACAAATGTTAGGTTGCTGAAAAGCAGATATTGCCTTTGAAATCAGACTAATGGGGGAAAAAAGAAAGATATGAGAAAAATACTAGATTCTGGTAATATTACTTTGTATTCTAAAATGCTGAAGAGTTACCTCTTTAGGTTATGTTTTCAGGTGGTGGATCATAGTAGTAAAATAAACTAACTGACTAAAGGAATACTGAGGGAAAGATGGTTCTCTACACTGTTGACTTGTAGTGAGAGGTTTTGTACTCATTTGAGGTGACAAGTGTTCACCCTAGGGTTCAGTGCCTGAAAGCTTCCATTGCAGCAGCTTGGCTATTTCCTACCTTCTATGCTATGAGTAGCAGAAAACATTAAAATTACTTAATTAGCAAAGCTAAGGACTATTTTTCATATAGGTCCCTTATTTTTTCATTACTAGCCTGGCAGCTTAGCAAATTGGCAGAAAACCATTGTGTTAATTATTGAGAAGCCTAGATTCCTTTGTGGATTTAGTCATGGTAATTGGAATAGAAGCTCAGTGCAGAGTGTGGAGGTGTAAAGCTGGCCTAGCCATAATCTGGTGGTTTAAGAAAAAGCAGAACGGCGCTAGGCCTTGTGTGCTCTGTAACATAAGTCTTTGTGAAGCGGAAGGAAGGATTTGGGACTTGTGTTACTCCTGTGGATTTCTTTTTCCTTACATGCACCAGCAGCTTGAGAGTGGCAGATGCACACAGGATCACGGCCCCAGAGCCTGGTGATGGCAGTTCTTCCCTGAGAAGTTAGCACGGTTTTATCCATAGGTAACTCTGGGAAGGTGGTAATGTTTCAGAGTGTATTGTTTGGGTGTAAATATTTCAGAGTAACTGAAGGCAGTTGCTCAAACTTTCTGTTCTCCTAGGTAAGTTTCTTCTTTCTTAAGCTTTTGAGAGAGAGTCCAGGTTTTGCTCTGTGAGCCACATGAAGGCTGTGATTACTCTGTGAAAGAGGGCCAGTGTCCTCAAAAGACCAGACAATAGCATGACACTTGGTGTTGTGTCACGGAAGTGGGAGATGTGACTGTAAATCCTGCTGGAAGTTTAATCCAGGTTTTCCATATCCGTGGCAGATGTTTTAATGTCCATCAGTGCAGCATTTTTAAAAAAACCATGGTTTTGATAAAGAGTGGAAAAAACCCTGAGAACAACTTTTGGGTATTTGTGCCTCAGATTTAAGATTGATAAAACACAAGGTTGTACAGGACAGCTGTCACCAAAGTTGTTTCATTAAGGCAAAGTGTTGCTTGCGTGGCTCAGGAGGAGAATTTTAACTAACTGTAAAAGGGTATACAGATGCTTAGAAACTTGGGTGTATATATATGTAAAATGATATTTTAAAAATTGCCACTTTTCGTTTGGGCTCAAAAGACCCTGTTCCTTGCATTGGTAAGTCACAGGTTGAGAGTCCTAGCTTGTTTACCTTTCTGAAGTTCAGGCCTTGAGGAGAACCCCACTCTGTAATGCCCTTAGCACCCTCCCAAAACACAGCTGCTGTCTTTCACAGGAGTTAACCACATTCCAGCAGAAAACAGACCTGAAGCCCCAGTGACTTTGTACCAAGTTCTTGAAACAATGGCCTAGCAATGTACATTAAGAGTGAGATTAACAATAAGCTTCTGTTCCCCATTTCCTGAAAAGTCCTTTTCATATTTATTTGCCTGTTCATTTTTAACTGTTTGCTCTTAGAACAGGGGAAGTTAGTTTTACTAGCAAAATAGGCAGGCCTGTTATCCTGTTGGTCCAGTTTCAGAATGATAGCTGCAGTGGCTGTGGTCACTTCTCACATCATTATGAGAGCAGTTGCATGGTTTGCACCCAGTTATATGAAATTGGCTAAAGTATTGAAATTGGCTCTAACAGATGACTAAGCTTTAAATATTTAGATAATATGCTTTCAATAGTTGGAGGGGTTTAAATGCCTCTGATTTCACTTCAAACTTGAGAGTATCCTTACATTTTAATGCAGTAGTTTGGTGCTGATTTAAAGATACAATAATATTTTTTAATGGATTCTATATGATGTAATGGTGTTATTAAACATACTAAAGAGTATAACATAGCTGCTTATTATATCTTACCAAAAATGGCTAGGGATTTCAGTCTAACATAAATCTAAAGTCAAAAATGAGAACTCAGTATAGCTAAAGATATTTGGTCTTTTAAAGAGAATGCAGGTCTGCTGTTCTGCAGAACAGCAGAGTCAACTCTTCATCAAACATATGCCATTTTGCAGATCAGTTCATGTTAATCACATGAGAGTGGGATTCTTTGTGCTTGCTGTCTTGATCCATGTCTTTCAAATGCATGAGTTATCTGTAGGACACTTCTGTCCCAAATTCAGAAAGGCTGCTTTGATATTTGTTTGAGTTTAAGCATCCCTGGCACTAAGTTCACTTAACACATTTTCATGCATTTTTACTTATGTTGAATTACACAGGATTAACCACAAATAATGTTGTATATGACCTACGTGTAGCAAGGTATTCTGTCCTGTCCAGGAGCACCCTTCTTCATAGCTCCATTGCTTTTCAGCAGTGGAGGCTACTGAAAGCACCCGTGGCATTGATAAAAAGTGTATTATTTGTAAGATCCTTCAAGTTCATATATGTCTAAAACACTTCTGAAGCTAGGTGAAGTCCAGGTCAAAGCATGTGATCCATAGCTTTCCTTCAGTAGATTTTTTTCCCTGCATTCTAAAAAATACTCATTTCAGAGATTGAGATGATCAGTTCTGTAGATGAACACTCTCAAGGGAGACTTCTGAAAACAGAGTACATCCATTTTGCTTCCATTCTCTAACAATAAATTCATTTAATGTTACCTGTCATAGTTCAGATGAAATTCAAGAAATATGGTTATCTGGAAAAAAAAAATGAACAAGTGAAAGAAATATCCATACTCCTTTTTTCTTCCTAAAACAGGTAAAATGCAATTAATTTAGACATACTATCATACTGCTCAGGGTATTGCACTAATATTAAAGTATATTAATAGATTTATGTATGGAATAATACAAGGAAAAGGAGTCATTACACCTGGCTGTGCAGGGTTCACCTGCATGTCTTGAAATGCACAGGGACACTTCTCAAAAAGAGTATCTCATTCAGCCATTCCATATGAAGCTTCAGTGCCTCAACTGTGTTTGAAAGGCTAGGCTTAGAAAAATCAAGATTTCCTCTATATGAATCTGTGCAGTAAAGTAGGTATGCAAATTTCGTCCCTCAGTATTTTGAGCTACCTTCTGTATCTCTTACCTATCAAGATTCTTTCTTCTGGTTTGTGAAAATCTCTGTAGTGTCTGTTCTGTAGTGTCTGGCCACAGAGCTCCTGGAGACTTGCACCAAGTACCTACATCAGCACTGTGAACTGTACACTTCTTGGTCATGTTTGAATTCTTTAATACTAAAAATTATCAAATAACACTGGAATGGGTCACTAAAGAAATTACATTCTTAATTTTAGTATTGCTGACAGCCATAAAATGAAAGAGATTATTGTCAGTCTCTGAAAGGCATAAGGTGGCAGTCTTGGTAGTAGTGACATTTTTGCCTGTTTTACTAATAAACGTACATATATATTTATCTTTGAGACCTGGATTATATATGTGATATATCTGACATCTCATGTTTCCTGTGGATAAGGATGATCTGATTTGTGTGCAGTAGCTAAACCACCTTATTTTATATCAAAACAGTGCTTATGTCATGTTTAATAAATGCTATAAATACTAATAGGTAAACTGTCATATATTGACACAAATACAGCTGCAGAGAGTATGTGAAGAAACAAGGTACCAAAATGGGTTCAGTGCTTATGGTGACTCAGCTGATGGTAAATCTGTCTTCTGAGAAAATGCCTCTGCAAAGAAATGCTGAGCTGCAAAGTGTTGTGTGTTAAATTATGCCAGTAGTAAATAGATACTGCTATTAAATGACTTTAACACATACTTCTAGTTTTGTGTTTGTGTAGTATTAGTATTCAGCTTGTGGGTATTTATTGATTTAGCTTGTGACCACCAGATGAAAGCATTGTGGATGGCAAGGTGATGAAGAACCTGACACTAGTGGTCTGGTAGAAACAGGTCTTGTATTTATTTGCAAACTATACTGCATGTTCCACCTGACCATTTACAGCTCTCAAGCTGGTTATAACTCACATATTATCTGAAATTTAAGCTGTTGGAGTCCTTGAATATCTTTGTTCATGAATGTCAAATATAAACTGAGCTTTTTATCTTTGCTGAACTAGTTTTGTGGTAAAATAGTGGTCTTAAGCTAGATATCAGGAATAAAGTAGCAATAATGATTAATTTAACAGTTTGGTATTTGGAGTTTGTGGGTTTTATTGTAGCTTCTTTTAACTGCTGTAACACTAAAAATAGCTGAGATCAAATGGAAAGGATGCTTTTGAGCTAACACGAAGAATTTGTGCTATATTTTTACATTTAGCAGCTTTTTCATTAATGCTTTAAGTGTTAAATAGCTAATGATTTTTATGCAAGTCTTCTTCATGTTTCTTTATAATAATGAGCATTGCTTTACTCTTTCAACAGTTTGCTAAATAGCTGGTGTCTGGCATCCTGTTTCATGTGTCCATGTAACTTCCAAACAGCTCCTGTTCACAAATAGATCAGAAATTAAGGCATCCCATGGTGTTCTAAAATGTTATCAAATTAATGTGCTTAAGTAGATGTGGCTGGAAATTTAGCAGATATTGAAATATTTTACAGTCTTTCCACACCAGCCTGTTGTAGGTTTTGAGCTGTGAGAGTAACTTTAAGCTCATAATTTTTCCTTGAACAGAATTAAAATTTTTCAGTGGCAGTCCCTAACAGTGTGATGATGTTTGAGAAGTTTTTCTGAGGAAGCAAAACCAAGAATTGCTGAGATATATAGAGGGAAGTTAGAGAGGGATATGTTGGAAGCTTTCTTCTCTACCAGAAGAAGCTGCAAAATTTAACAGTGATAATTTTTCACTGACTCAGTTTATCTGTGTTTTCTTAAGCTTCAAAGTAATGAGCTTTTATGTACCCATAAGATGTTCAGGATCTTTTCCTAGAGTCATTAATTTGTGTTGATACTTTCTGTTTCCCGGTATTTTTACATTGTGGGAGGGTGAGTTGATTGTTTGGCAGTGTGACAGAGGAGGACAGGGAGATATTTATCATGTCACTGAATGGCTCTTGTCAAAAAAAAATGGAGTGCCAGCAGCTTCAGGTCACTAATCTTCCAAAATAGTACTGTTGCTGAAACTGGAAACTTGAGATGCAAACTAGAAACAAACTACTGGCTTCAGTCTTGGTATATTGATTTGTCCTGTCCTTGGATGTGTATACCATTCAGATATGATGGATTTTAAGGCAAATAGAATTACTCCCATCTCAGATGAAACCTTGTGTAGAGAAGGCAAAACATCTTCAGATCTTCAGAAGAACATCAAAAGATGTTATTCACATTAAAAAACATCCATGGTGGTTCATTGTCTGAGCTAAAAGTTATAATCTTCAAGGTCCCTGATTTCCTTTTAACAGTAGTTTGGTTTGGTTTTATTCATCAACAGTGGTTGTTCCCTGCTCCTTCTGTTTCTTTAAATAAAAAATTGGACAATGAACAAAGTTTTTTGCTATGGATTTCCTGATTTTTTTAGCTTGGGTTGGGACGCTGCTTGCTCTGTATTACATTTTCATTTCTATAGTAGGCAAGCCCATTACTGCTGAAAACAGCTCAAATGTTCTTAGGAAAAAAAAAACTCAGCAGCTCAGACTCTTTCTCTTTTTCTTTTGCAGACTCTTGCATGTGAGTTAAGTTAATTTCTTGAGAGAAACCTTCATAAAGGGCTAAATAAACAAGGTCCACATATACAGAAATTTCTTACTTCTGCTGCATTTGAGACACAGCTAAACTCGTCTGTCTGGTAAGTCATACTTTTCTTAAGGATTTGTCATTCTTCCTGCACTTATGACTTGCATTCCTGAGTTTCTAATTAGTGTTCAGAGAAAACCAGCTTCAGCTTTCTGGTAGTTCTGGTGCATTCTGTATATGAGGTACAATGACTAATCTCCAAAAGCATTGCTGTGCTGCTTTATAAACTTCAGAATAGTATCTATGATTCTGTGTGGTACTTTGGTATATATGGAGTTAATCATTTATCTAGTACTTTGTTCTCAGTTTGCTGTAATGAAGGCATTAAATATTTTAAAGCAAAAGTGGTGATTATTTTGTCTTGGATTTACCTGTTTGAATTATCTGTATTTAATAAATTAACTTAAGAATGTGTATTGCAAAGTATATTTGGTGTCAAATTGGGGTTTAAAAATAAACTTTCCTACCATTCATTAACGTTTCATTGATTTTTGGTTTCACTTCTTCTAGATAAAATAGGTTGGTGTTATTAAATACAATGCTTCATTTTTCTTGGTGATTGCCTATTTCATGAGACAGTAAGCATGCTTATCATAGTCTTTAATTGATCATATAATTCTATAACAATTCTATTGAAGGTATTTATGTCTTACAATTTCTTTGGGTTTTGATTTTACAGCTTGAAACAAATTTTTTTCCTTTCATTATGAAGTATTAACCGAATTTGACCTAAACTAAAGCAAGTTTGTCCTCTACCTTCTATTTTTATTCTTTATTGCAATAACATGAAGAAAGTCTTGGAAGAGCAGAAATTGTTTTGCTCCTTGCTGAGGTTTTTCTAAGCAGTTGGCTGGCATTAGATGGCACCTTATATAGACCCAGTCCATCTGATCACTTCTGCTGCAGTGCTTTGGCTTCCCACAATTACTGTGTACTTACACACTGCATGCCCTACTTCTGCACAGTTCATTTGGCAGGCTTTGCTATATCCCTAACATCTATTTATTTCAAAAAATATGTTGAAAACCCAATGTCATCTTTTAAATAAGTGTTGTATTTAATGTAAAGCAATAGTTATCTGTTTTGTTTGGGCTTTTTTGCTATGAAAAGATCAACAGTCTTACATAAAAGCCATTTGGAGGCTTTCCAATTAATTTACGTTTTAGTAAGAAACTTCCAATCTTATTTTTGGGTAAAAAGAGAAAAAACTGATATGAATGTCCTGGTTTCATAGAAAATATCTTAGTTGTCTTACATTGATGGTTTTCATATAAAAGGAGTTTGTCACCTGAGAATTACTTCTCAAAAAGCTTAAGCTTCTGAAGGAACCTGAGACATCTCAGAGGTCATGCCTCAATTAAATTGTTTGAGCAATTTAGAAATATGTGATCACTTAACATGTCCAAAAACATAGCTGGAGGAGAAATTATGCATAAATAGACTGCATAATGGACAAAAAATATGTACTAATTATTTTCAATTAAAAACAGTGCTTCAACTGGTCAAAGTAAGGGCCAGTGATGGTCTGCTGATGGCCATTTTTTAATTCATGTAAGTTTAAATTTACCATGTATTTTGGAATTAATTTTTGAGTGAATAACAGGGCTGACTTAGAGGAACTTGTATCTGGTATGCTAACACAAGCCAAACTTTAGCTGAGTGAACTTGGCACAAAGTTCAGCTTGAGAGGAAATCTCAGGAGAGCAGTGGAATTCCTTTCATTGAATAAGTATACCTCAGCATTCATGAGGAACAATTGGTAACATTTTTTGCAAGTTTCTGCTTTTGACAGTGTGTCTTTGTTCACTTCCCAAAAGGAGTGTCACATACACTGAAAAAAAAAAAAACCCCAAAACTTTCTTATTTGAATTTTTCATTTTACTTAATTATATAGTCCCAAGGAATCCATTAAATTTGGGATGGCCTAACACTGTTGTTTATAACCCTTTGTGTATGTAGAAAAAAGGCTCACTTAGAACAGAACTTAGAAGTCCACAACTTCTCCTTACTGTCTTTGTGGGCTCAAATAGAAGGGTAGGAGGCAGGTGTGTCTATAAGCATTTTATGATGGAATTATTTTATCAAAGTGTCTCAGAAAATGTTTTCTTTTTGCCAATATAAGTGTTATCCAAACAAAATATGATACTACTGAACTTTTACGTTGAGAAACAAAGGATCATGATAACTTAGATTTCTTGTTAAAAGCTTTGTGCTGGGAAAGACCTTAACTTAATGTGCTATTTAGTCATCATAGTTTAGTTACTTCCATGGTGTGGTCTTCTGATCATTTGTTGATGACAGTGGGGTTTTGTGGGAACTGTTCTGTATGGGGTGCTTATCTATGATCTAAGCATATCAGCAGATCATAGTAACATGGTGAAACTGCATGGATTTGATATGGGACAATGCTGGAGAGGAAAAAGGTGTTTTGAAAACTTGAAATCAAGACCTGGTGATAGGGGAAATTAATCTGAGTAAAGGGCCATCATGTAGCCATCTCTTCCTCACATTAACCACAGACTGGGAATATACCAAAATGGAGATGCTGAGAACATTCATACGTGAGACCTATGAGTTGTGTCTGCACTGGACTACCTGGCCATGTGGTATTTTCAATTGGCAACACATAGTTCTGGAAAAAGTTTGTGATGTGATTCTGTATGTAACCAGCTGCTTTAGAGGGCTGCAATTTTTATGGCATCCTGGTTATCTCATGTTTGCAGTAGTGCAAAATTGCAATGCCTCTTTATTGGCTTTGAAGCTTAGGCTGTGCTTAACCTTTCGATTGATCCAAATGAAACAGGAACTGGCAGGATTCCCAGCTTCTCACAGTAGCCTCTGCTCATCATTAATCTGTGGTTTGGGGGAAGAGAGTAAAATTTATCACCTTATTAATATTCAAGTACAGCAGTCAGCATCTTTTGTCAGAATTAATAATTTTAACTGTAATGTCTAAGCTTTCGGTTGCTTAACTTTTCTAAGACAACCACTGTCTTTTACATAAACATTTTCCATGTTCTGTAACTTCAAAAGTATTAATTTTCCATCTTTTAAAAAAAGAAGAAGTAATAGTTGCAAGTCAAAAGTGGGTATTTTGCATTTGAAACAATGAATAATTTTCACTTCTACCCCAAGCCTTGAGTTTCATTTGATTCTTATTTGTTTGTAAGTTTGAAAAGTACTGATTTGGGAATAAACTTGCATGATATGTGGCAGAGAATTCACCTTTTTAGCCACAGAACCACAGAATGGGTAAGGTTGGAAGGAAGCACAGTGAGGTCATCTGGCCCAACATCCCTCCACTTGTGTGCTTGTACTTTATTGAGAAAAGCATGCTTTTAAGCACTTTCTCTTCCTAAGTAATCTAATAAGTATGCTTTAATCTGTTTTGAAGGTGGCTCGCATAAGGCATTTTCTGTTTATACCTATAAAACTGCATTTTTCTCCATAATATTAGTGTCTTAAGAACTGGTATGTTTCCTTAGTGACTTATGTCCCTAAATGTTTAATGCTGTTAGGATGTTTAATGCTGTGTCATCTTTAGTGCTGGATATAATTTGGGCACCTAGACTCCTTCCACACTTGAGGCTGCTAATGACTTGTTTCTCAGCAAGGTTCCCTGTAACAGTCATTTAGTACAAATGCATTTGGAAGGGAGCTGTCCTGGTGCAAAGGAGACTTTTAGCATGTATATCTTCCCTAGTCTGTGCAAAAACAGCAGGTGAAAAATGTGGCTGGAGCTCCAGCCTTTTGAAGCTGCAAGTCCAAGCACCAAGTTCCTGTGTGTGAGTAGCCTTTCAACTTTGAATCTGCTCCTTGAGGCACCTGCATAGGATTCACTTCACTTGTGTGATTTGTCTTGATAGATCTAGTGAGCTAAGACATGAGGTGCTACTGAATGCAGCAGAACTGTATGTGTGACCCTGAATCTCTGTGAGGCCTCTGGACCTTCTGAAGAGCAGTGGATTTCTTCTCCAAAGTCAAAACGGTTGAAATAAGAACAACAGAGATAAACATTTTGTATATCTAAATTTACTAATGTCTTATTTAATTCCTGGGAGGGAAAGAAGCAGAATTGGGAAGGCAAGCCATGTTGCTCATGAAAAGGGACAGCTGATTTGGAGAGCAAGCCCTCTGTCTTCACAAGATTTAGTTTTTCAAAACAGTCAAGTTCTGACCAGTGTATGGAATTTTTCAAGAGTTCTCCTAGCCTTCAATATACAGAATTAGCTAGTTAATCTTTCCACAGTGATGGTTAGTCAGATAAAGGCACCTGGAACTTACAGTCAGAGGTCTGTTGGATCTCCAAATTTTTAAAATCACCTTTTGGTTTCTGCTTCCCTTCTGGGTCCTGCACAGAGCTTTCCAGTGCTGAAAAGGGAAGCTGATGGCTGATTTCAGGAATGTTACAGCTCAGGCCCAAAGTAATGGTTTAAAAATGAGAGTAAAACTAATCTAAGACTTGGTTAAAAACGAGGATATGAAATGGTTGTGCAATAAACAAGAAAATTAGATGTTACTGCTTAAAGTCTGGGGATATTCTAATGTACTGAAAGATTCTGCTGTTTCCTGTGACAAAAACAGTGTTTAAAATGACCGTAGACTTGTGTAAGCAGAATTAAGCTAGTATTGAAAGTTTTTAAAAAATCTTCCTTAAAGTGTGTCCCAGCTTTATCTGCAGGCAGGCTCCTAAAAGCCTACCTGTAAAGCAGCAGCTGAGTGTTTAAAGCTGAATCACCACTTCTTAGTGATACTCTTGGAGAAACTAACAATAATGTGTTCACACAAAACATTTTGCAGTAATGGAAAGATTCTTTATTAAAATTGAGCAGGTGTACAGTTTAATCTGCTGTTTGAACTGGAATTCAATTTTGACTTGAGGGTGAAACTTCTGAAAAGCGTCATTATCAAATGGCCCTTTTTAAAAATAAAACCTAGAGCAAACAAACAAAACCCCAACAAAACCCCAAAACCTTGGAATTAAAAGGCTGGAAAACATAACTAGGCAAACATCTGAATTCCTAAAAGGCCTATAGATGTATTGCAAATGGGCTGTCTGAATTACTTTAAGTCCTGTGTAGTTTTTATATGCTGGTGCAAAGGTTCCTATACACTGACCTCTCCACCCCATCTATATTTCTCTCCTTTATGTAAAGAGAATAAGCATAAATCCACTGACTTGGAAATAATTGTATGGTTTCTTGCTTTGTAGCAGCTGACTGCATGTTGGTTTTCTAGGAAAACACTTAAGTGACAGGCAGCAGGTCAGCATGGTGTTGATCTGTCTTCCTGGGATCTAGGAAGTCTCATCCAAATGACTTAGAGTGCTTAGATTCTGTAGTGAGATGTGCCAAGTGTTTTGTTGTAAAATCAAATGATTCATCAAGAAAATTTTAAATTTTCTAGGTAGGTATTAAAATACATATATTAATAATAAGGAATGGGTAGAACACCAGAAATCAACAGAGGGCTGACTTCTAATCAGAGTTTGAACAAAACTATTCCATTTACTTCAGATTGAAAATACCATTTTGTGACATAGATAAGGAGCATGCTTTTGTTAAATTTTCAGATCTTTGTATTCTTTGGGACCAAATAGAGTGAAAAGCAGTAATGTGACAATAATGCTCTAATATTTGCAGTCTGTTCTACTCTTAGCATTAATATGTAAGTGCTCGACCAGAATAATTGCTTAGAGCTGGAGAGCTGTTTCCAGTTGAAATCTGGGTTCCTTTGAGGAAATTTACAGGCCAGCAAGCACAACAGAGGAAGTTTGAAAGACCTTTGAATCAGCTGGCTGAACTACGTATTACAAAATGTTTTTTCATTGAGTTTACTAACTTGTCTGTCAGTTATCTGACAAACCAGCTTGGCCTGGACAAAGGTTGTTCATATTCTTAAGGCTTTAAAAAACTTGTCTATGTGTCTGAGCCTTTTGAACTCTAACAAACAGACTCTGCAATTGCAGAATACTTGACTATTCCATGCTCTGTCTACATATCTGTGCTAAAATTCCATGCCAAGCTTGCTAGTGTAACCATGCAAATCACTGTCCTGCTCTGGGCAAGTGAAATCAAGAAAACAACCTCCAAGTTCAGCATGAGACCACTGAGTTGAGACCATGGTAGTTGGTTTGGCCCCTCAGACATAGCTGTGCTGCTGACATGAGCTGTGATTTGTCAAACCTTAGGCTTTCAGTCAGTTCTTTGACAACTACTTCATTTTATGCTGTTATTGGCAAAGTGTCATTGCCTTTCACACTGGGATCAGTAAAAGTCACTGTGATTATTTTCTGTATGGCGTTTGCATGTTGTATTCACACGTGGTTTTCAGTCACAGCAGTTTGGTCCATGTGAAGTCACTGAAATGCTTTTGCCTGTTTGACACAGGCAATTCTCTGGTGACAAAGCAGTATCTTTTGAGATGAGACCTCGAGCATTCCAGTCTGGCCTGGCCTCTTCTGTGTCTGGAATGAGCAAGATATTTAAACTGCTCTATCTCTCTGTCACTACAGGGTCAGCCCAAGATATATTTATTAATTCACGCTAGGATGGTTTTGGTTTTGCACTTCATTCCAAACATTTTTTGGTAGATTATGTACTGGTTGTTTTGGTTTTTTCCTGGGCAATGTATGAGGCATAATTACATTTCAGAATTCAAGTGCATATTTACAAGAAACATGTGACTAGGTAGAATTTCACACTAGATGGAAGATGCTCAATTGCTTCACACTCAATTGGAAGATGCTCAGGTAGCATTAGAGTATGAAGAATTAAGCTGATGTGTCATACTTCAAAATCTGTGGTACAAAAGACCTCCTTTTGAACCAGATGTCTTTGGGCTTTTTTAAATAGGCTTATTTCTGATCATAATGACCTGCATGAGAATTATCTGATTTCTGAATTATATCATCAGCTTAGCTATGGATATGAATTTATGGGAAGAGAAAAGAACAACAAGCTATAGCAACAACAATCTTTTTTTCTCTGTAAGGGGCTTACCTTAATGCTTAATTCAGGCTGCTTATCAAATTTTGTCTTTTTGTAATAATTCTTCCTTGATGGCTGTAATAGATATAAAACTGGATTTTTTTTTGTTTGTTTTTCTTGCTTTCTAATGGATTTCAGAACTTGATGACCTTTGCTGAAAACAACTTGACTAGCTGGAACCATAACAAGACAATTTTGTGAGTGTATGTGGTAAAGGCTCAGCTGTTTGGATGGTATTTATCATTCCACAGATAGGCTAGCTAAAGAAATAGAGAAAATAGAAAATCAGTCATGAGGGTGAAATATAAAACTTAAAAAAACTTTCCTAAATTATTTTTTATAACTAATTATGAACTGGAGCAAGATTTTCACTATTAAAATATTGTTACTCAAATGCATGTTGTGTTTTCTCATCTATATTGGAGATGCATATTGGAACTTTTGTGCTTTGTCTGTGCTCATGCTGAGGGTCTGTGATAGGTCAAATTAGATCTATAAATTTTCCAGTCTAGAGGCAAGTCAGACTGCCCTGACTTTGGTGATGACTTCATCATATTCTCTCAGCATTATTGCTGAATGTTCAGTGACAATTTCAGTCTTTGGGTTGCAAGTTCATTGGTTTTTGCAATTCAACTGCAAGTGAGGACATGATTATTGTTCGTTTGATCCTTTTGAGGGTTTTCTTCATTTTCATATTTGCTATGCCTGCCTACTAAGATTCCAGTAAAAGTTTTCTTGGAACGAAGAAAAATATACTGCTTTAATAGAGAATTTTACCAGAAATTTTACTGCCAGCTCTTTTAAAATGTGGTAGACCCAGGTCATGGTACAGTCAAACATTCTGCTCATTAATTGCCAGGATGCAATTTCAGTGCTTGAAAGGGTGGAGAAATTCAAAAGCTTCAAGACCTTTGGTACAGTCATCTGTTTTTCTCAACTGATGTTTTCTGCCTATGAACTTGAAAGCTTCGGGGTGGCTTTCCAGAGCTGTGTCTTGGAGAACACTGGGACCCTACGAGCTCTGCCAAGGTGAGGGAAAGGCAGCTCCGTCAGTGGCTGTGGCGTGGCAGCTGCTGCTGTGCCTCAGGATACAGGTGTATCCTCACACTTTACCTTGTAGCAATACCAGCAGCCCTTCCTATAAATCCATCAGTCGGCCTAAAGGGTAAAGTTTGTTACGTGTGAGGAAAGCCTAATTGAAGGAAGGAAGGAAGGAAGCAGGAAGTTGTCTCAATTTTTTAATGTTGCAAATAGTTCAGTGGTTGTCAGATGGGCATTTAACTCTGTATGAACACAAGCCCTAAGCCAGCATCAGTCTTGATTGACTTTACTTTATGAAAGTAAGGGATTTCAGCCTTGTGGTAGACAAGATATTATATCTGAAGGAACTTGTCATATGCTTCAGGGATGCTTGGGTGAATAGAGATGCTGTTGCAAAATAGATTTTGTCAGTGTAAGCTTTCAATTGCTTGGTTCTTGCAGGTGCAGCATTCCCATTTTCTGCCTGTCCATCTATTACAAAATATTTCTTTCAACAATGTTCCCTTTCACATTGACAGATGCTGAATACTGGGAATTAAAATAGTCCTTGTGAGGAATTAGTTCTGTTTAGACCAGACAGTATACATGAACTCATTCTGCTCTGCTAACACTGCAACTAAATTTCAAATTACCTTTTATATTGGATCTCATTTGGTAACTTATTATATTTTCTGTTACTGTATTTTAGAGATTGGGAGTAGCTTTAATGCAGCAATGACACATTTTAAGTCAGTACTAATGGTGAAAAAGATTTTTAAGTTAGTCTTTTGGCCTTTGCCCTTTTGATACAAAGTACAGTGTTTGTTACACATGAACAGAGACCGTTCTTTGGAAATGAGATTTTCTTCTGAGTGTGACCTGAGTAATTTATTTTGTCCCTATTTCTAATGTCAGAATTTATTTAGATGCCATCATTCACCTTTGTGGCCATTTCTTAAGCTTCTCCTTCTGCTGTTACAAAGTAGTAGGAATATTACTGATGTCAGTGGCTAGAGCAATGTAAAGGTTATATAGCTAAGAGCAAAATCTCTTTTTACTGTTTGTTTGAAGCTGCAAGTTGCAGAGCATTATAGTATAAAAAAAATTAGAATATTCTGGCAGGAGATGGTATAAGTAGAAATACTAAGACAAACTGTCTTTCAGAATTATTCAGTGCTAGATCACTGTGTAATGCAACTAATGTGGTTAATCAGTTGTCATTCCTTAGCTTCCTTGGTGTGTAACCCTTTGGAATGATGAAGTCCTTCTGGCCTAGACAGAGGCACTAGTTTGGCAGGTGATACCAAGGTCTCAGATAAGCTTATCTGACTAGTTGCCTGTTTTCAGTGGTACAATTAAGGACATTAGGCAGTGAACTGTTTGTCTGAACCTTGCATATGAAGTCCATATGATCTGCAGGCCAACTATGCTCACATTTTCAAAATAATGTTTAAATCAATATAGCTTACCTAACTGAAATTGTGTGTGCAAAGACAGGCATTAGTTTTTGGTCCTAGTTGCAGGATTTCTTACTTATCCCATGTCAAGTGATCAGTAGACCTAACACAGGGAAAGCAGAAATGACAGGGGAAGGAGATACACCTTTCCTGGTGAAGACAGGATCCCAGATGGAACTGAACCAACTTTAGAACTGTGTAACTTGTATGTGTTAGGCTTTGTAGGAAATGGAGAAAAATTACTGGTTTGTACACAACCTTCAAATGTAATATACTTTATTAGTTTCAGTAGTCTTACCTTTGACTATAACATTGAGTAGACATGAACGTTTATTTTTGGATTTCTCTGAGATGTACAGCTTAACAGAATCTGCTTCCCAAGTAATAAAAATTAGATTCCAGTAGTATTTTTAAATAAGTCATACCATTAACTTTTAGAGCAGAAGATAAGGGTGGTATTAACAAGTGATTACTCTAGCCTTTTTGGGCCATTCCCCATGACAGAACAGTGTTGTCAAAGGGCCAGGCAGGTTCAGATATTTGCCTGTCATTGCCTTCTGAAGAAAGCTTTGTTGGTCTCTTTCAATAGACAGGGATGAAACATGGGGAAATGAGCTGTCATCAGTAAAAGTTAGCCTGAGTTACTTTACCTTCATGCCACTGCATGGCACACACACCATTTTTTTCCCCTTTACCTCTAAAAGAACAGATGACTTGGAGATTCAAAGATATCACTCTTATATGGTATATGCTGCCATGACTGCCATGCAGAAAATACCACATTTGCCTGCATCCAAGCAACCCTGTAAAGTTAAAATATGTAACATGAAACCCCCTTGCATGTACGCAGTAGTTTTCTTGTATATTTTACTAACTGGACATCTTCAGTCTAAGAGGTTTTTTCTGCCCTGTGGGGCACAGTACTGCAGGAAGTGTTTCATAGCTGGCACATGGATTTGCAGCCATAGTGGTGGGACCTTGCCTTGTCCCTCCACATGCACATGTCTGGATGACCTGGGGCATTGTGTAAAGAATGTGCACTGAGCTATAGAGGTGCTTACTTGGAGGCCAGGCTTTTCACTTTCCTTGGGCTGTGGAATTCCTCTTATCTGAAGTCATTAATGACTTCCAGTTATTCCCAGGGTATTTGGTTTTGTTTGGGTTTTCTTTTCAATAAATGGCTAGAACATGTCTCCTGAGAACACAGGCTTAGAGAGCTGGGGCTGTTCATCCTGGAGAAGAGGAGGTTCCAGTGAGACCTCATAGCCCCTTCCAGTACTTAAAGAGGGCTTACAAGAAGGCTGGAGGTGGACTTTTCATGAGGCTGTGTAGTGACAGGACAAGGGGGAGTTGTCTTAAGCTGAAAGAGAGTAGGTTTAGGTTAGATATTGTGGAGAAATTCTTTACTCTGAAGTTGGTGAGGCACTGGCACAGGTTGCCCAGAGAGGTTGTGGACCTCCCATCCCTGGAGGTATTCAAGACCAGACTGAATAGGGCTCTGAGTAACCTGGTTCCCAGCCACTGGAAGTAGATGATCTTTAAGGTCCCTTCCAACCCTAATAATTCTACAACTCTGTGAAAAAAAAAAAAAAATCAAAAGCCTGTTGCAAGGCTATATTTAATTTTTCTCTTTTGCCAAAACTATATTTAATTCGTTCCCTTTCCTCCATATTTTTCACTTATGTTTCAAAAGTAATCATTCTTGATGTTAACCTTTATCAGGTTGGTTTTGCACAACTGGGTAACTGCTTGTGCAGTGCTTTGAAAGAAGTTCATTTTAGGGGTAAGTTTATACCTGATTTCATAAAAAGATATGTTACACCAGTTAAGAAGGTGATGAACTCTAGAAGTGGGTAGGAGTGACTGGGAAGGCAAACAGCACTGCAGTAGCTTTTGTGCCAAAACAAATTCATTATTTAACTATACCTTTTTTCTACTGCTGGAAAGATTTTTTTTTTTTCCCAAAGGACTCTACCTAACGTATACAGTAAGTTGTTTTTGTATAGAGTGCATTTATTCCTTTGTTCTTTTCAGGTGAGATCTAGTTGGGTGTTGATGACCTCTACTGCTTGACCTACACATAAAATAAAATTGCCAACACAACTCCTTTCTCTGGCTCAGTACAAGCAGCACCAAAGCAGTCATGAGGTACAGGATTACAGAAAGTCAATAAAAGCACCCTGAAGTAGAGAAATCTCTTAAATAAACCATATCTTCCCACACTCTTGAGGTGCCCTGTTTTTAATTCTCTAGTTGTAAATTAAGAGTGATCAAAATGATGGTGTTTAATATAAAGTGCCTTTTTTGAGCTGCTCAGGTGAACTCTGGGTGAACTAATATGATGGAAGAAAACCTGGTCTAGACAGTCATCTTACATCAGTGCACTTGAAAAATCAGTAGATGTGTGGTAAGCAGTGGGGTATTCATGACAGCAGGTAGCAGATGATTGTCAGCTTTCCCAGTCCCCTGAGCAGAGATAAGGATCCATTTGTGCTTCTGTCAAGGCAACTGTATACTACTCCATATACTAGGTTATTTAAAAGGCTTCTGTTTGATCATAAATGTGACTGTTCTTATGCCACCTCCTTAACAGCAAGATTTTAGCTGGATTTTGGATAAAATCCTAAAATACTCATGCAAAAGCACTCTTTAGCTGTATAGTTTCTTGATATATAGCTCACTAATGTGATAGAAGGTTAGCCATTGCTTTCTTAAAAAAAATTCACCCCCATGCCTTCTACCACACTAAAAAGAGAAATCAGTTAAATATGAGCTTATAATCACAGAGATAGTAGTGCATTTCAAATGCGAAATTAAATTTTACTATACAGCAAAAACTGGAGAAGAAACAGATGCAAATTACTGTTTTGATAATTTTACACTGGAATTTTAAAAATCAAGAGTGTTCCCAGAATATAAAATATTCATGGCTTATATGGGATTTTCATAACCACTTATATTAGGTCCCTCTCAAGTTTTACTGTACTTTGCCTTGTTCATTAAACATTAAAGTATCTTCATATATTGACTTCATACTTCATCTTTAATGTCAGATACTGATCTAAAAACTTGTACTAAAACTTGTACTAAACCCTAAAACTTGTACTGTGCATGTGGAATTTGTTTATTGATATCTATTGTAGTAGTTTTTGCAGACTTAAATCCTGGGGAGTATAGAAACTCTGGATGAAATAAGTAGGAAATCTGTCAGGTCCTGCAAGCGGGTGAAAGACTTAACCTGATGGTGGTGTTCATAACGTTAAATCATAATACAGTACTAAAGATAGGATACTAGGAAAAAGTTCTTTACAGAAAGGGTGGGCAGGCATTGGAACAGGCTGCCTGTCTAGAAAAGTGAAATAGGGAGGTGGATGGTGCTGTGAAATATTTTTTTACTCTTGGTTAGAAAGGTACAGGTGTTCAGGCAGAACTAAGGTGCAAACTTCAAATTCTGCTGCTGGAAACCTGGCAGGACTCGAGTGATGTAGAAACTTGAAACCTGTTGTATTAACTCTTCAAAGAAATGCAAACTCTTCAAAAATCAGATGATATTGACAATAGGCATTTGGGCTTGGGGCAGATGTACAGTAGAACTTGAAAAGCATTAAAACCTGTAACTCAAACCATTACAATGAGCAAAGATGCTCCTTAGAAAGGAGTTGAGAGTCCTGTGAAGTAACATTTTAAAAATTATATACCTGAAATTCAGTATTTCTGCAAGGCTTGGGTTGGACCCACTGAACTTCAGGCTCTTCGCTAATGTGCCAGAATTGGGATTCCATATGGACTCCACAGCAGCTCAGTCAGAAGGAAACTTGATCTGGAATAGGTTTAATCACTCCTTGAAAGTACTCATATGGTTTGCTCATGTAAATAGAAGTTCCAAAAGAAATTATTCAGGTTTAAGTAAATGCAGTGATTCTAGCCCTTTAGTCTCTCTTGCCATCTCTTCTCACTTTGTGCTCAAGTGTTTGTGTGTCATGAAGTCTCACTTCTGTATCTCCTAAAAATTTCAACTTTGCTTAAATTTGAAATATCTGCCCAGAGCTTGAAAAGACATTCTAGTTGTCCCCAAATCAGAAAGTAGGTTAGCTCCAGGTACAGAGGATACAGCATTTCATTTTAATTCCTTATAAAATTTCTATTTTGAAGTTTTTAACTGCCTTGGCCTAAATAGCTGATACTGTCAATACTGCTGAAATGCAGTGTTTCTGCAACTGCTAAATTGCATGCATTAAAATAAATTAGGACTCCTGCAGGTGTCTGATGAAACAATTTAGAATGTTTAGTTTAAACTAGTTCTAAACACCCACTCCTGCGAGTATTACTTTACATAAGTGATTTAGATTCTAATTTTCATTTATGGGCTCAGCTTGAGGGAGGAATGTTTGCCTCAGCTATTCTTCCTTGCATGGCTGGAGGAAAACCTGTGAAATACATCTTCTTGAAAGAGACTGAGTCCCCAAAAATAAAAGTTTTCTTGGGCAGCACCAGAATTCACAGAAGCAAATGCTGCATTTCCCTTGGCATGACACAACTATGGAGCATGTCTTAGGGGAGACTTTTTGTCTAGGCAAGCATGCAAATCCCTTCTGTGCTGAGGCCACCAATTAGTGGCAAATAAGGTGGCAATTCTCTTTTTCTGATAACTAGTAAATAAGCTATGCACAGACAAATCCATTCCTCACTGAAAAATCGTGAATTCTTTTAAGTGAGGGTGGTAACAGGAGTTGTTCAAAATGAGAAGTTCTGAACCTGAGTGTGAGGTGTAAAATAACAACAGAATAATTACTGTAAAATTAACTTAATACATGACAGAATATCTGGAATATATTTGACTTCAGGGTGCCAATGCCATCCATGGGAGATGTTCAAAACAGTATTTTAAGATTTCTTTTGACAGAAGAAAGAGCTTCAGGCCTTGGAATTCTTTTCCCCACTGCTGTCTCTAACAAGCAGTGCTGGCCACCCTAAATCCTGTGTGTATGGCTTGGCTGAATGAGCTTGGTTTTCCTAATGCTAACCTCCCTACATCTAAGGGATAAAAGGTGAATTTTGTTGAAACAAGTGAAAGCTGGAACAAGGTTTTTAATTTAAAAAACAAACAAGCAAACAAAAAAGTTGCAGAATGTGCTAGTTTAAAATTCTTTTTATGCAGTGTAAGAAGTCTTTCAAAAGACGATCTCCCTAGTATCCTGATGGAACAGAACACTGAAAATTGCAAGTGAACCCAAGAATAAACATGCAAACTTTTCTTCCTTATTTAAAGGAAACAAACTGGCAAAACATGTTAAAATAACAAGCTGTCTCTTCAGTGTAAATGTGTAATCAAGTATACAATATGTTGAGGATTTATTTTATATATTAATAGATTTCCAGTGGCTCTGGAGTCCTGAGTGGCTTTTCATTATCAGCAGTTTTTTGGTGACAGGGATGTATCTAATTTAGTCATCTGGGAAGCAACACAATTTGAATAACCAACTTTCTGCTTTTAGAATCTCTTGATAGAGAAGACACAGTTTTTCCATGTTAACTCGTCTTTGAACAGAACTCACACCAGGTTGTCAGAATTTTTCTTTTAAATCAAGTATTGTGCTAAAAAAAAGTTGATCTGCAGCACCATCTCAGAAGCAGAGAAAATCATTAGGTTTAATTAGGATCAAATATTTGTTAAGCTCTGGTAGATTGAGTCCGTTCAGTAATAGAGAAATTATTTTTGGGTAATTTGCTGTAGTAGTAACACATGAGGCATGCATGATTGAATAAATCTGCATAGAGATTTTTTTTTTGTGAGTTGGTTTTCATTTAGAGCAGCAGTTTTATTTACGTGTTATATGATTTTTCCATCATTCTTAGATACCTGAGTGAAAATTTATTTTGAAGCCTCACTTGTTAAATTGATAGGTTAAGGTTCCTAAAGGTATTATATCTCCTCATACATTAAGTGTCATTTTTCACTGGTAGCGAATGCAAGTATGGGGAAATTGATAAGAGAGATGATGAGAAACCCATGAAGAGTTTGTGCAATGCATTTTTAGTGTCTGAGTATACTATTCTGTGATAATGTAACAAACAAGAACCCAGGTAAGAAAACTGAATATGAATTATAGCCTAGATGTTTTGTATTACAGCCTGTTGGCTAAATTCTGGGCATGTCAATGAGGTGTGTTTTGTGTTTATGTACTGGAAATCAGTCACTATTGAGAATAAAAAACTTCATTCTGTAGCTTCAAGGTGCAACTTGTAATGTTTACAACAAACATTCTTACTAAGGACCTTCTTGCTGAGGTCTACAGTTCTGATTAGGGTTCAGAGTTCATTTTGAAGCTACAGTGCTTTATTTTGTCTTTAGTAGAGACAAATAGGTAAAACCAAGTGTAAATGCACAAGATGATGTGGTTAAGCTGAATGGAGGAAATAATTCAGCCAGCAGTGGTCTGGACTTACTTATCAGCTGTATGACCTCTAGGTGGATGCTAAAGCTTTACCTATATTACAGGATTGCAGAAGGAAGAATTGCAATCAATTTTTTGTTGAGTCTCAATTCTAGAATAGTTTATCAAGATTCATGACAGTAAGCAGTGATCACAGGGTAATCTGACTTGTTTGTAGAAATAAGTTGTAAAATTAGGACTGACCTTTTCCAAAAACCAAGAAGCACTGCTCAAAGGGAGTTCATTTCTGCACTTAGTCTCTAAACCCCAAAGAAATTATCTTCGCAAACTAATGAAGATAAAATTAAGCACTGTAGCCTGTGGCACCTCCTTCAAAGCTTTAAATGTAAATCTAAGGGCTGGAATTAGGTCAACCATTTTCTGGATATATTTTTCTAATGGTGCTTACTATACTGCTGAAACTGTAGAAGGCAGTAGTTTCTGCCTCTCTAAAGTTGTCAAGGAGCAGTGGATGGAGAATGTTGTTTGAGAGTGGCCTCATGGCTTTGAGTGCAGCGTGTTGATGGCATTTTAGTTCCAGTCTCTTAGTTGTCATTAAAAAAATGTGACGTAGTAGTTTTGTCCCTGCTAATAAAGTGATGAGTTTGAAAATGGGAGGATCCACACATGAAAGACACCATAGTGCTGGGCTAGGATTTCTGGGTACATCTTTTTATGTCAACAGCCCATGCTGGTCAATGGTGGTCCCAGCAGCAGGCAGCCCTCTTCAGCATTTAAGTAACAGGTGGGAAGAGGCTGCAGTTTCTCAAGTTTAATAAGGGCACTGTAATGTATTTGCTGTCTTTGGAGAGATCATTCTGGCTTGGGAAAAGCTTTGTGCGGTCTGTGACAGCAGGCAAGCTCTCTGTACTCAGATCCCTCGAACACATGGGGTCTGGCAGCTGGTTCAGCACAGGGACAGGCATGCTACTTGCTGAAGGTGACTGTAAACAAGCCACAACAAAAGTGCTTGGCAGTGTAAAGCCACTGAGGATTCTTTTTGAATTGAGTGTTCCCAAATGGTCAAGAAGCCCCGACGCAAGTTTTTGCGTCGTGTGCTTTGTCCTGTTGTGTCCAATTCCTGAGTGCTTTCCAGTTAATTGTATTAACTTCCTCCTGCTGAGATGAGCCCAGTTGGTTGGAGAGCACCGAGGTTGTGGGTTCAATGCCCATATGGACCTTTCATTGAGGAGTTGGAGTCAGTGATCCTTCTGGGTCTCTTCTAACTCAGAATATTCTGTAAGCTTCTGTTGGTGTCTTCAAGATGTCCTCAAAACTAAACCTGGTCAAGTAAGTTACTTGCTGAAAAAAAAGCAGGCAGTTTTTTGGTGGCTGTTGGAGAAAAGGTACTTCCATAAAGCGTTCTGTCACAAGGTGGGAATGTTTTTATTACATTTTATACAAATATTATTCTACTTGGCAAACTCTTCCTGAGATAACAGCAGATGTATACTTTGTAACTTAGCAGTGATGCCACTCAAAGCAGGGTTTGTGAGTTTCTCTAGGAGATAAAATAACAAAATGCAGTAGCTGCATGGGTTCTGGTAATAAGGTCAGATATTTGTTTTTGGGGATAGCATTTGGGTAATACAAACCAGCAGTTACTCTGAAGCTTGCCACCTCTTCCAAGCTTAGGCAAATATTTCATGGTTCCTGGTATCATACTCAGGATTTACTTTTACAGCCAAAAGGCACATATGTGTGCAGAAACAGGAATTTATTGTTGGTCTGTCAATTTTATAATTCCAGTTAAAACAGACCAGTATAAAGCCTGTAACTTTTTACTGGTAATGGCAAGGATTTCATTTATTGGCCTATCCTGTACCTGGCAATAGAAGTTTAAATTTTCCTGTGGCCTGTCTACAATCTGTGGTTTTGGGATGAAGGCGATACCTCAAATGTTATAATTTTTTGTGTGCATCTGGAATTTCCTCCCATTGGGATTGTTGGCTGCCCAGTGCTATCTACAACCAAATTTACCTTCCATTTCATGTTTATCAGAGTGAGTCTAAATAAGAGTTTTTCTGTGTCAAGTTTGTTGGTTAGCAATTTTCCAATTTCTTCTAGTGAACACTTGGTTTTGAGGCCTCCAATTCTCTAGTAAATGGTTTTGGAAACAGTTTATTTCTAATTAGGCTTCAATTGAAATTCACTCTCTTTGTAGCGGAGTTGCAGTTGCTGTGATTGAAGAGATGATCTCTAGGACAATAATTCAGAAGGAAGTTTAGTTACAGACTTATACACTTACTGTATGGCATCCTATAATTAGATTTTATTGTTATAATTAGGTAACTATTGACCTTTAAAGAGTGAAGAGGAAGTTATCTGCATTTTTTACAAAAGAGGAAAAAAAAAAACCACAAAATAGTGTCAGAAGAGTACTTGAGTACTTTTAAGTAGAATTACATACAAGTGGATAACACTGAGCCTGTTGTTATGGTGAAAGTGCCCTGTAGTAGATAATAGTATATAAGTATTTTTTTAACCATTAAAAGAATATATATTACATACTGAAACTGCACAGTCTGTCAAACAAATACTATATGCCTGTTTAAAATTAAGAGGAAATAGTACTTTTCCATGTTTGTGAACATACTTTTCTGCCTTCTTTGTGGGAAGCGTATTCATAGAAGTTTCTGGCATTACAGCTCTAGTACCAGAAAAATGTGACAGCTAAGACCTCTGTAAAACCAAAAGCAGATGAGTCAATGTTTTCTGCAAGAATGTCTTGTCCATTAGAAATATGGACTTAATATCATGACTACCCAACAGCTGCTGTTTAAAAACCCCTCTCTGCAGACAGCAGCTGAACCACTCACTCTGTCGCCTGAGTTGGAATAAGCGTGTGTGATGAGCATCTGAGAATGATAGCTAGAAGGCAGCTCTCATGACAGCTGGACCAGTGGATATAGACACTCATGCTTAGTGTTGTGCAAAGACCAGCACTTGAGGTCCTGGTGAGTAGATGGGGAGCATGGAAGGGTACAGATGACACAGGGTGCATTTTCAAATACGGCCTATAATTATACGCACCATTTCATGTATGTGATACTAACTGCATACATAATTTCTGGCATGCTGGTCCTCATGTTTACCCAACAATGCAATTTACATGTGACTTTTCTTTGTGCATATGCAAATTTCATCACTTATTTTCACATGCAGTCATCTGAAAAGATGAGGACACGCTGCTGTATGCACCAGGGTGTACTCATCTGTGGGCTGAGTTAAGGCCGTCCCAAAATCATACCCAGCAGTTCCAGTCTGGAAAGAATATGTTTTGGTTATGAAAGAAATTATTGGGCAAAATATTTAGTGCAATCAAATCACAAGTTCTTAAAATATTGTGTTTTCCTGGCTCTTTTGTATTCCAGAAAGAGTATGTCAGATGCTGCATTGAATTAAAGCAGATTGTTCATGGAGGTAGCAGTAATGTTCTGTACAATTCGATGTGGCTAATGAAGCACTGCATGCTACCTTCAGGGCTATAACTATGGCTTTGAATAAAAATATGACCTTGACATTCTTTGAGCTGCACAATGAACTGGTCGATAGGAAATGACTACAGTTTGTTATCCTATATAGTCACAGCGTAAACGCACATTATGTTCCCAAACACAAAGAGAAGTAAAAGCTGAGGAGGAAAGTGACTTACCACTGTTGATACATCTAAGTAAACTGTACATTTCCATTTCCCATTGTACAAAATATCCTTTGTGGACAAGCTATGTTTACGTTGAGGTGGTTGGACGCTCTTTGCAAGTGATTAGTGGAACAGATGTGATCATATGCTAGATATTCTAGTAAAACATGATTCTGACAAGATACAGTTCATTGAAATGCCTTTTATCTTTGTGGGATAACTTCCTGTCCATCTCAAAGGAGGTTGCTTCAAATTTGGGGGAAAAAAAGTAACTTTGATGTTAAGAATTGAGGCCTGTATCTGTCATGCTTATGTTCATAACTACAGTAAACCATGGGAGCAACTCTGGAGTAGTGCATTAATTTTTCTGTTTTTCATGAGAAATTGCTGACTCACTGTAAAACTTTCAATCTGAAATTATCGTTTTCCAAGTTCAGTTCCAAGATACTCTTGCAAATTATATGGATAATTTTGAAATAAAATATATTGAACTTCTTAAGTATGCCTCTGTTCCTAGAATGACAAGGATTTAGTACATTAATTGTGTTGGAAATACATCATTTTGATTAAAATTCTTGACACCTCACTACAGTTTATAGTTTAAATAACATGAAATTCTTAGCAGTCAAAAATTACATAGTTCAAGAAGTTACAAACAACAAACATTTTTTAAAAAAAAACTTTGCCTCCATTTTTCACTTTGTGTCAATGGCTTTGATTCGTATCTTCTTTTTAATCTAGATCAGTCAAAAAAAAAAAACCAAATCCAGCCATGTTTTTACTCTATGTGTTTCCTGTTCCCATTTTCAGAATTGGATGTGTACTTTGACCTTAGCTGTGCTGTTGTGATCAGGGAGCTTGTTACAGTAATAGGTAATGTCTGTTGTTTTTGCTGCTGTATATTATCATTATTATTATTATTAACTTATTTTTATTTCTCATTGCTTTCTGGGTATAAGCTTTAGGTCTGTACTTTTTCTTGGCAGATCTTGATTTTAACTCTTCTGCCTCGCTGGATGCACGTGAGGAGTGCTCAGGGACGACTGTTGACCATGTTTAGGCTTTTGTCATTTTCCCAGAGTGCTACTGCAGCAGAGCTCTACCAAGGCTTTTATTATATTACTCTTTTTACATCCCGATACGTGAAGTGAAGCTCTTAAGTGTTTTCTGATCTCAATAGGGTGCAGAGGTAGCCCAAAAATACACCAATCAGGCCAAAATGTCTGCAGGCCTGGCCTCTTTATCAGCTCTTTCCCCAGTCATCTTTTTGTCTTAGGGCTTCATTGCCCTTTTCTAACTATCTGTCTTTTCCACTGGCTGATTTCTTTTATTCTTTAGCAAACTTTTCTCTCCTACTCCTATTTGCCTTCCTGAGATCACATTTTCTGAAAAAAGCAATGGAAAGTGAGTCTTGCTCTTTTCACCAGTTCATTACCTGATCTGTTACCTTTACATTACTCACCACATTATTCATCACTCTCAGCATTTTAGAGGCAAAATGAGGTTAGTCCTGAGTTTAACCATACCAGGAGATTTGAATGCTGTTGCCTAAGTGGACGCCAGCAGGTGCTAGTGATTGTGTGTTGTTCCTGTTCTAGAAGATGTGAAACATATCAATTCATTCTGTACTGTTAAAAGCTAATTTAGAGTTCATAATTGTATCCAGAGAATTCCTGAAGGAAACTAGAGTTTAGTTTCTTTGCTCCAGTACTGTGGTGTATGTGGCTTCTTTGTCTTTTGAACACCAGATACATTGTAGTAGGTAAATCATGACCTTGGTCCTCATCTTTCCAGCTAGTCTGATGTTGGTATGCTTTGTGTTGATTCATTATACTGTTTATATGCACATTTCTTTTGTAAAATGTTTGTAAGTGTTTTATATACTTGTAGTTGCAGGGGTGATATAGTTAACTACAGTGAATACTGCAGGTAGCTAAACACAAACTGGTTTCCTTTATACTTTCAAAAAAGAGTCCAAATTAAAAAAATCTAAGATGAAATCTCCCTGTTACGAATCCATGGAGTCATCCAACAGAGTTTGTTTACATTGTCACACACTTTGGCATTTCTGCTTTATGCAGGGAGCTGTGTAATTTTTGCTTTCTTCAAGAAGTCATGCAGTGTGAGAAGATGAATGAGCTGTGGATTTTGATTGTTTTAGAAAAACTAGTCCAAGTTCATAACTTTGCCTTTGATGCTACAGGCTTAATAGAGAATTTGTTGAACATCTGCATCATTAGCCTTAACAAAAAATGTTAATGAAGAGAAAAAGGAGCTCTACAATTTAGCTGTGATGCATTTGCATGCTTTCTCCTCTTAGGTTGCTCAGAATGTTTAGGGTACAGAGACACTCTTCCCTGAATGACATAGGACAAACTGCTTCCAAAAGGTCATACAACCAGGGTCCAAGTAAGAATTTACTTCAGTTTAGAAATTCAGACTCTTCTGTAGAGAACCTAGATAGGACAGTGAGCTTGAAATCTCTGGAGTTCCTTCAGGGGCTGTGGAAGAAAAGTATGTGTGCAATGAGGATTCAGATAACCCAAGCAAGCAGTGCAGAATTGTGCTAGTTCTAGAACAGACATGTAAACATGGCACCATACCTGAGCTAGTAAGATGTGTGTGGGAAAATGTCAGACCCTTGGTACTCTTAGGATTAAATTATCTTTTGGGCAGTACTATGCTTTAGAAACCTGGGAGTTTGGAATGATGCCAGCTTGGGATCTTGAAGCAATGGCAATTGCATTTTATAAATATATGCTTAGAAATCTGGGTATGCCAAACTCAGCAGTATGATTATTGTATGTCTGGGTTCTTCATTTGGCTTGGTATCCCTCTCTGAAGATTGTATCCTAATTCTGTGTTTCTGTATTTACATGCATGGCCTCCTTGGGAATTCTGCAAGAAATTGGATAGCAGGTGTTTGCACTCACACATACATGTCTTGTTAAGGAGAATTTACTGCTGCATGATCTGTCTCATTAACAGATAGCACCGTGCCTCTGGTACTATTAGTAAAAGTTTAGTGAAATATTTGTCTGTTTACTCTTGTTGGCTGTTGTGTTCTGAATTTGATTTTACTCAGCAAGAGATTTGCAGTGGTCTTTGTATTTGTTCCCCTTGGTTCCTCTCTCAAGCATATCTGCTATTCATGGCATTTATAAGTTATGAAAGCAGCACCAAAAAAGATATCCCATTGTTTTAAAAGCTGACACACAAGAAAATGTATATTTCTTAGCTTTATAGGTATTTCTCCTTTCTTAAAATTAATCATAATTTTCACTTACATTTCTCTTCTTTGAGCAGGTATTGAAATACTTGTGTGCAATATAAAAATACTAAATATATAGAATGAGCTTTGTTTATGTGCATTGTTCCTGCAAATGTATGATGCCTTCATCTTGTTCTCTCAAAGGCTGAGTTTTCCATCATCTATATTTTATTAGTGTTGTTACTTAACCCATTGCAGAAGGTAAAAAGGGGGATGGGAAGGTGTCTGTTCTTGTAGCCATCAAGATGCTTTCTCCTCTTGTGAAATGTTTACTGCTAACATTTTGTAATTTGAAGTAGCAGTCAACATACTGTTAATGGCATTTAAATGTATAATGAGCAATTCCTATATGTAGGATAGGAAGGCCAAATTAAGAGGCTGGATTAATGTGATTGTATCAACAAAATCTGGCATTTGGAATTTATCAAAGGCAGAGAATATGAAATCTTAGCAAGCCATGCCTGTTCAGCCCTAAGGTTTTGTCACCTTGTCACTGATGTTGTGAGTTTCTCGGTATTGCAGATACTTAGTGTGTGAAATAAGGTGGGGGTAGGTTCTGAAGAAAATGATTGGGATTTTTTTGTCAGCTCTTCAAGTGAGCGAGGCATCCTTATCTAGACCTGCTGTCTTCTTTTCCTATTACCATAAATACAACCTTTCATATACTTCATAATGCAGAAGTGAGGCAAAACCATGCAAACAGTAACAAAGGGCTTTGTGTTTGAGAGGTGCTGGGAAAAATACACTAATAAAAGAGTCTACACAGCATTTAGTATAATTTTTCTTTATTTCACTGTGTATGTTAAATGATTAATTTCTAGAACTACTACTAGTAGCTTGTTTGTCAGTAGAGAATTGCTATAAACACATAAATAATCTGGCTTTAGAAACCATTTATTAGGCTGTTCCTTGTGTCAAGTTTTGATAGCATTAAAATAAATCAATAATTTTTTAATGCGTAACATTTTTATTATTCTGAGAGAAAGACTTGTACCCTTTTGAATTCAGAGGTGAACAGATTTGGTTTAGGTTTTTGAGTTGCTCAATTTTGCAGTAGCTGCAGTTTTTTTCAATATTAACATAATTTAATCTTTACCGTAAGGCATGATCAGTAATGCTGTGTCAAATGGTAACTGTCAGCTTCTTAAATTCTTCATATTAGTGTTCAACTTGACAGCTAATTTGCAAGCCCACTCCCCTCACCACATGTGATGCTATAACTTTTAGTATGGATGAATTGTCTGACTCCAGCTGGAAATGCAAATTTAACGCAGTATGATCAGGATTCTTTTCCATGAGCAATCCTATTCAGTGTATTGGAGACCAAAGACATACATGACTTCTTATTTAATGCAAACAGGAAAAACAGAGAAAAGAAGCAAAAGACAAATAATCTTGTGGTTTCCACTGGAAATTTCTGTAAGTAGGACCAATCAAGTAGGTAGGATAATCTGACTTTATAGGTTTCCACCTAATAGGGCTGCCCCTTTGGAACCACATACCACACAAGAAGGCTTTGGATGCTTTTACTATATAAAGATATGTTCACGTCAAGGAGTTTGACTGACAGTTTTGTAAACTGAAGTATTGTGTATTCTTAGAAAAGAAACAACATCTTGTGTCTAGATATGGAAAAAATATTTGGAGGGACATTTTTGGAATGAATTAAAGAAAAGAAATAGTCTATAAAAAGTTTGACAAAGCAGAAAGCATAAAAATATCCCTGAACTTGCTGCATTGCAAAACTGCAGAGTTAAAGCTGCTTTTCCAGTTCTACAGTAGCCAAAAAATTGTTTAGGCTGCTTTTAATATAAGCTAACTAAGCTCAGTTAACTGTGTGCAAGTAGAAAATGTGTGCTTTCTAGTGTGCAAAATCAGTGCTAAAAATCTGTTTCATGTGAGTTTTTTTTTCCTCTGAGACCTAAATCTAGCAGATTTCTGCAGTGCATGGTTAGTTGTAGCCTGGGAATAATCCCATCCTTATACAGAAAAGCCTGTTTTTAGATTTCAAGGAAGATGATGGTTTCTATGAACATATATTAAAGACTTTGACTCAGAGCCCTAATGTTTTTAAATGTAGCAGGAGTGGAATCCTGCTACAAGCCTGATATTAGCCATAATTACAGCTTCAGGTATTCAAATCAGGAAGCTTAATTTCTCCACAATATGCAGAGATTTGTGTCTACAAAATACATCATAGCAATGTCTGTTACAGGGAATACATCACTACGGTTGTCAATAAAAAAAAAATCTGATGGCAGCAGTTTTCCTTTGCCTTGATTTTCATCATTTCTCAGCTTGCAGATTGTCTCATGTCAGAAATTGTATCATAAGGAATAGTGCTATCATTCAAGGCTAAAACTGCTAAGTAGGCAGTTCTTGGGCTTCTGATTCTATTTAACACATTGGGAGCAGAGTTCACCCTCAGCCTTCCTCTTCTGTATGCAAATTCCACATATTGTGCCTGAACAATTGGCATCTGCAGTGACACAAAACACCAAACAGAGGGTGTGCAAAGCCCAAGACAGCTGTGTTGCTCTTGCCTCACAGCTGATGCATCCTCAGTGCTGTAGTGATGCTGTAATGTTGTGGCATCATAATTTATCATAGCAACCTGACACAGTACTAGTACAAAGCCTTGCAGTTCATGTCCTCATTTGAGAACCTGTGAAAAATGTAAGGTTGTTTTTGGACCTTTGCATCCTTCAGATATATTTTATGAGATGTGTAACAGCCTCATCTGTCTTAAGAGAGCAGAGGAAACTTGCTTCAGGCTTCTCTATCATCCAGCTCCCAAAGTACCCTCTTTACGTATCTATCCTATTAGGGAAGGTTGGATTTTCAGCAAAGATGACTGCAGACAGCTCACTAAGGTCAGCTGAGACTTGCATGCCTTTGACAGGAGCTAAGCTGCCTGAGCCATGCAGGCTGCAGGGCAGGCAGGAGCCATGCAGAACGGGCAGGGCAGGCAGGAGCCGTGCAGAGCAGGCAGGACAGGCAGGAGCCGTGCAGGCTGCAGGGCAGGCAGGAGCCGTGCAGGCTGGATGACAGGCAGGAGCCGTGCAGGCTGGATGACAGGCAGGAGCCGTGCATGCTGCAGGACAGGCAGGGCAGGCAGCAGCCGTGCAGGCTGCAGGGCAGGCAGGAGCCGTGCAGGGCAGGCAGGAGCCGGGCAGGGCAGGCAGGAGCCGGGCAGGGCAGGCAGGAGCCGGGCAGGGCAGGCAGGAGCCGGGCAGGGCAGGCAGGAGCCGGGCAGGGCAGGCAGGAGCCGGGCAGGGCAGGCAGGAGCCGGGCAGGGCAGGCAGGAGCCGGGCAGGGCAGGCAGGAGCCGGGCAGGGCAGGCAGGAGCCGGGCAGGGCAGGCAGGAGCCGGGCAGGGCAGGCAGGAGCCGGGCAGGGCAGGCAGGAGCCGGGCAGGGCAGGCAGGAGCCGGGCAGGGCAGGCAGGAGCCGGGCAGGGCAGGCAGGAGCCGGGCAGGGCAGGCAGGAGCCGTGCAGGACAGGCAGGAGCCATGCAGGACAGGCAGGACAGGCAGGAGCGGCGTGTTGCTGCCTTTCCCTTCAGCTCACCTGGCTTTGGCCACCGTGTCACAAGGCGTTGCGCTGCTTGGCCGGTACTCGCTCAGGGAAAATGTCTGATGGAGCCCTTGTGTGCCGTGAAACAAAAAGGCCTGGAAATTGCTACAATAGTTGTAAATTGTTCCCTTATTTGAGGCAAGGTCAGGTGTCACTGCGTAGTTTCTGTAGGACTTGGAATTTAACACCTTTTCTGTGATTGGGTATTTACTCAGGGAAGGAAAGCAAGTTCTAAAATAAGACTACTTACCTTATCGTGGCTGCTAATCTTGCTTCTGGTGCCTTGTGGCCTTCTCCTCTATTGATTTACTTTCTTTTTTCATGAGAAGCTAAAAACTCAAAATATGTTTCCATGCTTTTTATTTCAAATGAACTTTTAATATTATCTAGGACTCGTACTATCTGATACACGTTTCTTGATTATGAACTGAACATTTCCTCTTAGTGCAAGCAGGATGTAAAGATTTTAATGAATGGATTTATTGAATCTCATTAAACAATTGTTTATATACAAAAAGCTATTTTCACGTATATGGGCTGGAGATGTTTCTAAATAGGACCCACAGTCATCTAATTAGACACACATGGTGTTAGTAGGCATTTGTAGTACTCACAGGACTAGTCCAAGGACAAGGGATCCCTGCTGAAAACTCCCATTAAAAAGATAATTGCATGGCATAAGGTCTTTCTAAAAACCTTGCTTAAGTTTTTTCCTGTTTTTTAATTGGTTCTGAGATCTAGATCTAAATAGGCTGAAAATAGAGAACAGTTTTACTTTGTAGGTAGTAGCATTAATCATGCCAGCCGTGGTTATGGAATTGTGAAAGATGCAAAACAGTGTTTTGCTTATAGTTTTATGATCTGATGATCCTGGTAAAATTGAGTGTTTGGTGTATACACAGATAAATTATTTCATATTTTGCATGCATTATGACAGATTACACCTAATTAGTTAATAACTGGAGTACCTAGGTGTGTGCTACCACTACCAGGAGCGTCCAAATGTTATTTTTTCTTGAGATTTCTAGGAGCTTTTATTCTTCACCATCACTCTGTTGGATTCAACTGTGTGAAAAACTGATGAAGGCAGAGAACACCAGGCCACTCTGGTATGCCCCTTAACAGGAAATGATCCAAAAAAACCTGGTTTGTGTGTTAGGTGGGAGTAATGTGCTTTCTTTAAAAATAAAAAACCAAACAGCACAGACTAATCATCAGTTACTGTGGAAAATGCTTTTGAATTAATCAAAAAGTTGTTTTCACTGGTAACATCAGTATGATAAGTACATAAAGAGGTGTTTGCACATTTTCAGTCAGAACTGGAGAGCAACCAACAGAGTGATTACTGGGGTATTTTTAGCAATCAAATTTAGATGCAACCTAAAAGAAGTATGGTGAATTTCAGCTAAGTCAGAGGGGCTCAATGTAGGAGCTATAGGCTACATTGAAATAATCTGTTATTCTTGGTCAGCATGAGGGAGGAAGAGATGTAAAGTCTTAGCTGTAGCCTGGTTATGAAGGCAATGACAGATAGTGTGCACAGATGTAAGTGTTCAGTTCAAACCTCACATGTTGTGAGATGATGCTTGCAGCACCTAATAATACCATGAAGAAGAAAGCAGTTTTAAAGAATGGTGTTAAATATGTTTGGGCTCTTTACATTGTCTTTCTGCTTAGTGTGTAGCATGCTTACTGAAATAATTTTTAATGGGCACCCCCAGATTGAGGAATGACAATGGATCTCAAAATATGTTCAGCAAAACTGTAGGTCAGTAAATAAATCTGCTTCTCAAGGCCTTAGCAAGGGCTGGAAGAGAAAAAAAAAATACATGTCTTGTGGTTTGTAGAGGTTCTCAAATAGTCATTGCAGGTTGGACCTAGCAAAGATACATGATTCTCACATCTCTGGCCAGTACAAGAATGGCAAGTTACAGACCTGGTGCTGTACTCCTTGGGCTGGGTTTGGGGAATTGCCAAGACAATGTCTGGACCTGAGAAGTTCTGGTCCTTTCCCAGAGAGGAGCTGACAGCTGATGGTTCCTGCACATTCTTGCACAACAGTCAGTGCACTCATGTCAAGCATGAGTTTGTGCTTGTTAGGAAGACCAATTCAGAAGACAGCCCAAGAACAGAATAAAACTTCAAAGAATTACGGATAGTTGTCTGTGCTGTGTTTGCAATTTCACAAAGGTTTATTCTGAACTGTTAAAAATGCAGAGACTGTTATTTCAAGATCTGTAATTAGCTAAAGAGTCATATAACCACACAATGGGATGTCCTAAAGGTGCCTGTCCCTCTAGCTGCCATTCATGTCAATTTTCATGAGCTTTATAAAATCCTAAGAGGGTATTTGTGTAATCTTTACACCACAAGAAGCAAATTATATGTATGTATAATTCTTACTTCTTGGAATGCAGGTCCTTGCAATTGTTGGCTCTTCCACCAGTTTTTACATAGCAAAATAAAGATGTAAAAATAAAGGTGTCAGGAAGATTCATGATGGCCTTTGGATGCTAATTTTTTTCTCAGAAAAGTGACAGTCACAGCAGAAGAACACAAATGTAAAGACTGAACACACAGCAGCAAGTAGGTCCCATAAAAACTCCAAATTAGGTCAAACATTGATGCAAAAACTGATCCCAGCTGGGGAGGTGCAGATCTGTGAGTTAAAGCATTGGATAATTCTACTGAGGGAAAGTAAAAATAGGTAAACTACCTATTTTTGTCTTTGATGCTTTCAAGTGTATGCAATAACCTCTGATGTGTTGGGTTGTCCCTTTTTTTGAATGTTTTTTTTAACCCGTTGGAAAAAATGTTATGCACACACATCTGCCATAAAAAGCAGGCTCTTTCAAAAGAGAGACAAAATTTGCTGCATAATTAATAAGTGCCTTAGATGTGTTAATGGAAAGGAAGAGAACCTCTGCAGGCCTGCGCTTTAGCCGTGCTTTGCCTCGACTCAAGGCTCGTATCCGTTTTCGGCTACCGGTTTGTGGTTCTGTGGTGGGGTTTTTTCACAACTTATTTTAAGAAAATGGTTAAATAGTCACTACAAAAAATCAGCCAAACTTCTTTCATCACAAATGCCTAGTGAAAATGTATAGTGAAAAGGTAGCTGAGACAGTTGTCATACCCTTGGCCGTTTGCCTCTCTGTGTTACTACTGGCATTGTGCATTGTTTACATTATGGGATAGATTTGGCAGGTCATAAATTAGCTATAGCTGTTGAACATGAGTTTCAAAAGCTATTTGCCAGTGTGTTGTGCATGGCCAATGCATTTATGTTTCTTTACTGGGTAAAATGAGAATCTTTTTGAATTTATTCTGAATAATGGATACATTATGTGTATACATCTGTATGACCTTTCTGCAGAAAAGCTAAAATATTAAATTCCTGTAATGCTTAGACTGGTCCAGGTGGCAGAGGCCAGAAATAATTTATCAAAAAGTTACCCTGTAGTTACAGATCTTGAGTCTTGTCTAATGATTTTTCATGGACACCTCTTTAGGAACTTTTGTTGGCTAATGCAAAAACAGCTCTAAAGAAAAAAATCACCATTTTACCTACAGTAAGCTTAGCTTGTGCCAAAAATGAGCTTGTGCATCATAAAATTGTGTCAACACACTATAAACAGAACCCAGTACAGTTTACTGTAGATTAAACATGTACTTTTTTTATTCTAAAACTGAGCTACAGAAAATGCAATTCTCCCTTACCTCTGCAATGTTCACTCACTTTAGTGATGCTACACAATGCACGGTTGTTCAGGATGTCTTCTAGAGATTGGCTAAACCCATTCTTCCCAGGCCTCTTTATTTCTGACTGTCATTTTCTTGGTGAGATCAAGGTCATTTTATGTCATTTCCTATCTGTTGAGTTTTTTAGTTGGTTTGTCTTTTGTTTTGTTTTGGTTTTATTATATAATGCATAAGAGCCCCTTTTCACCACTGCAAGTTTTTTCTTGATATGAAAAGTCATGTCATTCCAAGTCAAAACTCTGGGACTGCCACAGTTTAGACAGGCTGACCACTGCTATTTGCAAAGCACAGAAAGGAAATGTGTGGGAGAGTTAAAATGGGGCTGCAGAGCTGACCTATAACTACCCCTGACACAGCTGTGATACTCTGGGTAGTGCAGCTCCTGTGCAGATGGCTGTCATTGCTCTCAAGGCGTGCAACCCCTTCTGTTCCTCCGAGGAGGTTCACAGCTCCTGTTCTGCAGAGCTGCTCCTTGGACTCTAAGTGCTGCCTGGAGTTATTTTATCCCTGGTGCAGGACTGGTGAATTTCATGAGTTTCCTAGCAGCCTGTTCCTCCAGTGTTTGAGGGATCCCTCCATTGCAACAGAAACTTCCCAAGGCTGGTGATCTCCATAAACTTGAATTTGCTTGGCACTAATGACCCCTAAAAGAACAGTTGCACTGTTTCAGTGAATGTTTACTTTTAAAATAAGGAGCCCAACTTATAATTCTGGTAACCTGTCTCTTTGTGCCAAATGTACATGAAATTCCAGAAAGTTCAATACAAAAACTCCTGGCAGGCATTTTTTCTTGCTCCTTCACAGAATATTTTGTTTCATTTATTTAACAAAATGATACTGCCAGAGTTCATATTGATTCTTTGTTCTCACATTGAGAAATGAGTCCAGGTACCCTGAGGTGCAGTCCAGTACCTAAAACCATATGGTTAATTTACTCTGAGATCATTTTCAGATTATTTGTTTAAAGGAAGCCTTAGCAGTCTAAATTAATATAGCAGATAGTTCATTAGCATGTGCTCCACAGTGTCCCTTGTGGCTACTGTGAGTTGCTTCACTCTCAAAATTGCCACTTTTTGCTCCCGGGAAGAATTCTCCAGGCTCCTCTCAAATGCCTTTTAAAAAGACTTGTCAAAAGCAGTGCAGAGAAAATTACTCTTACAAAACCACTGCCAGCTTTCTATGTTATTAAACTCTTCCCATGTCTGCCTGCTTGGAAGCAGCTACAAGAGCTCCAAAGATGAGACAAACACGCAGTGGAGCAGCGCCACTCAGCTAGTGGGACACTGTGATGGCTCTGACCTCTGAGTGACTTGCCAACTCTATACCAGTGGAAACTCAAAACAATTACAGCCTGTCCAGCTACACCCACATTTGTTTCCTGCTGTCATACTTCAAGGAAGTCTGTGAGGGACAGGGGTGTGTAAAATGTTCTACAGCAGCCGAGCAGGAGCGGCTGAAAACAACACAGCTTATTGGTGTTAATGCCCATCATCTTCATGTGTGAGGTATAGGTGCAAACTCTGTGAAACAGAATAGTTGCTATACATAATTAGCTGAGATGTGCTGGAGTGAGGCAGTTCACTGTAATTTAGGTTTATATTCACTTAGCCTAGCATTCTTGGAGAAGGAAGCTGATGGTTTGATAGCCTTCTGAACACAGTGGCAATGGATTACAAAATAAAGTCCTGTACAGAATAATTTCTTGTAAGACAAATTTCAAAAGTATCATTTTAGTAAAGGCAGGACTGCATTTCTGTGAATCTCAACATCTCTAGTATCTAGCTTGGTAGATAGTCTGTGTCTTTTTGACAGCAGCTTTCTTGAATAACATATTAGCTCGTATACAGTACAAAAACTCTCAGATGAAAAACTGAGATCAGTGGAGAGGAAGGCTCTTCATCCTCCCATGTCTTGGAAACAAGGCTTGGAAAAAAAAAAAAAAGGTGTTTTTTACTTGTGGATGTGGTGATATTTATGTAACAGGTGACATTGGTTTTGTAACATGTAACATTGATCTTGATTACTTCAATAAAATAATGTTTGTACTGGTGACATCCTCAAGACCTGGTTCAAATATGCTGGTAATGGTTAACTCTTAAAATGAAATAAGCATAGAAGTTGCTGGAGTACAGCAATGCAGGAATCTTGCTTATTTGCTTCAAGTACCTATTTCTACAACAGTGTTCAATGTTTGTGCTCTTTTAGACCATAAATCTTTAGTTGTGTAATTATGTATTTCATGGGGGAAAAGGAGTGACAGGTTTTGTTTCTTTGAGGTAGCACAAACAAAAATATTTTGGCCCTGAATCAGGCTGTCTTAATGCTATGAAGTCAGGAAGCCATTAGATGTCATTGGTGGTGTGGAAAAAGAACTTCTATAATGGAAAAAGATAAAACCAGCATAAGACATTTTCATTGATTTGATAATCATTAATATGTACAATGAATTTTGCTCTTAGAAACCATACTAAAAACTGAAGTGATGCTTAGGGGAGGAAAGGTGACAGAATTGCTTTTTGATAGTTGTTGATAGTTACACCATTTTTTACAGAGGCCATTTGAATTTCATAATAAGGTTAAGTCATCCTTTGGGAGACTCTTGCATAGAAGTTACCATAGAACTTGTATTAAAACACTGAGCATGAATTGTGTACGAGAATTTAAGACAAATGCTGGTTCCTTGTATCTGTCACAAAACAAAAATTGTGAAGTACTGAAATGAGAAAGTCCTAAAATTACTTTAGAGCCACTGAACAGGTCAGCTTGGTGGTGCTTCTGCAAGCAAGCCCTCATATGGCAGCATTCCGAATATCACATGTACGTTCTGTATCTGCACAATATAAAACTTTTGCATTGTAGTAGTTGTTCTGTCCCCTTCTATTTGCTGTATGGTAATACAACAATATATATTGTTGTCCATTAATGCTGACAGACCACCACAAATTGTGTTTTATTGAACATTAAGTGTAGCAATGTAGTGGTTACTTGTGGGTGACTTATTAATGAGGAGTAGTAGTTTGAATTTACATAGTGTCTAAATTAAAAACAACAAACCAAGAAAGCCTGTATTGTGTTTGATGTCTTAAGTGGTGGAAGAAATTCCATAGTCTGTAATGTCTGTTTACATAGAACTTCCTTGTTCTATGAAACAGGTTTTAGTAAATGTGAGATAATTAAGGAGTTGGATCCTAAACTAGAGTAAAAGTTGACCTCAGTTGAACTTCACTGATTCATAACAGCTGAGGAAATAGCAGGAAGTATTTGCATTCTTCACTATTTCTAAGACTGGAAGATCGAGAAAAGGGCTGACCAGAGGTCAAACAGAAAAAATTGTGGAGTGTTACCAAAATGGTACATTTTAGTTTGGAGTAGGACTCTGTTTTATTGCTAATACTATGCAAATAGGTATTTATTAACTCTGCTGACTCACTTTTTGTTTTCAGTTAACTTGAGTAGTGATTTGGTATCATTTAAATGAAGCTGATACCCTACTTGTGCAAAACTTCGGAGGTCATCGAGTTTAAGCACAGTTTCCTTGCTTTTAGCAGAAAAGCAGATGAGTGCATGCTTCTGCTAAGTGCAAGGTTTCTTTTTGGAGGGATATAATATGCAGCATTTAGTTCTGTATGCTCATGGAAGTGAAGGGGCTTTATGCATGCATGAGCAGCTTTTGTACAAGTTCAGGTGTTTGGAAGACTCCTGACTGATACCCACTAGAAATGGGGACCACGGGAGCAGCCATCTACAGTCACTGAATTGTGGTAGAGAATATGACTGGGGTATGAATCTGTGACTTTCTTGCTCTGTAACTCAGGCCATAGCTTCATCTGGTATCACTGTTTCTAAAATCTACTAAACTGAAGCAAATTACCCAGTTTCTAAAAAAATGCTGGCTAGAGTGGAAGGATGGATTGTATTTGCCAGCCAGCACACAGGGCCATGAGAGACACTGGGACATTCGATATAAAATAAGAGTAACAAGGACACAAAGGAGCAGTTAATCATTTTTGAAACCTCCAGTTCTGGTTCACTTAATATTCAGAAGCATTTGCTGTTTCAGAGCTTCTGTACTTCATAAAAATTCAGTGGTTTTTGGATGGCATGGCTTTAGTTACTAATTCACTGCTGATGTGTTCATAGGGCCTTGTCTTCTACTCATAAGTTTTGTTTATGCTGATGTCACTCAGCTGAAGACAGTGCAGCACAGTCCTGCACTAGAGCACAGATTATATCTTTCTTTAGACATCCACAAAGCCTGTAATCACATCTGTTACCCTGTCTAGTAATACAGTTTTTGACAGTTATTCTCCCAGTAAGGTAGCTTGCAATTCTCAAACAAAAGTCATATTCAAGAACCGTCTATTGCTAGACCCTGACTGTGCAGTATACTTCTTTACCACCATAATAACTTATTGAACAACTGCAAAGTGTTTATTTGGTACATATTCTACTGGCTTTGATAAGATAGAATAAATGTTTCAAAATACAAAGGCTTCGCACCACATTAAGAATTTTATGCATCAGTGTTGATTGCTTTTACTAATGGATCAAATTTGATGGCTGTTGTCAAAGCAAACCAAGAATACATGTCGTGGCTTACCCCCAGGCAGCAGCCAAGCCCCACACAGCTGCTCCCTGACTCCCCCACCAGCAGGACTGGGGAGAGAGCTGAAATGGTAAGAGGTAGAGAACTCGTGGGTTGAGATAAAGGTAATTTAATTAATTAAGGAAAGCAAAAGCCACACACTCAAGCAAAGCAAAACCAAGAAATTAATTCACTGCTTCCCATGGGCAGGCAGGTGTTCAGCCATTTCCAGGAGAGCAGGGCCCCAGCACACCTAACAGTGACTTGGAAAGACAGAGTCTCAGAGTGACAGTGTCGATTTTAAAAATGGTCAATGCTTTTTGGTACTAGCAGTGGCTTACCATGTGATATAAAAATTTCTAACAAGAGTGATTTATCTGTTGTACGCCCTTTCATCCTAGTGGTTGTGTTGAAACCACCAGTTTTGTAAAGCAGCGAGAACATGTGTTCCTTAGTAAGAAATAATCAAATAATTATACTGAAAAAGTGTGACAGACACTTAGAGATGAGTTGGGAAGTACATATAAGCAGACATATCTTACCTAAGCAAATAACAAGTTATATTAGATTACTGTCCAATATAAAAAAAAAAATCAGTGAAATTAGTTCTAAACAGTGTATCACAGGAGTAAGTACTATAGAAGGTTTTTAAAGAGGAAGTATGAACATGGTAACATGAGGCAGCTGGTTTCAAGGAGCTGAATAAATTATTCTTATTTAGAATAAATTATTCTACATAAGAGCAGAATTTATGTAATATAGGTGTATAGCAGAAGGGAGGAGGAGAAAAATACAAATGTTATCTTCACTTAAATCTGGTGTTTGCATTGTGATTTCATTAAGGTAACTAAGACTACATTAAAATGTGCTTGGAGGCAAGACACTGTTGCTGTGTCAGTAGTTAAATTGTGGTGAATCACAGGGCAGAGCTTAAGAGCTGAGTGGAGTTGCATGGGAAACTGTTACTTTGCTTTGCAGAAATTGTTTTGAAATTACAGAAAATATTCCAGACTTTCTAAGCAAATCAAAACCTGAACAACTGTCAAATTCCTGTGAGTGGAAAGACCAGCTTAAGATAATTTTTGAGACATTCAGTTTGTGTTGCTCTTCAGAGACAATTTTCAGTGAACTAAGTTATAGCTAAATAAAAGCTTAGACTAGCCAAAAAATCAAACATGTAATTTGAAAACAAGCTAACAAGTAAATAAGCCAAAACAGGACCTCTTAACAATTTTGCAACTTATGCACCATTTTCCATAATTGCTGCTCTTTTCTACAAACATTTTTCTATGAAAAAGTATTTTCCTTCAAAATGCTGGTTTTGGATGGTAATTTCGACCTCATCAAGTTTACAAGGGAAATATACATAGTGTTCATTACAATAATCCTGTAAAATGTATATTTTTCAACAACAGAAGTGATGCTTAAGAATGGGATTTTGAGTGAGAGGGAGGCTTCCAAGAGGTAAGACAGAATGGGATGAAATTGCAGCCAAAATAGCAGGAAGCAGAGAGATGTTCACAGTCCTGCCTTTGAAATGAAAGGACTTAATTTAGGAACTTCTGAACCTATGCCATTGACAATACTTAGAGCAAGTGGAGAGGAGAAAAATTATCTCAGATCACCTTCAGAAATGAGGATAGAATGCCAGGAAAGTGAGACAGTGTGGGGTTAGACACACAGGTGAAAACTGAGTATGAAAAGAATTATAGTACTGAAAGAAGAGAAGTAGAGAATTTCAGCAAGACTGTAGAATAAAAAAAAAAAAGCTAGACATGCATTAGCAATAATACAGGTCATTTATTCTCTAAAACTGTTCGTTTCTCAAGTAGTATATCATTTTCAATTATTTGAAGTAGAAATCAGAACACTAATCTGTCTTGGTCAAAAAATTTCCTTTCAAAGGCAGATTGATTCCTACATACATTCCTTTGTTTATGCATGGACTTTCAGAATTAGCTCATTTTTTGATTGGAAGTACTCTGATACCATTTCTTTTAGATGGGAGGAAGAACATCTTACTACTTGCAGTATTACTGATCTTCAGGGGAAGTATTTACCTCTCCTGGGACCAATTTAAGGTGATGGCTTTGTGGAGATATTAAACTAGCTTTTTACATTTTAAAAATTCTTCCTTCTTTTAGGCTTCTGGTTTCTGTGTTTTGTAAGCAGCACCAGTAACTGCTGTAAGGAATGAAAAAGCAATTGTGTTTTCAGTTCATTAAGTTTATTAATTTGACAGCTTTTCACGGATAGCCATTTCATGACTTCAGGAAATTTCAGAACTAGTTAGCATAACTTCTTTATTGGATGAGAAAGATGGCTGTTTAAAAATGCAGCATGACTTTAAACCTTCTTCCTTTTCATTCAGAAAGTTCAGGTGTAATATCAATAATCTGAGTCACTCTAAATTTGTTAAATTGATTTCATGTTTGGTCCTTTAAATTTTGAATCCTTTAAAAAAGGAGACACTACTCTACCCATCTGCCATAGAGTCCTCTCTTACTGTTTCATGTGACTAATTGTACATTTTTGAGTCTGAATGTTTGTGAAATAACAAGTTCTAAATAATACTGCTATAAGCCAGACTATTAAATATGAAGATCCTTAGGAAGCAGATATTGATGAATTCCACAGTCAGTATATTTTCAGGCCTATAGCCCCATGATTTTTTAACGATTTAAAAATTTTAGCAATCTCCAATGTAGGCCCGCCATTTGTAAGATAATTAAAATTTGTAAGATAATTACCAATTGCCTCTGCAGACTCTTCTGTCTGCAGAAAAATCTGGAAATGGTAACTTTAAAGATGCTGTATTCCATTGTGAGAATCACTGGGCTGCTGCCCAGTAGCTTGTAAGCAGCTTATGAGTGCTGAGAAATCCCAGAAAGCTGCTGAGAAAACCAAGAACTGGCAGAGCACCCTGACACGTCTTCCTGACAAAAATCTTGTGGATTTTCATGTGACTAAGCAGAAAGGAGAAGGTGACAGGCTGCCATGACAGTATTGGAACATACAGTGTTCCCATCCCTGTTCAGTATGAAGTCTGAATCCTCTTTAAAGTTTTGGATTTTCATACAGCTGTGAATGAAAGCAATAGAAAGGTAACTGTGTTACCCATATTTCTCTGTCTAGTTTGTTGATAGTAAGATTTGTTTACAGTTAAATTCAAACTATTTTAAATAGCTCTTGAGAGGAAAAAATACTGTAACTTGTTATGCCACTTAACAATCGGTGTAGTGTATTAATTAAAATCATAAAATGCATTTACCTTATTGATGTTTTCTTCTTCTGAACACTCCTAAACAAAATCAGCATGCCTCCATGTTAACTTGTACACATTCATGTGAAATACATGTGCTGGAGTTGAAGCCTGTGTCTTTGTTACGTGCATGTGGGTTGGCATACAGCTGAAATCAGTTGTGCTCTACAAAGCAGGGGAATTTAATGAGCAAGTAACAGTGGCTTCTGTTGACACTGCTGCAGTGCACTGTGTGGTAGGTGGCTGTAGTTATAAAACTATAATTAAGAGTGTGGGAACTGAGAACATCTGCTAAGGGAATGGCACTTACTGTTGCCAGTTTAAAATAAATAAATAGTTTAAAATGCCTAGTGCTGTAAAACTGACATTAGGACACTGGGTACACCAGATTAAGCTGAGGACATAATTTTAATAATTATATTAAGTGATCTGGGGGGTAGTATGTGAAGGAAGATACTGTGTCATGGTGCATTATGTCATCCATCCCCCTTTTTGTTATTCATAGCACAGCTGATGAGGTTGAACAGCTGGTGTTACAGCAAGGCATGTAAGTGATCTGTGTGTTTTCCTGAAACAGACACCATCCCATGTGCAGGCACGCCATGGGTTGGTTGAGTGACGCTCACCAGGCACAACAATGAGCCCTAAATGGCACTTGTGGTGGCGTCAGAGCTGGGGCTGCTGCAGGTACATTTGAACTGATCTGATAACCTCGATGCAGCACACTGCATTTGGAGCCACTGCTGAGCCCACTCAGTCCTGCTGGCATCAGTGCAGGAGTAGCCCAGGGCAGGTACCCTTGGCAAAATGTCACTCGGTGGTTAGAAAGCAGAATAGGCTTTCTGTGCTATCATACATCATTGTAATAATGAAACAAACCTTGTCTTAAAGCTAAAATATTCAATCATTTTGTTTAGAATTGCACTATTAGCTTCTGTTAACTAGCTGTAGCAGACCCATTATCTGTTTCACTGTTATCATAATTTATTGGTTTTAGACTCTGTTTCAGGTTTCTTGTCAAAAGCTACAGGTCATGATTCTACAATATAATGATTTTGTTTACAATAAAAATCTGGTCACCTATAGTTTAGCTAAATTTGGATTCACTGGCTTGAATACAGTAAAAAACTTTAACACAGCTTTGATAGGAATGTGACTTTTCACTCTCATTACAAAAATTCACAAAAAAAATCTGTTTGCAGGTGCTCAGTAGAGATTTGGCAAAAGCAGAATCTGAAAATCTATTCCCATTGCACATGAATGGAAAATTAGAATTGAGTACTTGAATGCTTCTAAGTGCCAGAGCTAGTATAGGGAATGAGTGGGACTATTCATGTAGTTGGTACTGCAATGAATGCTAGAGCAATCTGAAAATGAGGTGCTGGTGTTTGCTATTCTTTCAGGCCCACTATAGACCAATCTTTGCAGAGGAAAAGGCTGCCTGGCTTGAGGACTGAGGAAATAAGAGCAGTAGACTGTGACAAATTGCCTTTGGCAGGGGAAGGAGGAGTTTGGTTTGGGGAGTAGTGGCAAGAAAACTGGGAATTAAGTTAAGACAGATAAGACTGGCTAGGAAGGGATCTGGAGCTGAGAGCTTAGGTGGTGGACATTTGTCTGATGGCTCTAGAAAACTGATTTGGGTGTCCCTGTGGTGCCAGATGAGACTTCAGTATTTCCCCTTCCTTTCAGAAGGAAACAAAATCTAGGAGGTGATGGGCAAAGGAATTACCTTTGCATTACGAAGGCTGTGGTAGGAAATGCCAGCTAATGCTGCCGCTACTGCTTCAACTTGTTCCCTCTGTGTGGATGTAGTTATTGCAGTAGTTTTATAATCACTTGTTTCTGCAAATCTGTGGCCTCACCCAGAACACAAACTGGATCTCCTCATGGGATGTGGGAAGAGCTTTGGGTAAGGAATGGAGTCAGTGCTAGACTATTTAGGGTGCTTCTTCCATTTGCTGGCACAGTTTGCTTTGGTAGTAGAGAACTAAGAGAGTGAAAACTCCTCCTGGTTTGTGCCACTCCCTCTTCATTCCTGTGGTAGTGGGTCTTGTACATTGCTGTGTAAGAGCTCTGACCTGTGGCTGGCTCTGGCAGGCAGATTCCAGTGCACTGCACAGCCACACGTGGCAGTGCTCTGCGGGCACCCAGTCACCTCTTGGGTGATCCCTAACCTTGTGCCGTGTTTGCTGCAAGCCTGGCACAAACCTCTGATGTCTTCTTTCAGCATTTCAGTGAAAACTGACACTTTCCTGCGTGCCACTTCACAATTGTTTCAATACCGTTCTTAACCTCTGCGAATTTTAGCTTTAGATGGTTTGTGATTTGCTCTAGAATCAGTAAAGGATGTGCTCAATAGCGGAAATCTTAAATGTGCTGGTGAAGAATAAGATGTTGAGAGGGAGAGAGAAGGATAAGCACACAGTCTGAAAATTACCAAATATCTAGAACTTTTGAAGTTCAGCTAGCAGGTACAGGTAGTTAGCATTAACACTCCTTATTTACATGAGTTAACTATGCTCCCAACCATCACAGTTGGTAGTTCTTTCTTTGGCTATTTATATTAGGAAAATTTGTAGCTTTTTTGTTGCTGTTCTAGCAACAATCAGTCTCTAGCATTGAGGTATATTTGATTTCATGAAGTCTGAAATCAGCTGACAGTACAGTGCACATACTCAAGTTCTAACAGTATCAGTGGCATTATTTTGATGTCTGTTATCTGGAGGAGTGAAGCTCTGTGAAATGAAATATTATGATTGTGCCCCATGGAAAAAGGCAAAATATTGTGTCAGCAAAACATTCAAATTCAAGCTTGCAAGGCTGATTTTTCTGGTTTTCATGTGTTGTACATAAGGAGTTTTCCTTTGTTTTGGGAGCACGTAGTGTTGCTGCTGTTAAATATCTTCTTTCCTATAAAAAGTTAAGCCTCCAATGGGACTACAGCTATGCAAAGCAGTGCTGTGGTTCTTGAGAAATGGCAAAATGTGCTAGGAGTTAATAAGATACACTGCATGGTATAAGGCAGGCTTTATAGCAGGGATAGAAAATAGAAGTTTATAGCATTTGACTTGCTGTCACTGATGAGTCATTTAGATATTGAGGCATTATGATATAAGTCAGCATGAAGATTGAAAGGCCAGAAGTATTTCTTGAGGAGCAGAACTGAAGAAACCGTTTGCCTGTTCAGATCAACAGTGAATAAATCTACTCTAGGTTTTGCTTCACAGCTCCTTAATCTAAACTAAACTCTTATGATCTTTCCCCCATTTTATTGCTCTTTAGTTCTTGTCATTTTGGGTTCACAGAGTAGACCTGCAGGTGTACCAACAAACCTAAATTGGAAAATGTGGCTCAAGCAAGGAACCTTACATGGAGGTCCCTGAAGTGGATGTGTCAGTAGTATTCTGGTCTGCAGGGCCAGAGTGGAGCTGATCTGAAGTCAAGCCCCTGTGTGGATGTCAGGCTTTGACACTTGACCCTTTTGCTGGAGAAAGTTACTCCTGCTTCCAAACGCAGAAACACCCTTTGGAGCTGAATCACACCAAGGCAGTTCAGTGAGTTCCAACTGTGTTAGTCATCAATCCATGCAGAACTTGGAATGAATGTAATGGGAAAAGCTTGGGTTCAACTCTTCACCCTTTTAGACAGCAGAAATATTTTGGTTGTTTTTGTTGTCTTCCTCCTGCCTAACAAGGCAAATTAAACTGGTTGTGGAGTGGGAGAGAGTTTTGTAGCTGGATTTATAAGGTCCATGTATTTATCCATATACATGCATTTATCCTAAGTCTTCCTTCCTGCATGAATTCACTTTTATCTAGCAATGCTAGACTGTATTGCCCACTTGGCTCTGGTAAGTTCTGTATTCTCTAGGAGAATTCCTTGTGGAACTTGTAAGCCTTCAATGTCTCCAAGACCTCTACACCTCTGTCAAACTTAGCCAAAATTGGTCACGGGTTTTAAGTACTCAACAGGGGTACTGAAAGTTTTCCTGTACAATCTCTTCAAATTAATGTCTTAGAAAATAATAAGAATTAAAATATTTCACTCGGTATCTTCTTAGTTAGTTTTTTAAGTTATAGTTATTTTTTCTGGTTTTAGGCATGCATTACAAAAAGATTAAAGCAAAATGCTGCTCCTTCAGCACACTTAAAAGAATTTATTAAGGAGTCTTATATCTCCTCACCCATTGGTCCAACTCTGTTAGCTGTGACACTACCCAGTAGTTCAGGGAAGAATATTTTCATATTTAAGGCAAAACCAACAGAAGGCAAACAGAAATGGGCTTTTCTTTTATGAATTAACACTATTCTATTCCCACTGATTCTGTAGGGAGTGGTATTGACTCATGAGGGGAAAAAGCCCTATTTGAAAGAATTCTAATTTAGGTGGAGATTTATGCATGTTCAGTCTGAAATTGATACACATTCCATACCTAATAGAAAAGAGCAAGAATGCATTGTTTGTCATAATGTACAGAAACAGAAAATTAGACAATACTTGAAGTACTCAAGTGACCAGGAATTTGCAAAGTTCTGGAAATGCAACTAAAACCATCTTATGTTCCCGATAACTTTGGTAGTTAGTGAAATCTAAAGAATCCAGATTTAACCCTTCAATTATGAATTTTTAATAGGAACTCAGTTCTAATGCTATTTGTCTTGAGAAGGATGGATTTTCTGGGAATATTTGGATTTTCTTGGAAATGGAACTTTAAAATAAAATTCTAAAGAATGTTTAAAAGATTTGGCAGGCGAATTCTGGGTACTATTGTTTAAAAATTGTGTTTCCTAAAAGACAAATACTTCATCATGATAAAATGAAAACTTTCAGAAGTGCTAAGAACATGCAGAATGCTTTTAAGGCGCTTTTACAATGCAATTTTTTGTAATTATATCTGTGCACACCAATCCACTGCATATTTACTTCAGTGACATGCTCCCATACAGTAATCTTAAATAATTTCCAGCATATGGAATGAATCCATTTGAACAAATACAGGTCCTGTAAAACAACAGCAAAGGTGGAAGACAAAAGCAGGGAACAGAAATAACCACCGCTAAAGGCTAGAAATTTAAAATTTGGTAGTAAAAACAGTAGTAGGTGTCTGGATAAAGGGGTAAGAAATGTGGAGTCAGCGAGTTAATGGAACTTTTCATCTTTATTAATGGAACTTTTCTCCTTTTTTGTTTGTACTGAAGTAATAAAAATCATGAAAAAAATCACAAACACCACAAGCATGACTGGAATTATTAATAAAATTTTCTCTAGAGGTAGAGGAGGACATGCAGAATGTAAGAGCAGCAGTTTGTCCTCCTCGTTCCTTTTGCAGCTGTAAAAATAACCAGTGAAATGTACAGAATGTTGTCAGCTTTAATAACTTTCTTGGTATCCTTATACTTGCAGTATCGTTTTAGAAAAATGTTCTGCTACTGAAGTACGTGGGAAGTATTTTGAAATGACCTTTTTAGAACCAATAGTACCTTTTTAGTACTTTTTAGTATCTTTTAGTACCTTTTTAGAACCAAGTGCAGAAATTTTCTTAGTTTTTCACAACATACCAAGTCAAAATAAGTATCTAATAAAAATTACTATTATTGCTATTATTATTGCTATAATAATTATTATTGCTATGAACAGGCAAAATTTTAAGCTTTATATGTTTTCTCTAGAGAGAGGGACTTATATTGATACCAATTTAAATGCAAGTGTTTGAACTTTTTCTACTGATGCTATGTGCTAGAACAAAGATTGCTGTTAAAAACCTGCAGTTTAGAAATGTGTAGTCTTTGCTTTTCCCATCAAACAATTACTAAATTTTCCATGTTTCATGAAGAAACATGGAACAAGGTGATAGCAGTATCTCTTAATCTTGCATTTATAGCATTCTCAGAGAAATTGCATTAGGAAAAGTATCTGGAAAGAAGTTCCTGTGTCATCCCCTGCATTCAGACAGTCACATTTTTCACATATGCTTGTCAAGTTCAGAGTTTTGAGTCTGACCACAGTACTCCTGACAAGTGCCTCAGACCTTAATGATTCTCATGAATAGAAATTACCTTAGGATTTTCAACTCACATACAAGATACATGGAATGGTTAACAGTGCTTTTATTTCCTCCAATAATAAAAGCATCCAGTCCCTTGATGTGCTTATAGGGAATGATCAGCCACAGCCTCCTGTGGTGGATTTTCCTGCATCTGATACTCTTTGGATATTTGTACGTGGGAACTAGAACCACTTGTGATTTTCCAACACAAAGTCTTAGCAGTACACTCAATAACAATGTTAGTATTGTATTTGCTGAGGAAATAGGCTCAAATATCTGATCTGCTGTAAGTTAAATACCAGCCTAAGATTGTTTGTAGTACTGCAGATGATCCAGGAAACAGAGCTTTTGTGTGTAGAGATGTCCCTGGTCACGCAATTACTGCTGCTGAGTACAATGTGACTTATCTATTGTGTTCCAGTAGAAGGTTATGACCATCTACAAATTATTCACCATCCCAATTGTTTAATGACCTGATCACTACGTTCCCAGATAATGTGCACGAGTAATTTGTGCAATAGCATTGAGGATCGCTTCTTTGATTTTAGGAAAAACTTAAAAATTAAAATTACAGAAACTATTATGTCATTTGTCTGCCTATGTTCTTTCTATTTGATTATCTATTTGAAAACACTTTAATTAGAACTAGATTTCTCACTTCTGAGTATTCAGATCCTTGTAGGGTGAGGCAGTGCCCTCTAGGGTAAACAGTATTTATGCTTGTGTTTAACATAAAGCATAGAAATAGTTCTGTGGGGTTTTTGTAAAGCATATGCACAGCATATGCCTTGCTGTGTAAGATCTTTACTAAAGATCCCCTACCATTTTGGGGACTTCTTGTTGCATGTTAATAAAAACTGAAACATGGGGGAACCATTTTCATTATAAGCATCATCTATCTCCATCAAACATTTTTTCATACAAACAGTATATTTGCATATAAGCTTTCTACCTGCTTATAGGCTCAGCAGAAGGGACTTCTTCTAGCAAGGAGGTTTCAGGACAGTTGTTTCCTTGTGCAAGTGTTGTTTTTACAATCTAAACATTTGGAGTTTATCAAGTTTTCATTGCATTCTCATTGCCATAGTTTTCCTGCTAACAATAAACATCTGAAAGAATTTCTTTTAAATAGGGAGAGAAATTAAATAATCAGCTTCACTGTACTTTCAGAACTAATGCTTCATACTTTTTTTTACCCTCCATCACTGAATGTATGAGTTGGCATATGAAGTGTATTGACTTGTTGCAGAGCAGGAATGCTCTGCAGAGTCTTAATGATGTGTGTTAAAAGAATATACTGCCACATGCAAAATAGGATCCTGCCTGGTAATAAATGCATGTTTGTAGATCATCTGCAATGTTTAAACTGACTGAATAAACAAACCTTGTAGTAAACTCACCACTGATTTGGTTTCTTAACTTTGCAGATATTTTCTTGAGTAGATTACTCTCTCAAGCTCTAACTGGGAAACTGGCAAACAACATTTACGAAAGTCTGACACTCCTTCTCATGCAAGTCAGGAATGCTCCTGGCCTCTCCAAATATCTGGGAACTGCTCTCTACCTAAGAAAATGAAAATCTGTAATTTGCCAGCCAGACACACATATCTATCCTGCTGTTGATCCATCTGTACTGTGTTCTAAATCAATTACGCCTCCCACCAAAGGTCCTTGGAGTAGAATTCAGTAAAAAAGATGATAACTCTAAAGAACACATACTAGAACTAGATTTAGAATTAATATAAACACTCTATCAGAAAATTACATTTTAAATCCACTGTTTATAATATCTTCTGTGACATGGCAGAGAATATATAACAGATAACTTAGAATCACAGAATTGATAAGGTTGAAAGGGACCACATTGGTCACCTGGTCCAACCTTCCAGCTCAGGCAAGGTCATCTGAGAGCACAATGCACAGAACTGTGTCTGAATGGTTCTTCTGCCTTAATGTCTGTAGGTGCTTGAAGATCTCATAAAGAATGGAATTAAACCCCTAACAGTAAAAGTCATGCATCTTGATTCATGAATAAACTGAGGGTGGGGAAACCTTCCTTGGCTTCTCACTAACCCTTTTTATAGCTCCATATGAATGTGGAACAGAAGGGGTGACAGAATGTTTTCCTTCAGCACCCCACACTTCAGAACTTACCGGGAGCAGAAGTAATTACAAGTAGATATCAGGGTCCCTTGGAGAAAATAGAGCAGATGTCAGTGAGATTCCCACAAGTCTTTTCAGTAACCTCTTGCAATGCAAAGAAATTCTGAGCTGTTAATCACTGTTATATTATCAAGGATGTGTATTTCGTGAAACTAAATGTAGCAATGGTAACTGTAGTTGTGTGCAACCCAACACCAACAGACCCATTTTTGTGCATTAGCACAGTCATTAATTTCCCACTGAATTAACTCTTCCAGATGAAGCTAACTATAGAAGAATGCCATGAAGATTAATCCAGGATTTCCCTCTGCAAAAGTTAGGCCTGCTACTGTGCTTAAACTTAGTGTTCTTTTTATGTCAGCATCAAATATCACATGTGAGCTGAGCGGAAGGGTTGCCTGATGTAGGTGACTGATGGTGAAAACTCACACATTGCAGTGGTGCTTTTTGTTGGCACGATCCTCGAGGCCTTTGTTCTGCCACAGCTTTAGCTGTCTGAGAGCTGAGTATCTCAGCTGATCATTGGGTGTACATTTTGGCACTAAAGTGTCTGATGCTTCCTGTGGAACGTTCATCTCAGCTCTGTCAGGGGCAAACCCATTCCCAAAGAACAATCTTCAGGCGGAAATTAAGAAGGAAAATAAGTACAAAACAAAACCATCCCTTTGCTCCCTGTTCCTCCCCTCACCTCTTCCTTCCTGAAGCAAGGATCTTAATGCCTGATTGAAACAATGTTGAATAAAATAATTTCAGGCATATGGCATTTAATTTCATTGCATTCATTTGGCTTCTACCGCAGTATCATTAAGTATTTGAATGGTGCTTTAGCTCCTTAGAAGCAGAGAATTCAAATTAGTTTTAGTATTAAATACAAGGCCTGCTGTTTGCGTGCGTGATATTTGGGTTGCCTTGTTTACATGCATGTCTTTTAGATATGCAAGACTAAGTTGTTTTCAGCAAAATTAGATTGATGTGGAAACATCAGTGACTTGTATGAGGTCCCTCAATGAGTGTCAGCAATGTAGCCTAAACTATTCAGATAGAAGTTGTTAGGAAAAAACAAATCTGTAGTGCTGAAACTGAATTTTGTCTGTTAAAACTTGAGTAAGAGTTAAGTATGCATTGGGTAAATATATCAAAGCCACCTGCTAGAAATCATTTTGGCTCTGCAGTGTTCCAAGAGTGCTGTACTTGTGGGTCTGAAAATAAATATCATGTTTCATTTTGTATCTTATATGTGGTACGGTCAGTGATTCAGTTCCAAGCTAAAAGAAGGCTTGGAAATGGTGTCTCCTCTAGCAGTCTGAAAATGCAGTGGGAATTTGAGGCTGTAAGAACATTCTGTAGCAGTTGAAGAAATGCAAAATTTCAGTCAGAGACCACATATTAAAAAAAAAAAACAAAAAGCTGTAATTTTTATAAGGTCTTTTAAAAATTTGCAGTGGTAGTTTGCTGATAGCTGCAGCATAAAAATATTATAAACGTCGTTCAGTGCCAGTTATTTATTTCCGTCGTTCTCAAGAAATTTAACATACATCTCTTTTTTTGTCATAAAGCTGACTGAATAATAGCAGCAGAGATCAGATAGTTACTGAAAAACAGTTAATTTTTTTGAGCAGTGGAATGTCTACCTTGTTATGAATACGAGGGAATACAGCAGTATACATGTTACGTCAGAGTACAGTTGACTCAGGGTTCCTCTTGAGTTGAACTGAGACTGGAATTCTGTTTTGATTTTTTTTTTTTACTTGTATTAATTAGTACCTTTAGTCTCCCATCATACAAATGGTCCCTCATACATATCTTCCAACTTATTCCAACACAGCCAGGCAGTTTCTATTTTAATTTTTTTTTTTTAAGCTATATTGCATTACAAAATCTGATTTTTCCCTTTGTTTTATCTTGGAATTGATGTGGGAATGGTGCAGTGGGAGAATGGTTTTGGTTTGGTTTTGGGTTTTTTTTTTTTTTTTTGGCCTCTACTGTGTGTGCCCACTTGCTGAAGTAGATTGCATTGGACAGTGTGTATGTAACAATACAGCTAAGACTGACTGGTATGCAGATGCCACTTTATCCTGAAGTGAAACTGTGACATAAACTGGCAGTAGGTGGGAAATAGTGTCTGCTTTGTCCCATCAAAGACATCAGTAGGTTAAAGTTGGCTGTTAACACAGCATTTTATGATTTTTCTGCAGTTGTGGTTTGGCTTGTTGTGTTTCAGAGTTTGTTTGTAAGTACTGTATGGAGCTGAGATGTCTAAATAGATTCCACCTTTGTGCTCACTCTGTTATTTTGGTGCGAATTATTATCTTTAAAAAGTGTGTTGGTGTATAGTGACCTGATGCACTACCTAGTGATTCCATTAGGAGTTTTGATAAGGATTCCTGTGAGTGCCAAGACACATGTCCTCATTCTGTGCATAAAAATACATCAAGCAGCGTTAAGAATGTCAGTGTAGTTTGGGGAGACATTAAATCACTGGATGAAAACAACCACATCTGCTTATAAATTGTTGAAAAAGACTTAGTAATTTTGGCTTCTTAGAAACTATTTGGAGATACCTACTCTTTACATCTCTTAGTTTGTGCAAAGGAGTGAATAAACCTTATAAGCAGCTTTTAAAAATATTTCCACATTCCTGAATGGAAAATATTTTCAGTTTATAGTTTCAAGACCAGAAGTTAATCCCTAGGTTTTTTTTATCCTACAGCAAATATTTACAAGAAAGCAACTAAACACTTGAAGATGGGGTGACTTATAATGGAAGTGACAGCTCATCTTTAACTTTGGAAGGACAAGCAGTACCAATTTAATTAAAGCAGTGTTAAAATAGGACTGCCATTTGTATCCCAGTGATTCTCCACCCCTCCAGAAAGCCCTGCTGCCATTTTGTACCACACATTCTTGTCCTGTGCAAATTAATAGATCGTTTTATTTCCCGCAGGAAATCTGAAGACTTTTATAGCAAATCCTCCAGTGTCAAAATGAACACAGGTATGCTGCATCTGTGAGATTTTTTTTAATGTTGTTTTGTGAACAGAGAAGATCCCAAATTTATTAGAATTTTCATTAAAATTGTACTTTAGTTGGTTCTGAACTCAAAATAAGCAAGATATTTTAATAGTATGCCTGCTTATGTGCATTTGTATCCCATATATAAAATTTACATACATGTTTTTCTATGTATGGACATATATGGATACACAAAATAAAAGTGCATGTTTAGCCTTCCGTGCTTAATTTAATAGTACCAGTTTTGTGCGTGTGTATGTTTTATGTGAAAATACATAGAATAAGGATATAACAGTGATGGAAAAGTGTTATTAAAGCATCACATTTTCCTAGGAAAATGCACATGCTTTAAAAATCCTTTATTTCCATTCTGTACTATCACTAAATTAAGGGGCATATGAACACTGCCCTGAATTATAAGCTGCACTTGCATATCAGCTGAGAGGATAATCTTGAGGATATGTTGTATTTACAGTGCTTTGTGTTTTCTCTCAAGTTGCTGTAACAAATTGACCAAATTAAGTACTCTATGGAAAGTTACATTCATGATCTATGACAGCATATAAATATTTGCTCCTGAACTTCTGAAGCCAATAAGATAGTGCTACTCTTTGTGCTGGAAGAGGGAATAGGCCTCCTGAAAGCAGGCTGCTGAAATCCTGGCCTCACTCAGACGTAAATTTTCAGTTGCAGTCAGCTCTTTTAGACTCCATAGGAGAACTGTCTGGTTTGCAGATTAACTGTTGTGCAAGGATAGACCTCTCCATCCTTTCCAAACCAGTGGCTTGATCACTGACCACAGTGCTTCACCATGACATGATATGTGGGACCTGAGGACCAGAACTACCTTTGAAGTCTGAATTTCTGCAGCATGCTCTAAATCAAAGGGATTGGCTTTTCCATGGTATAGGTACCACTATCTAGATCACTCTATTAATCCACTTCATGGCTTCCTCTTGTCTCAGACAACTGGAACTCAGTAGGATCCATTTTTTGAGCATATCTTTTAATACAAAGTTAAAATATATTGGCTCACTTGAAACCACTACATTTGTAAATAGAATAAGCAGGAGAAATTGCCTTTCTCATTTGAGTGTACTTCTGTTCCTTAAGGTTTTGGTTTTCAAATGCTAACAAAGGTGGTGTATTTTTCATTTATAATAATACTATTTGAAATTTGCCCCGTTCTCTCTCATTTTTAGTGAAAATGTCTTTCCTAAACATGCCAGTCTGCATAACTAAGGTAGTACGAAAATATGACTTGTTTCATAGAACTGTAATTTCAGACGTAACTTTGCTAATCATCAAACTATAATTACATTGTGCATTGCCATCATATGAGTCAAAATCATATGATAGAGGTAATTTCAGCTTCTACTTCAAAAAATGTGAATAAAGAGGTTAATTGCCAGTTTGTCCTACTGCAGCCCTGAAGTATGAGTTTGTTCCATATTGTAGTAAGATTTTTGATGTAAGTTATGAATTCTCAAGAAAGAAGACATGAGATTTAAATAATCTATGGCAGCATGACTTCTCTTGGGGATTGGGAGTCTTATGATCACACAGGAGCCTTAAAAACAGACCTTAAAGACCTGAACACACCTGAAATCCTCTCCAGTTCCTTAAAGATACCATGATTTTAGGTTGAACTTTAATCTACTCTGCACTTGGACAGTGAAAAAACATTTTTTTTATCTTCCAGATGCTTGATAGTAATGTGCATGTTATCAGCTGCACCGAAAGGAAGGTATTGACAGAAAATGTGGCATTTCTTATCAGTTCTATTGATGTAGATTGTTTTCTGACTGTAAAAAAAAGTGTTAAAAACCTGTGAGTAGGGTGTAAAAGTGGACATCTTGCACTTATCTTTGCACCTATCTAAAGCATTGCTTCATTAAGAAAGAGACTGACTCAGGAGAAAGCTGTTCTGTGTGCTGTTCTGGTCAAAACATTTCCTTTTTTTTTTCCTATTTCCATTTTTTTCCTCTTTTTTTTCCCTTTTTTTTTTCTTTTTTCTTTCTTCACTACACTGTCTTTTGAACGTGAGTGCTACAGCTTTGGTTTGAGGTTGGTGGGGTTTTTTTATTTCACTGCTTTGTAACAGAAGTTTGTGCGCAGTGCAACTGAAGGTTATCAGATGCTATTGATTTGCCACTAGTTTGTTTTTAAAATATGTGTTTCATTAATGACTCCTGCAGATAAATGAGCTCTCAAGTTTGATGCCAGTAACTGGTGGAGTGGCAAAGCTAATATATACAACTTTAAAAATGAAAAGTAAATCTACTGCTTAGACTGGGCTCCTCTAATCCAGTGTTCCCTGTGGCTGCAGACTTGGCAGTCTGTCTCAGCAAACCCTCTGGAAGATATTTTTGTCTGCAGAGAAAATGTTTTGAAGAGCTTTGGTTTGCAATACTCTACCATATATGGGAGGGATTTTTTAGCATTTGATGTTAATTCTGTACCACATGTTAGGAGGGAATATGCAGCAACATAAGGCAATGAAACATTTTTGCAAAAGCAAAGAAACAGAGGTAAGATATAGACAAGGTTTTTCAGAAGTATCAAGGGTACTTTGGCTCATGCTTCTTTTTGGAGTTCAAATGTTGTCATAATTTTAAAATAGCAGTCTCATAGAATGCATGTGTGTTTTTAAACCCAGACTAAGCAATCATCAAGAGAATAATATTTTAAGCTATATTTAGGGGGTTTCTTCAATAAGTCTTCAGGTATTTTACAGATTGATGAACATCATTAACTTGGTTGCTTGACTAACTAACTCACAGAAAACATGAGCTGCCCCTGAAACTCACATCAGATTAAAACTCAGGATAAATGTCCTTACTGTTCATTATACATATGTGCCTGCATAGCATGTCGGAGGAGAGATAATTGCATTGAGGAATAATAAATGGTTAGAAGTTAATAATTAAAACAGATTCTTGGTGTCCATCTGTAAATATTTTGGCTGAATTTCACACAGATCATTCTTGATAAATGCATTTAATTTTAAAGTTATTAAACAAGTTAGCTGTTTGCATTAGATGAAGCACATAAATAACAGCCAAGAGTGAAAAGTATGCAGTTCTGGAAGACTGCAAATATTATCAGTTTGTTAAAATTATTAATGGAAGTCATTACATGGACTGTTCTCTTATATTTTGTCTGGGAGACAAGAACAGAATTTCTTGGGTCCATGCAGAGTTCCTGAACAGATGGTTAAGCCACGTTTAGATCACTGAAGTAAATTAGGTGGGCTTGAGTTCCAGGCATTCTACAAAAAATTTACTTTTTAGAAGGATGAAAGAACCAAACAATAGGTTTACCTGTCAGTTTAGACTATGTGGTAAAAAACTCGTCAGCACATCCTGAAAGGAATTCAGAGCAAGAGGAAGGAATTCATGAAGGAGAGGAAGCCCAAGTAGTAGCCTGTCCTGCCAGGATACTCCCAGGCCCATCACAAGAGCCATCAAAGCCCTGTCTATCTCTGTGAGTCTGGAGAGCACAGGGACACAAGGACAGAGCTGGAGAGCACAGGGACACAAAGGCAGCCTGGAGAGCACAGGGACACAAGGACAGAGCTGGAGAGCACAGGGACACAAGGACAGAGCTGGAGAGCACAGGGACACAAGGACAGCCTGGAGAGCACAAGGACACAAGGACAGAGATGGAGAGCACAGGGACACAAGGACAGAGCTGGAGGGCACAGGGACACAAGGACAGGCCTGGAGAGCACAGGGACACAAGGACAGAGATGGAGGGCACAGGGACACAAGGACAGAGATGGAGGGCACAGGGACACAAGGACAGAGATGGAGGGCACAGGGACACAAGGACACGCGTGGAGAGCACAAGGACACAAGGACAGCCTGGAGAGTACAAGGACACAAGGACAGAGATGGAGAGCACAGGGTCATAGGGTGGGCCTGGAGGGCACAGGGCAAGAACACCAATTAAGGAGACCCAAGGAACAAAGGGTCTCCTTTGTCTGGGGCCCTCCCAGGGCTGCCACAGGAGAGCCAGGCATGGGATGAGTGGCAGACTTGATGTTTGAGCCCAGTTGCTGGAAGGATCCTCTCTGGCCACATGTGCCATTCTCCTTAGTGGACCTCCAGCCAGAGAGGGGAGGGTGGTGAGGCCATTGTGCCGTGTTAGTGCGGGCGTTTGGAGCTGTGTGTCCAGCCATGGTGGATGTGGTGTGTGCTCCTGTCTGCTGGGAACACATTTCCAGTCTCCCTCCTGGCTGCATCTGGGGACATGGAGAGGCAGAAGCTTTGTCTGTCTTGGACGGTTGGACCGAGCACTACACATTTGCCTCAAAAGATCAGAATGCAAATAAGGAGTAAGAAGCTCTGGTCTAAAGACTTCTAAACTTGTATTCACTGTGCAGACAGAAGGAAAAACGATACCATTCACAAGTACAGTGAATAGGACAATAATCAGCAAACCTAATGTTTGGATGCCATTTTTCTTTTCTTTGATAAGCTTTGAGAGCTTATTAAAAATTTCTTGCCCCTAGCTGCTCTCTCTCACCTTTTCACACAGGGTCACCATCCTTTCATCTTTGCCCCATTTGTTTAGGCCACTGCTTTTACTGACTCTCTGGAACAGTCTTTTTAAAAAACCCACCCCTTGTTCTTAAATGGAATGCTAGTGGTCTGAATTGTCTCCATCTGGCTTTGGGGCAGGACTCAACCAGCAGACTATTTGTCAAATACAGATACAGCTCACTTAGGGTGATGCTGTCTCTAGTGAGAGCAGCTCTTGGGGCTGTGAATTTCGGGGAAAGGGTTAGATGTGGAAACAATTAAGAGAGAGAGAGAAAAAGAAGCTACAATTGCATTTTAGGCAGCTGTTTTGATTGTGAGTTATTGCCTGACTTCATATTCTAGCACTGCCTGCAGACCTTAGCTGATTTGGGTCTCCTTTGCTTCCGTGCTGAAGCAATTCTTAGTGAGACAGGACTCCTTACTGAAGAATTTTTCAGGTCAAAGGAATTGTGGGTGTGTATGCATATTTGCACATGTATTTTTTATACATGCAAATATTTTGTATAGATTGTTTCATATAATTTCATTTTTTCCTTAATTAACAGCTGTGCAATATTAATTGCTTATAGTTTGCAAGTGAAATGAGCAGAAGATCATTAATTCAGTCTCCCTTACAGTTTCTTAATACTCCACACTCCACTTAATGGGAACCTGGCCTGAACCAGAGGATGGAGTCCATCAAGCATCAATATGTGCTTACCCACACATGTTCCTATTGTACTAGAAATTTTGCACAACTCAATATCATATAAATGTGAGGTTATGTCTTAACAGAATGCTAATTAGATCTCATTATTTTGTGATAAATAATGCAGGTAGAGACTTGTGAATATATATAAATTATATAGATAGGGGTAAATAGTGTATGTAGTCAGCTACAATCCATTTTATTTCTCTTGTATGAAGCCAAAACACTATGCTAGATTATGGGTCCACAAAGTATAAAACTCTGACTCAGCTGAGTTACATTAAGAACTAAATTGAAGCAGAATTTTCCTCAAATTCAAATAATTAAATGTTTGTAGTCAGTTTCTCATTGTCTTCACGTTCTCTATCATGAAATTCAGGAAGGTAGCTCTTGAAAAATTACAAATAAATTACCCCTTTGTTTGAATAAGAGCTGTGACAGTATAAGAAAATTTTTTGCCTGTTAGCTTATAGTAAATGTATTGCGCTTTCAAAGTCTGCCATTATTCAGATTAGAACAGAACCTCAGTATCAACACATCATTAGGTCTTGTTGGAATTACCTCTGATGTATGTTGATGGTGGGGGAAAAGGAATACAAGAATGGAAAATGTAATTTTAATTACCATTTCCACTCCATATTTATGCAAGCAAACTAAAACCTGTGCAGATCTGATAGCCACTGCCTTTATTTCACAAGTACAATGCCAATAATTAATGGCAGGTAATGTATGGCTTTCAACTACTGCTGGCTGAAATAATTTGGCCTTGAGCCTTGGATTTGGCAATGAGTCTTTGGTGCCCCTTACATCTCAGGCAGTGGCTCTGATGTTTGCCAATGTTAACAACTCCTTAATGCATATCCTGCAGGGGCCTGTAGCCAGGGGACTATTGGAAATATTGAAGTAGCAGGGGAATATTGGAATGAGTAAAGAAATACCAGGAGCTCACTTCTCTTGCAGACCTGGGTTCAGGATGACTCTGTGGCTCAAATTACTGCTATTATAGCAAATACTTTCTGCAAATAGGTTGCAGGTCTTTATTAAGACCTTAATTTTATAAAATTCCCTGTCATACAGATTACAGAAATAAAAAAGGCATTTATCACACTTGTAGTTCTTGACTTCATTGAAGCACTAAATGAAATTTCAGTAGTATCAAATATTAAAATTAGAATAATTATTTTAGTGAACAGCAGAAAAATATTCTAGTTACATATAATGGGTAAGAATATTTATTAACTTTCTTTTACAACTATGCTAGAGTTGCTAAAATGCTAGGTTGTGGGAAAGCTGTCTTCTAGTAATGAGACAGTATTTATAAAATGTAATGAGAGAATAAAGAAAGGAGTTGGGCAAGATCCAGAAGGAAGGTTTTTTCCAAACCTCACTTTTAAAAATTATTTTAGATTTCTAGTCATTTCCTCAGAATGTTATTCAGTTCCAGATATATATTTCTTTTATTTTTTTTTAACTTAGATTGAAAAGGGGAAGAGGGACAGCCAGTTTGTTCTATCAAAATGGAAAAAAAATTATGCCTTCACTAGTAATTTTGTTTGTTGAGCATAAAGGATCCAAAAGACTGAACAAATGTACTTTGTCAGCTGATCAAACATGAGCTTAGTTTATGAATGGTGTCTTTCTAATGCATACAATGAAATTATTTTACAGTGCAGATTATTGATTAATATTATTCTGGAATGCTTAAGCCTTTATTGTGATTACTTGTCTGCTTTTACTAATTAGCTGTAATTAAGCAGTCTTTCAGGTAACAGAATGTATATATTTTTCCCTATGGATTAAGTATTAAATACAGCTTTCTTCACTTATTCTCTGTGAGGTTTATTGTTGTTTAAAGCCTGTGAAATTTTATGTATTCTGCTAATCTGCCAAACCTGCAAATTCACACATTTCTGCAGCAGTTCCCTTACTGCATGCTTATTTTCACATCTGTTTGGCATATCTCACACTGTGATATGTTGCATGTGCTTGCTCCCTTTGTCTGGGGCTGCTGTCTGTATTGTTTTGTGCTTCCAGATAGCGGTGGGTGTGCTCGCAAACGCGCCGCAATGTCTGTCACATTAACAGCTGTGAAGAGAGTTCAGAGTTCTCCAAACCTATTGGCCTCAGGTATAACCCCAACCACTGAGATACAACTTCTGAATGGATTTTTTTACAGTGTTATATGCATTCCTGCCACGTTACTTAGCAAGGAGGAGAAGGGTAGCACTATTTTCTGTCACACTGGCAGATGTCTAACTTCTACAATGCTTTTTAAAAAGTGGTCTTAATTTCTCTCTGCCTATGTTTAATAGCCATTCATGAAAACAGGAATACTTAGGAAAAAATTAATTATATTTTTAATTAATAAATTAGCAAATTAATTTTGCCCTTGATATATGTTTTGGGTCTCGCATCCCCTGTGTTTTTTCAAGATAACAAAGCATGAAAAAGAGGTTTTGTTTATTACAAACTTTTTATTGAAACTTGATTTAAAAACCTCTTCTCAAGGAAAGGAATCTGAGTGTTGTTGTAAAATGATTGTCAGAAGCCAGATTAACTTTAAAAAATCATTTATGAAGATTGTTTACCTAAAAATATTCATAACAATTAAAACATACTAAATATTCATTAGACAGGCAGAACTACTTCTTATCAATACTCCCATGTGCTTTTTGCAAAATTAATTTATTTCTAACACAAATTAATATTGGATATTTCTTTTTCAGGTTCTGATTCTCAGTCTCCAGATTCAGGTAAATAAAACTCTGTATTATTTATGTATCAGTGTAATACCATGTAAGTGGATGAATTACAACAATCATCTATTTATTTGATTTCGTTACTCCATACTTGCTCATCCTTCAAGGAAAGCCCTGCTGAAATTGTAATCCTAATTGTTAATATTTAAGACCTCAAATTCAGGTCTCATTTGAAAGCAGTTATTTCCTCTAACACAGAATATGCTGTCAGAAAAATGAGTTGTGTGGGGAAAAACAGGCTGCTAATTTACCACCTTTAGCTTCATCACTGTGGCCCCGTTCAGTGGCACTTGCTATTTCCTTTTTAGTGCCTTACTCAGGATTGCAAGTTCTGCCCACCTTCACTTAGCAGCCTGCTCACATAATGCGTTACTTTTCCCAGCCTCTTACAGTATTTTTTCTCCAACATCTCCCTCTATGTTTGGCCAACGCTTTGAGGGCATTCCAGGTCTGAGGATAGAGAAAAAAATGTGGTTGGTTGGTTGGAAAATAGAGGTGTCATTCAGATTTGGCAATACGACACGCTCTTGGAACAACTAATTGGGTACTGCGGTGAAATTTTGTGAAACTGCCGTGACCAGCTAACTTTATATGAGCTGAGATGTTTTTCAAAATCCAACACAGCTGTGAAGTTCAAAAATGTAAGCTGGAAGTGAAAAAACCTGACCCTGATTTATACAGGGGCTGAAGCACCAGCATCTCAAAAGGGCTCTCAAGGTTAAAATCCACAGTCTGTATGAAAATTGTGGCAAGATGTCTAACTGCCCAATACCAGGACTGTTGTCAATGCTTGAATTTTCTAAATTTTAAAGATGAATATTTTCTAGAGTGGCAGCTTTAGCCATGTTTTTATAACTTCCATGGTAAAACAGCATCGTTGTCAGTTGTGTAGTTTGTTTAGTAGCTGGGTTGTTACGTTGAGAGCAGTGTGGATGCACTAATCAACACCAAAAAAATGGTTTCATTCTTTTTTATTTACAAAAGCTTGGCGTTCCTACAGTAATGGCAGTAGAGAGACACTGAATGGAGACGCTAGCAGCTCATCTCTCTCAGCAAAAGGTTTTAGGAGCGTGCGGCCAAATCTACAGGATAAAAAATCACCAACTCAGGTAAAACTGGACACACCGTGTTTAAAGCTATGCCATGGCTGGGGGGTTAGCCCATAGAGGTATGATACCTCTGTGTCCTGATGTCCTGCAGATAGTGTGAATCACATGGGTCACTACAGACTGGTTTGCTGCACAGATAAAGCATATTCCACACGGGCTGTATGCCCCCAGGTTAATTACCAGAGATTGCTTTCAATGAGCAAGACAGACAGCTAAATAAAACTAGGTCATACACAAGTAAAAGCTTTCTAGGAGTGCTCCCAGACTTCAAAGAGTATTTATTAATGGTTTACCAAATGCACCAGTCATCAAAATATCTGAGAATTAAAATGTATTAATTATATGGTAGAAAATGCTTCTGCCTGTTTTGCCGAACAATGTAATTAGAGCACACTAAAAACAGAAACAAACAACAACAACAAAATCAAGCAAAAAAAACCACACAGCATAAACAAAAAAACCACCCCCATGCTTGGAAACATTTTTATCTGTCCAAAAAAAAAAATCAACATACCAATTTTAGTATTCTGTTACTCTTTTAATTCAAAAGTTTAAGTTTGTATATGTGTGTTACCTGTGAATAATTGCTTGCTATCTAAGATCATGGAGTACTTACATACTTGAATGCTTTCACAGCAATAATTCTTCTTCGGTGTAATAATTGTTTTTTAAAAGAAAACAAATGATTGTGAGCTCCCTTCTGATCCTTTCTGATCCCATTTTGGTCTGAGCAAATGGAACATCTGGCATTTTAAACAGAAGTTGCACAGGAAATGGTGGTGGGAGCCTGACCAATTTAGTTGTCCATTGAATTTAGCAATGTTGAGATTAAGCCCTTTAATTTGCTAGTTCTTTATTTAAATATAAAAGTAAAACTGAACTGTACCTCCTACTAACATTTACTTTCTTTCTGTTTCTTCTTCAATGTTATTTTGCTGTGTGTGGATGCTTTTGGCAAATAAGGCACCTCTGCCACCTCCTAGAAAAGAAAGCTTTCGGAGAGCAAGAGTAACTAATCACGAGAGCAAAATGAATCTCCAGGCAGTAACTGCTGGTCCCAAACACCACCCCACAGATACTGCCTGTTACACTAGCCAGACGACTGTTCAGGAGACAGTGTCTTCTCAGATATCTAACACCAGTGTGTCCTATGCACAAAAAATCATTAAACCACTGACCTCAGCCTCCAGTGCAGACACAAGCACAGTAGCTGGCATTAGTACTACTCTCCATCAAGGCCAAAGGCAGCAGTCTCAAAAACGTAAAATATCAACCCTGAAATTAACCCGGACACGTGACCCAGCAAGTAGTGGTCCTTGTAATTCACAGCAGCAGCTCAAACCTGGTGAAGAACCAGTATTTTCACAAAGGCCTGTCTCACCTGCCTGTAACCCCATGCCTGAGATACACACAGCATCTCTTTCCCTTCAAATAGTTCCCACCCCTGACAATAAAGCAGAGCCTGAAATCCAAGATCATCCACCTAGTATTTCTCCAGACACTTCAAAGATGCCTTCAAAGGATTTGGGACAAAAGTCTACAGTTCTTCCTTCTTCACAGGCTGCAGAATGCCATGTGGTATATTTAATTTTTCCATCTTTTATTTTAGATCTTCATGAATCACGTAATAACCATCTGTTTAGTTATACTTACATTACCAAAGTTAGATCTTGTGTTTTCTGGGTAAAACTACCTATCACATGGATCAAAACAGAAATGAACAAAAGCAGAAGGTTTTGGAAGGTTATTGAAAATAAAAATTATTTAGTTGAGACGGAAGGCAGACCTCCTTGTGCTTCTGTGAGCACTTTATGGAGTGCAAATGCACAGCAGGAAATTAGTGTACTGTAGGTGATGCATCTGCCCAAGTGGCTCTTCCTAGAGAGGATTGCATTAGAGGGTTATGCTGCCACAGATGCTGGAAGGATCAAGTGTGGATAGTAGGGTTAGGTTGGGTTGGGTTAGAGGAGCTTAAATGCAGCTCTGCCAGTTTTCTAGGGCCACAAAAAGTGCATTTTGTCAGTCGGTGCTTTCTGCAAGGCTGAGCACTGCTGTCTCCTACATGTCCTGTGCACACCAGAGCTTTTCAAGAGAATGAGTTTGTAATTCTTTGTCAACAACCTTCATATGAAACATCACAGGGCACTGAACTTCTAGGTCCCTCTGTTTCCCCTATACCTTACACCTGCTGAAATGAAAATTCTTTAACTATACTTACCTCACCTAGGAGAAATGGGAGTATCAGACACACAGTGTAGGACCAGAGGAATCTGAGCAAGGTTTGTCGCCATTCAGAAACTCACTGAGTCAAATAAAATAAGCCTGGGCACAAGAAAGAGACAGTGAATACATTCCAGGCAAAAGGAGAACTCTAAATAGACTTTGTAATTTCTACTCTGCTTTACCTAGCCACATTAGGACTTTTCTATTTAAAAAGATAATTATTCTAGTATATCTACCAATATAACAGCTTATCTGTGTTTGAAATAGACATATAGATTGCTGTAGGTCTTGGCATGTCTGCCGCAAAACTTTGTCTGAGTGAAAATCCCATTGTGGCATATTTGTGTTCATCTAGTTCTGCTGGATTCGTTGAGGCAACTCTGATGTAAATACAGCACTGTCTTATAAATTAAAAAGTCCATTGACAGTCCTGTTGTCAATGGTAGTAACATATCTGCTTTTCCAGACTGAGGTTCTTTCAGAGCATCACATTCAACCAGGTCTTTACTCTGGAAGACACAAGTATCTGCATTAAAAACAGGATCGTTTTGAAGTTGTAATATGTCTTTCTCCCTCTTCAAATCCCAAGTAAAATTTTTGATCAGAACAAAGCTCTGTGAAATTATATGGCAATATAATCTGATATGCTCCTTTTGAATTCTCTCCATTAAAAAATAGGAGCACAGAAGGATTAATCACATTTGTCCTCCTCAAGATTAGACACAAAACTGTCATCTTAAATCCTTCTTTTACGCTACATAAAATTTAGAACATTTTGAGAAAAACAAGTTGATTTACCCTTTAGAAGAACCAGTTTAATCTGCTAGGCAGTGATTTTTGTCAGGTAAGACAAATCAGTTCAAGCCAGAGCCACAGGAAAGAATCCATGTTAAGGAAAGATGAGCAACAGCTTTTTCTGGTAGATAGGGTAGATATGAAGATATTGCAAATCTTTTAAATATAGGCATCAAAGGATACTGTCAAACAGCAGAACAGGTGTAGGTGTGTAGGTGTGGCCAGTGCAACTTTTGCATCTGTTATCTTTTCACTTAAAAATAGTTGCTCAACCTGTTAGAATATGTTGCATTATATATGGGCAGATAAATCTCTCAAAAGGAAAATATGATAGCTAACAAGGATTAGGGGAAATACCTTTTTATGATCAAGAATAATACTCAAAGTCTAATCAGAAGAAATAAAAATAATTCATCTTCTAGCTGCTTATTTTAGAATTTTGAAATTCAAAACACATTTTGCATTTTCATTTTAATTTAGAATCTTGTTTTGTTTCACTTCGAGCTGAAAAAAATCACAAAAGTATCTGTGGCTTATTTGGAAAATTCTGCAATTAGTTTTCTGCCTTCTTGGTTTTAGTATGTGGGAAGCACTGTCAGAAATTTGGTGACTGGGTTACTCTGAATAAAATGAGAAAAATTTCAGTTGATCACAGAGATCATAAAAGCATGTAGCCGTCTTTTCAAGCTTTATGGATCGAGCTTTTCAAGCCTTTCCCTTTATGGATCTGTTATCTGCAAAATTCAGCTGAAATTTTCTGTGATGTTCAACTTTGAGATAAATTCTAGTGAAGGGGTGTATTTGGCATCACAATTGAGTCATGAAGCCAGTGGGTTTTGTAGCTCCTTGTTAAAATACATGCCTAAAACTAGAGTACAAATCAACATGTGAGGTGGTGTAAAATTCTGCATCAGGTGAGTTCCCAAAATGAAGATGCCATGACCTAAAATTGGAAATAGAGACTGCAGCTATATGTTTAAAAATATTTATTTTCTGACTCAAATCTCAGTTTAAAACCTTGAAACTGTTCTAGCTAATGCCAAATATTATGATCCCTTTAGTGCTATATATCACAGTATTTGCAAAGTTCACTATTTCTCCCACATAGAAAATAAACTTTCAGGATACTATGCAAGATAGTATTTTCATTTTTAAAATTATTGTAGACCTGCAAGCTCTACAGGACTTTGTTTAGAAGTTAAAATAGTTTTGTATGTGCAGCTTACAGATTGTATGTCAGGCCATGTCAAGTCCTCAAAGGATGCTCTCAGCCTGTAATTTAGGCCTGCCAGCAGTGTTTAAAGCTGCCAGGGAAAGTCTCAAAAAACAAATACATTTAGAAAGGTGCAACTCTCCCTCTGCATCTGGGTTTATGTATGTGAAGGAGAATGAGGTAAGATCAGGTAATCATCACTTCTTAAGAGGTAGTGAAGAAGAAATACTGTGCGTGTGGGGTATCTGTGTCTAGCCAACATGTACAACTGTATTTTGTCACAAAGTATGGAAATATACAGCCCAGGGGGAGCTTGTGGGGTCCAAGTTAGTGTATCTTGCTGTGTTTGTCCTCCTATTTGCACTTAATTTCAGTGCTTATCTGTTGAAACTTTAGGAGCAAGCAGAAGTGTGCTGTGACTCACTGAGTGACATTTTGTAAACACTCCTACTCACAGAAAGGTTATACCCTTCAAAAGTATATATGAAAATAGAAGCATTCAGGTTTCTCAATATTAGGGGTTTTTACATTATTACAGTCTCAAGAAATGCTGCTTCTTTGTACCATACTGCAGATACAGGAGAAATAACTATATCTGTTTCAACAGAGAAATTTGTATTTGTTAGTATGAAACCGATGGAGGTAAATTTTCTTGTCCAAGTTTCTTATGAGATACAAACAGTTGAAGAATTCTGAAATGCATCTTCAGAAATAATCACCTGATTTTTTTTTATTATTTTGTTCCTGGGTTCCTAAGTGTCCTATTGTTCTAGATTTCACTCTCTGAAACTGAGGTTGCAAAGCATTTGTTCTGCTATTTGAATTCTTCAGGTTTAGTCCTGATGTCCTGGAAAAGCAAAACATCTATAGCAGATGGTTATGAAATTGTTTCTTTTGACAGCCTTATAGCTGTAGAAAAGTGCATCAAAGAAAATAAACCTAGAATTAAAAAAAAAAAAATCTAAATCAATTCATCTAGTACATTTCTGAGTTTTAGGTATTGACAATATGTAGAGTGATATGGAAGAAAGAGAAAACCAGTTTCAGCATGCTGGGGACAGATGTGAAGCATAGAAAACTGAGCGTATATTTTTTCATTTTAAGTTCTGCATCACTAGTATTGCTTTAGACAGAGGCTGAACTCCACCTCCTTATACTGAGTTTAGAATAAGAGGGCTAGGTAGAAAAGTGGGCATTGGAATATAATTTGCAACATTAGTTTGGACATTTTGAAATCAGCTTTTAATAATTAAAAATAGAGGTATTTTTACCCATTTATGCAAATGTATGGGTGTAATTTGATTGTTGATTACTAAACTCTGCTGTGTATTAACACAATGAATTTATTCACTTATCTCTGAGTCTCCTTATCTGTGTCTTGGCTGTTGAAGCAAGGCCAGTACTCTGGTGTCATTAGTAATCTCACACCACTCCACACACACCTTGCATTAAAACCATAGATGACTGATTCTAAAACCCATACTAGGGTCACCTGTCTACTTTACCTGAATTGGATACCAACTGTGTTCTTCAGGCCTAACATTTTACTGTTTGATGGAAGAGAAGCATTTCAAAGGACCAGCAGAAAGCTGCAGCACAAGGCTGCTCTTCAGATCTTCAATTCACATCAGGACTGATGACATTTGTCTCACTATCTCTCAAGTGTTGCTCCACAACTCAAGCCAAATAGTCTAGCTAGTTTTTAATGAATCTAATTGATTAAGTACTTGTTTGGCATTTAATCTGCCTGACTTCTGCTAGCATTTCTTGTGCTGTGTCCATAACAAACCTAATCTGAAGCATGCTGAATGGAACCAGTATTAAAATTTTTCTGGAATGCATTCAGCCTTGTCTTTCTCATATTTTTCACAGTGAAAAATATAAGAAAATATGATTCATATATGAAATTGCATGCACAGTGAAGAATATGGATTAGTAGTAGCCAGTTGTATGTATTTGAGATTATCAATATTCCATGTTTTTTGGTGTAAAGCAGTTTTCAAAAACAATACTGTTTTAAATCACAATTTCAGCCACTCTTTCCCAGAAAGATGATTATACACACAAAGGTATTCTAGAGCCAGGCAGAATAGAAGTTCTAGTCCGCAAAGCCAAGAAGCTTCATGTTGGGAATCAGTACCTAGAATTGCTGGATTCCTTCTGTCTGCATTGCAAGAATAATAAATTTATATTCTTTTTTCAAGAGTTTGGCTTGATGAAATCAGCTATTATTTGCTAAACATAATGAATTAAATTCTTTCAAAATCTCAGTTTCGTTAGCTCTCTGGATGCACCCTGAATATCTGTCCTTGTGTTGTCCATCCCTTCTTTTCTCAAGCATGCAAGAAATCTTCTCAGCTCAGAGCCAGGAAGTTTACTAGATTTCTCAACTCCTCAAAATTTCCTGTTATTTTAACGATATAGAGATTAATTTATGCATTTTGTCCTGGTCATATATAACTTTTCTTCTGGGGATGCTGAGAGGATAAGTGGTCTCAAGAACTTGAGAGCTTCTTTTTGGCTCTGCCTCATAATTACAGCATGATCTCCTGGTTCCTGTCTTTTGCTGGAGATCTTGATATGATGATCTGATCTCATCACATAGATGATGAAAATCATCATGAATGATTCTGTCGTTCCTTTATGTACCTGTGAGGTGAAATTACAGTTTCTTATATGTGTATGTAAATGCATAGATCTTAAATCCCTGATATATTGTGCTTTATAATCATCCTAGTTTTTCATGACATTATTTTTATTGGTCTTTCAAAGTTTTCATTGGCAAATCAGTTCTCTGTGAAAATACTGTCCTTTTACAGTCATACACTCAGTTATTGATTATTTTAATTAAGGTAATCTGTTCAGATTTCCTCTATGAAAAGATTAAGTTGGGGGGATGTTCAGTTGTAGATTTGAAACATTGCTGTGAATAAGACTTGGATTTTAAGCTGTTTGACGAAGTTTCTTTGCTGTTTTAACTGCAGATTTTAACAGCAACTTTTGCCTATTTTTGTGTACCCTAGAGATCCAGTGATACTAAAGATTTTTTTTTTTTAGTCAGTTAGAACAAGTAATAGATATCTGTTCACACACTTTAGATTCTTTTCTGTAATGCTTATTCATTGGGATGGTCCCATTGACCTCAGTAAGGTTATTTGTGTAAATTCTAGTTGATCTCAACAAGAATTATGCAACTGGAACCCCAGTGACCTCTTGTAAGTAGCATAATCTGGGTTGTGTTCCAAGTCTTCCATAAGGGCTTTAGAAGATATTTTCAGATTTTGGATTAAAATGCCAAAATGGCATTTTAATCTGATGGCTTGAAACATCTTTTGAATGATTAAAGACATCTGCCTAGTCTAAGCATAGGAAATAACCATATTACTGATAACAATTTGATATGTATGACTGAATGTTGTTTTTTAAAGTAGTATTTACTACATATAGTGTCTTACTGTCCTCTGTTTTACGTAAATTTAAAATCCCAAACACTCTTTCCCAGTAGCTATTCCAGATGTCCTCAGCCCTATCAACAGTGAAACCATTAGTGCTGAAGTAGGCAGTATTTTGAATACTTAGGAATTGATGGAAAGCTGGTGGTTAATAGGCAGTATAGGAGGATTTGTGCAGCTGTTTAACAAATATTAGATGCCAACATGACTTAGTTCAAAAAGAAGGTGCAGATGCAAAGAGCCAGTTGCAGGACTAGTTTAAACTGAGTGCCCTGTGACTGATTTGAAATGACAGAACGTAAAGCTCATACACTGTGTGGCAGTTTTCAGAAGCACTCTCATGAGACTGTCCTCTTCTACTTTTAAGGAGCTGTGCTGAATCCAAACAACTGGCATGTTTTGTTTCAGTATGTCCTGTTCTTGTGCTCCCAGTCTTTGTTCCCCAGATTTATGCCAGTTACCCCTAATATTCCTTATGTCCTCTAATGTTGAAAAGACTTCTATGCAAACACCTTATAGAGTAGGTTGACAGGGTGCTTCCAGGGTGCTTGGAAATTCTAAGATCATCTAACTATTTTTATTAGAGAGGCAGTGGAGAAGATGTTTTAAGTCACAAGAGGCAAAAAATTCCACCACCTACAATTTACAGATCATATGAACGTTCATTAATAGTGTTTCTGTATAGCTGGCAATGCTGCTCATCTTTATATTACAGTTAATTTCAAAATCATACCTGTCCTTGACAAAAAAATTGTTATATTTACCAAGATCAGACTTGCAGATACATTTTTGCTTTGAAAACTACATTCTCTAGCTTCATATTTATGTGAAGTACAAAATATTGTAAACCCTCTCAGTGCACAATGGAGATCATTAGTATGTGCAGTACATTATGAATATTCATCCTCAGCACACTATGGTTTCTGGCATTGCTTCCACTAGTATTTTATGCATTCATTTCTTTCATGTTGTCCTACTCTAATATAGAGCATGGTTGATTTATTTCCTAATCTTTGTGAATGTGAACTTCCTTGGGTGCTGAAAAACTTACAGTTCTGTAATTCCCCTACACCCAGCAAGAGGCAAAGGGAAAAGTTCTTTATTCATTAAGTAATCTGTTTCTTTTCTTATTTTTTTTTTTTTCCTCAAATCTCAGCTTGGAAACCAGAAAGTAACTGCCCCTGTGATGGAGGTAAATGCTTCACAGACACACAGACAAACAGCAACAGAAGCTTCTCCACTGCCTCTTCCTTCTCCTGTGGTACCAGTTAACAGAGCCTCTTTCTCACCAGACAGTGGCACCCATCTAGTAGCTTGTTCTTTGCCAACGCTTGATGATTTTTTGCCTTCAGGCTTTTATAAAACCCCAGGCCTGTCCCAGTTGCCCTGCAGATGGCCGTACCTAGCTCCTGGCAGCCTTGGCGGCAGGAGCGAGCCGGCCTCTGTGAGCGCAGACTCTGCCGTGAGCGAGTGCTCCTCCCGCACTCTGAGCGAGTCCTCCACTGCCCTTCTAGACGAGCTGCAGACTTGTAGCTATGATACCACTGACTGCTCTGAAACACCTTCCCCAACCTTGAGCCAGATGTCTGCCGTGTCAGATGGCACCACCTTAACCAACACTGCTGCCACTTCTCATGTAATTATGCTTCCTTTTTTTCCTCCTCCATTCCGTTCAAACAGGTTGTCAGAGGGGAACAGGATTCGACCTTGTCTGTCATCCCATTACACAGAAAAGTATTTTCTTAGTAATCTTCCATGCTCACAGACTGACAGTGTTTTGCAACAGTTGTTATTAAAAAAAAAAAAAAAACAACAAAAAACAATCATTGACATAGCAGATTTGGGAATAGGAAATTATTGTTGCACAGTTATGTGGCCAGTTAAGGTATATCAAACACTTTGCTTAAAAGAAAATGAATTCAAGAAATACTTGTTCCAAATGTATTAAAAGCAAGCAATTCCATGGAGTTTGCAGAGATTTGTTTAAATCTTTGTTAACAGTTTACAGGTTTTTGGAGTTTGGACTACCACCATGTTTGATTTACACTGGGATGCAGATAATGTAATTTGTGAATTTGCAGTTAATGTTGGCAGTATTTAATGCCATTTTTTTCCCCAGCCATGGTGACTGACTGCACAAAACTGGTTTTCTCTCCTCTAATTAACCTTTTCCTCTCCTAAGCACAGTTTCTTATAGGACTGAACTGCATAAATAATCTTGAATTATTCAAGTGTCCTGTTACTTTTCCCTTGGTTAAGTCAAAAGAAAAACCAGTATGCAGTTAGACACTTTATACATACATTCACTTTTCTGTACCTTAGTATACTCATATATGGGGAGAAAGAAGGTATGGAATCTGGGTCAAACCCAGATCACTTCTGATTTCTTTTGAGATTATCCACATGATTAAAATGAGTCAGAACAAAGCCTTCATTTAAATTGAGCAATTCATTGCTGAATTGCAAAACAGAGAGATGTTCTGAATCCAAAGTTTTACTGGGTCACAGCAGTGTTCAAACTTTGTACAAATACTTTAGCATACAGTAATTTTCAAGCCTGGAAAGAACAGTATATATATTTTTTAAGTTTTGTGTATAATCTATAAAAAGTATTTTGAGTCCAACCTTGCACATAGTCACCTGGAAAGCTAGTGGTTGGTTGTCATTGCTCTGGATGCTGCTAAAAAAGAATACTCACAGCAGGCACGTAAAAGCTGTAATTCTTAACTTCTGTAACACAGCTCGGAGAACAATTTTTTTTTAAGAACCATTACTGTAAATCTGCATACAACAGAGTACTTGTAGCCAAAGATACCATACTCAGTATAGACTGCTCAGACAATGTCACTACATGACCATTTACTAGCTGTGGGAAGCATGGAATATTTATATTTTCTTGTAGCCTACTTCTAAAATTGTCATTTTTTGTTTTCTTTGGGCACCATTTTTTGCAAGCTAAAGTGAACAGTTGGTCCTTCTTTCCTTTTTTGGGTTAGTCTCCCAGTAGAAAGGTATGTAATAGTCAAGTCTGAGCACTACTTTCTCTTTTAGACATGGCAGGGATGAGCATTAAGTTTTTTCACCATTAATGGACAAAGCAAAACAAAGAGACACTCACTCAAGGGAAAAAATCCCCAGGCAGTCCTAAGAGCCCCACAGAAATCAAACTGCTGGCAAAACCCATCTCTGTAGTATAGAAAAGTCATCACCTCCCACTCTCTTTAGAGAAGGGTCAGATGGCTAGAAATGCATCCATGAAATGACAAAATGATGGGGAAGCTGGTGGCACTCACAAGTGTTGTTAGTGGCTCTAATCCTGGAATGATCTTCATTCTCAGATTGCTGTTGATTTTGTAGGTGAAAACCATTGGGAGAATGATAAAAGTAATACAGGATTGGGCCATCCACCACTCTACCTGCATAAGATATAACCATGCTTTAAAGACTCTATGTCCACAGTGGGGATGCTTGTTTATTTTTGAGTTTCTTTATGAGACTAGACAAAAAAGTTGTAAAAGAACTTCTAAGAAGAAGCAGCAGCATCAGGAAGAGCTGAGTCAACAAAATTGACAAATATTCAAGGCAAAAGGCGGAGCTAAAGGTAAAATTGAGACAATTTTCTTTACCTTTAGTCATAGACTACAGATTTTTTGAAAATCTGAAGCATGAGAGTTGCAATTTTTATTTGGTCTTATGCTTAGAATTAAAGTTAAAGAGTTAAAGAACTGGTTTTGGAAACTGTTTTATCTGATTCTATTCCAATTATGATCATTTTCCCTATAAAATAATTTCCATGGGTTCATTTGTGTAGTTTGAAACTGTGGAATCTAATGGAAGCTTGGAAATGGAAGTATACATTGGATTTTTTCTTTTTCCCAAGTTCCATGACTGTCTTGAGCTTCAGTTGATTCTGAGTAGTTTAACCTTGAGGACAGGTGTGTGCTGTGCAGCATTCTTTCAAAGAACTGCTCAGACATCCATAATGGGACATCTTCTCCCTGTCTCAGCAGAGAGAAAGCAGTTCCAGTCCAAGGTGGATGCCTTCTTGTGTGCTGGTTCAGAAATCCAGAGAGCTGCTCTTTCTGATACTCAGGCAAATTAGAGGAATTTTAAACCTGATACCTCACAGGAATTTTTACAAGATCTTGATTAGCTTGCTGCAGAAGTAGGTGGCTCTCCTTGCAGTGAAGGACAGGTTACTATACTAGAGAAAAAAAAATTAGAGGTTGCTGGGGAAAGGACCATCATGAAAAGTAATTATTTTCCCAGTAAATTGGAAAATATGTGCATTTTGGTTGAATAGGGTTGGGTTTTTTTCCTATATTGTCTTCTTTTCCCACAACGATGACCTAAGAGAGAAAAATGTCTGATTCATGAATTGACATCTTAAAGGATTTCACTTCCTCATAAAATCTGGGAATAAACTCTGTCACCTGGACCTAAAGTGTCATATTCTCAGATTGAAATGTCAGTAACTACCAAATGATTCCAAGGGAAGAAAAGGCCACTGAAACTTTGTAAAACTATCTTTTATAGCTAACCCTGTAAGCCATGCAAGATGCATCAGATGAACAAATGAAATAGGCACCTTCACAGACACTTTCCTCAAAGAGAAAATCATTAGAAACTAAGAAATTATAGCCGAACTGAGATCCTCTCTGAGACCTTCAGAAGCAAACCCAAAAATGTCATATATGAACATGCCACATACACATTTATGACTGATTGCAACTGCTTGTGTGGGCCCTGTTTTCATGATATTTTGTACTACTTAGTGTAAGTGCCTTAGTGTTTAACTGAGCTATTTGGTAAAGTCCTTCTCAGGGATATCTCCATTTTTTTATTACAGAAGTTCACAGGAGTATCTTTCCAGCCTGCAAAGAACTCACACCAGTTCTGCTCAGAGAAACAAAAGCCATAGTAAATGAGTAAGAAGATGTAAGGCTCTGCATGTAGTTGCACCCTGCCTTCCCTAGGAACAAGCTTTCCCACAAAGACAATATGTAGGAAAAGAGAATGGGTGAACACCTGAAGTAGAGGAGAGATGGCTGGCCTTGTCTTGAAACCTTATTTGAAAACATGCCTTTGTACTTCTTGAAATGCTGCCTTTGAGTTATATAGTTTTTCTATTCTTACATCTCCAAAGCTGTTTTTTTTTTTTTTTTGGAGGAGAGGATCACATCAGAAAAGCCAACTTATTTTTGGTTCTAGAGTTTACTAAGAGAGGAGATGTTTAAACACAAAACTTTCAATGGAGACATCACCACAGCAGAAACTTTTCAGCTCACTTTTGAAAAGTCTTCCTTAAAATGAGAAATTCCTGAATGCATTTAGGAGATCACATGATGTCTGCATAGGACCCTGAAATTGTTTTTCTCTCTTAGCTATGGGAGGCCAAGATGTTAAAAATTTCAAATCAATTCAGTAATCTCCGAAATACAAATGCGTACAGAAGGTCATGGATCATTTAATATTTGTTTGTAAAAATAAAATGCATGTTAATATGTTTTTATTTATGCTTTGCTACTTCAGGTAGTCTATTGTTTACATCTGCAGCATGTTTTAATTCATTTGTTATATAAAATTGAGCAAAGTTTGTAGTTCTTCTAATTCAGATTTAAAGAACAGTTCTGCTTTAAAGGAGATGTTGCAGAGCGCTTCCCTTGCTTTCCTGCTGAAATATTCACTACTCTCTTACTTCACTCAATGCTTTCTAAGGATCTCAGTTTTGATTCTTTCAATATTCCCCATAAAAGGGATACAGCCCCAGTGCAGGGATTCTAAACCTGGGGGCAGATAGTTTCCTCTTGTGAAGTGCCTCTAGTGACTAAAGCCTAAATGGCTTTAGGTGCTTGCTGCTTAATTGCCAGTTTGCTTAGCTCTCCCATTTTTGATTTTGTTCTGTCATTTTGTGATTGTGGCTTGTTGTTTTTTTTATTTGGTGCTATTTATTTTTATTGTGATAGATTACATATCAGCATCCCATAGCTACTGAAGCTGGCTTCCATTTTTTAAAGACATTTTGGCCACTCTTCTCAGCTAGTCCTAATGAGACTTTTCAGTCTGCACTGAAGTTCCCATTAATATCCATAGTGCTTGAGCATGTGCACCAAGGGAATAGGTCTCTTGGTGTGAGGGATCTGTGGCAGACAGCGTTTGTCTCACAGTGTTGGGAGCTTTTACTGCCATCTTCATTTTATACTGCCGCCAGACATCTGCTAGCCTTGTTTGTGCCATCTTCATTGCCTTGACCGTGATCTCCCTGTCACCTTCCCATGACAGCATGAGTCACAGACAGCTCACACAAGGACAGAAGAGGGCAGGTACAAGGTATATAAGGAACACACTCCACTCCCTTTGTGATAAGTTTTGTGTTTCAGTGAATGCAGATGCCATTATGGCTGTGTACCTGACAGCTGGTAATTGTTGCGTGGATGACAGTCTTGCATCTCTCTTTCTTTGGGATAGCAGTCGGAGAGCTTTGTGTGTAGTTTAATGGGATATTGTTTTGTCTCTCTCAGGCTCAGATCACAGTGAATGGGAATTCTGGCACTGCTGCCAGCCCAGTGAGTCACTTTCAAAGGCCTTTTTCCCCTTCTTCAGCTTACCCTCCACCAGCTTCACTCAATTCCAACATTGTTATCATGCAGCATGGCAGGATGATGGGTAAGCCTCACACAGAATGTTTGCTTTATACATTGCACAACATATTCTGATTCACGTGGCAAAGACTGCAAACAATTGCAGAGAGCTTCACGTGGATAATGAAGGTATTGTCTGTTTATCTACCTTGGGAAGTAAATGCAAAAATAACAGCATTTATTGTTAGGTACAGTAGTGATCTGGAACTGGAGTTACTGTGAAGTAGCATACAACTCTAGTTTTATGACCTCGGTGTGTGAACTAACCTCTTGCCAATTTCCTACTGGCTTTACCAAGGAAAAAATAGCTCAACCTATCCAGCCCTTTCAGACTTTTCCTTAAGAAACCAAGGGCCCACTTTGTACTTTCCTCCTCCCTACAACTTCCATAATTCTTCAGAAGAAATGCTGTCAACAAAGGGAGAGGCTCAGAGCTGTTAAAAACCTAAAGCCACCTCAATCTATAATCTGTTCATGTATTTTTTTAGGGCATCTTTAATTTAAAAATTAAACACAAACCAAATGCTATCAGCCTTAGGCTCTTTGCCAGTATGATCCCGTTTGCTTGCTGCTTTTTCTACCAGTGTTGTGCATATTTAGAAAAGATTATACATGCAAAATAACTTGAACGTGGTCCCACAGTTTGCATTTTTGTTGTCCTTGCAGGGAAATTAGGTGACAGTTGTTGCTCTGAGACATCTTAGGTAAATGCTGCTGTCATCATAGTGATAAGTACAAAAACTGTATACGTGTATACTCCATATACCAGAATTCTAGGTTTTTTGATTGCTGATCTAAAGATCTATCAATACTAGTTTGGATATACCTAAAATATGTGTTTTCCCATGACTTTCACTCTTGTATGATGCTGAAGTTCAGTGTTCCACAGTAACAGCCTGATTTAATTCTCTTTGCTCATGTAGAAATCCCCCTGATGGCCTCAGTTTGAGGCCTATGAAGAATGAAGGATCAAATCCAAAATGTTTTCTAAATTTAACATCATGCATTTTGGGAAAAAGTTCCAAATATTCAGACATTTGCCACACAGAGGTGCCCCTCGCCATATATGTGTAGCACTGAATTATTTACAGGATTTCAGACTTGAGTAAACAGCTGAAACAGCCATGCCAAATCCAGCACTGCAGTGGGAGTGAGCAGAAATATTCAAATTAAAATTAGAGCTTTCAGTCACTGGAGCTCCTTTTGCAGGCTCATATTACAACTCATATTTTCCTTCAGAATAATCACTGGATGTTTCTGCCACATGAGAGTCAATTGTAATTGTCACCATTAGTGTTAGAACATGTATTTTCACTCCTGCATTCATTTATCCTGCAGTGGAACTGTCTCACTGCACTTCCACTTGCAAAATAGAGGCTTTGTAATAGCAGCCTGCTAATTTACTGAAACCTGCTGCTTGACGGAGCAGGGCTCTTTTTCCTCTATACAGGAAAGAGTGTATTGCCTGCAGAAGTACAAATTTTCGTGTCACATCCCAGCACTGAGGTGTTTTTTGTTAAGTAAAGTACTCTGCATTTTAGAAGTAAATGGTAATAGTGATGTATTAATTTCATTTGTTATAAAGGAAGATTAGAGGGGGAAGGATAGAAATACTGCTAGGCACAACAAAACAGTAGCAGCTTGCACACTTCACCTGAGTTACTGTAGGTGGATCATCAGATTGCTCTGCAGGTGCCAGGTTACCAAAAAACATTTTTATGGATTTTACATGGAGTCACATAAACATATCAACACACATTAAAGGAAGAGCACTGTATGTCAGAATTTGTTTCTTCATGCATCAAAACTTCATGATTCTTAGCACATATCACATAAGTTTTTGTGCAAAGCTGTTTTCTGTGCTTACAGAACAGCAATTTTCTCCAGTTTGCTAGACTTGGTGGGTGGAAGTTTTGAAATTATGTCAGTGTTTTCCAAGGAATGGGTAGAAAAGGTGCAAAAGTTTGATTTATAGGAGAAAGGCTGCTGCATTTTCTCAACAGATTTTGCTATGCCTGTGGGTTTTTTCTTTTTTTATGATCGAAACATTGTGAAAAAGTACTTCTACTCTAATTCTGAGTTTAATAGCTGGTCTGATCCTTAAATCAGTCTATAATTCTGTTAATATAACATTAAGTAGGGCGAATCCCTAGTTACTATGATATTTCTTTAAAATAATGTATATGTATGTGATTAAGATTGTCAGCCTTTGTAAAACTTACTGAAATGGGGAAGTGTGTTTTAACTGCCAAGTATGATTATTGTGTCATTACACCATTTTCTGTCATGTTATCTTTACAGAGTCCACAGAGACATACTCACAGCATGTTCAGAATGTTGGCAGCACCACCACCACGAGTACAATACCAATCTGTAGATCCTCAGAAGAAGAAAAAAAAATTACAGTAATTAAAGCTCCACATTATGCAGGGATTGGCCCGGTAGATGAATCTGGAATCCCTACAGCAATTAGAACGGTAGGAAATTCTGGGAAATCTGTGTATGAACTCATACAATGAACTGATTGTTGGTAATGGGTTTTTCACATTCTTCTACTCTTATATAATTTGGAATAGAGCATGCGTAATCAGCGGCCTTGTGAATATAATATTGTGTGTTGACGAAAAGGAGAATGCTGATGGGAGCATAATTGGGCAACCTCATCTTTCTAGTTTTAATTAGAAGTAGACAAAATTTTGTGTCTTTCTTGTGTCTCCTGTAGCTCTTTGCCTTTTGGAGATGCACAGTAATTGCATTTGGTTTATTTCTAAAATAAAGTTTATGCATACTATGTATACGTACGTGTGTGTGTGTGTGTGTGTGCAAATATTCATATATACATCTGTGTGTGTATGTAAAAATCTCCTTCTGCATTTCTTGGGGCAGTGTTCTCATGTCATCAGGGTAGTGCAGGTTTTTTTTCTGAATGCAGTCTAGGGGAGTAGCATTTTGGTGGCAGCGCAGTAGGTAATCATTGTGCCCTTGAGTGACACGTAAGCGAATAGCTGCGGAGCCTTTCATTGTGACCAGCCCCGTTTTGATCATCTGCCGCTGGTCACTGCTTGAGTGGTCCCAGGATGTCAAACTGAAGAGTTTTGTTTTCACTATGCTGAAGCATTCTTTCCACTCTGCTGTCAGAGCAGCCTCTTCTGGCTGCTCCAGAGAGCACAGAGGCAGCTGCACTAGGTCTGGAAAGGCAGCACTTGCTGGCCTTCCCAGCCAGAGAAGAACTGCTGTGCTGGACGGAGAAAGTGAGAAGAGTGGGAGCCAGGATGAAAGCAGCAGAGCCCTTGCAGGTGAAGTCTTTGTGAGGTGCAGGGATGTAGCAGCTGTTAGATGTATCCTATCTGCCAATATTGACATATGGGGCTATGTTGTATTGCCAAGGATTGCTTCAAGGGACTGCAAAATTAGAGGGGAAACCAGGAATTAATGGAGAAAATCAGTAGGAAAAAAAATCAGGATAAGTGGTAAGATGGGGACAATTTTTATAAGAATGGGGGAGAAACTCTGGCATTTCTTGCTTTAATTTTGACATAAAAAAGTAATATGATCAGAATCTCTTAAAAATGAAGGCATTTCTTTGCAGCAATGCTCTAGCTTCCTGTCCTCTTTTTAAGTAGTCCCTTTGCTTTATATTGGATATAGTAGTTGGTTTTGTGCTTTTTTAGTAGCAGGTTGTTCTAACACGGTGCATATCAGTTATATAAGATTATAACAAAAATCCCTCTTAAGTGTGCATAACGAAACTGGCAATCTGCCAATATATAAATTTAACTTGCAGGTTGTATGACCTGAGTCTTTCAGATTTTCTCCTAAAAATGTTAATTCAGTTTAAATTAGGACATTTTCCTGCTGGATTTGCTCTAGTTTTTGTTGCGTATCAATTTCAAGAAATCTTATAGCCTGTAATCTTAGTATTGTAGAAATAATTCTCACATGAGGTATGTTAAAACTTTATGCTAGCGTGTGTACGTGTAAGAGTGTGTCTGATGTGCCGTTTTGCATCCTTATTCTGCTTCCTTAAGACATAGCTGGTAGTAAAATCATTTTCAAGATACTTATTTGAGATTACTTTCTAAGTGTGCACAAGTATGCTTGAGCCCTGTGTAGCCCAGCTGAGCAAGAACAAAGTTGGTATAGTTGTCAGCAAAAGACTCAAATATGCTGCACCTTGCAAAGTGCTAAAACTGCATTTTCCATTAATAGTAGATGGTAGGGTGTTTCACCTGCCCTTTCTCCAAGGTCAGTGAGAAATCAAAATAGGAATCTTCTCCCAGAAGCTTCACCCTCAGTCCATCTGAAGAGAGAAGTTTTCAAATTAGTCCAATTTATCATTGCATGTAAAGTTTAGAAGTTTCTTATTCTTCCATCTTTGAGAAAATGGCAACAGTCTATCAAAAAAGCTGTGAATGAAGATTCAGGGGTGATAGGTAACACACATTGTGTTCCAAAATGCTGTACTGCTCAAAGTTTAGCACGTCACAAAGAACTCAGGAGTATCTGTGTTCCAGATTTTGAGTGCTTCTCAGGGGTAAAGAGGTTTTACAAGATGTAATCGTCTCCTCCAAGTCTGTCTTTACTCTCAGAACATGCTTTATGACAGCTGTGTAGCCACAGAAAACAGTAAGATGTTCTCTTCTTTCTATTCCTGCTAACCCATTCTGTCTCTGGTGTCTGAGAAGGGAAAGACTCCTATAAAGATTTTTTTATTCCCTCAGAACCCCCATCCCATATTAACATGTTCCTTCTATGCCACTTTAGCTCCTTCTAGCTCTGGGAAATGCAAGTCTGAAAATTCAGATTGTTATTAGGTTCTGCCTTTGTGCCAAGCCCTGCCCCAAAGATGGTGAAATTCCAAGACACTAAAAATGAAGTCTCTGAAAAAGAGAGGGTAAAATGCTATTCACTCAGAAAGGCATTCAGTCAAATATAGCACATTTACCATGGAGGGCGACCTGGGAAAGGAAAAACCAGATTCATGGAAAGCAGTAAGACTGCACTTTTTTAGTCTATCCAAAATGATTACTTTTTATCTAATTATCAAAATTAATCTGTAGACTGAAAAGGCCTCTACTTAGAATGAAAAAAAAATCAAGTCCCGCTGGGTTTCTTTTCCATACTTAGTGATGTAATATTTCAGCTGGAAAAAAAAATAAACAAAACCCAAAAAACCAGAGGTCCACTGAAAGTCTCAGAATATTCTGAGTTGGAAGGGACCCACAAGGATCATCAAGTCCAACTCTTAAGTGAATGGCCCATACGGGGATCCAAGCATTATTAGCACCCTGATCCCACCAGCGGCGCTAATCTCAGGGTCAGAGAGGCCTCCTTTAATTGCATACTTCCTGATGGATGATTACAATACTGCAGGGATTATGGAATCCCCTAAGAAGCAATTGCAGTTTCCTCTTATGTCCTCTACATGCTATTTGCTGATTAGTATTTTTTCACATACAGTGATCCCATGTTCCAACAATTAATTGCATCAGCTATAATGTATGCAAAGCAGGATGGCATCTGAATGGCTTTGTGCATTGTGAATACTGTTAATTCCTCAAACAGTGTTGGTGTGCAGGATTATTGAATATAGATTGAGAAAATGTATTTCAAAATTAATGTATTCTATTTCTTAATCCTATCTGGTTTATAACTTAAAGCCAAGTTACTGGCTGAGGCTTGAAGCCCCATAGGAGGGATTTACTGCGGAGATGATGAGAAAAAAGAACATTCAAATGTTCAGAATGATGTTGGGAAACCTTCTTCTCTACTCATGTGGGAGCTTCTCCACACCTGATCTCTGTGTGGGAGCCTCCTTTGACTTTGTGGAGGACCAGGCAATGCACAGCAGGGACATAGCAGGAGTACTTTTGCATTTTTTGCAGCTTGTTCACCTACCACTGGTTGGAAGACTCGTCTTGGTTCAACATAATCAGAAGGCCAGTCATGGGACTGTTGCTTTGAGAAATGTGGAGGAGCAGGGAGGTTATGCCCATCAGTGTGAATTCCTTCAGACCTCCTGGAATTGCAAACTTTTGAGCATATGTGATCCTGGAGCACCAAACTGCATGCTTGTTTCAACTCCAGCTAAATTATTGTAACCAGAGTTCCACTAGTATATAGGTATTTAATACCTTTAGGGAAACAATATTAAAATTACCCAATTCTACTTCTGAATAACTTACACTTGGCAGAACTCAGCTGTATTGGTGGGGGGGGGAAGAGACCTATCTTATCTTGAGACAAAACTGAATCTCCTTTATCTCTGTCTTGCAAACGGGCCTAGGTAAAAAGCATAACTCTGCTTAATTTTTTTTCTCACCCAGGAAATCCCCAAGTTCTTCAACTGATTGTCAGCTCTTATTTTAAACATTGTTCTAATACTGTTTAGTAGCAATTTCATGAGAAATGATTCCTCAAAATACAGTAGCATTTCTGCCTGGTCTCTTATAGTAAGAACTCTCCATTGTAAACAAAACATATTCATTATGTACTGATAACAAGTAGTCATGGCAAAGGTGTGATTTAGTAAAGATGGAAGTGTGTGGTGAACACACACAAATCTGTCCAGTATTCTGTAAGGAAGAATTTGTAGATTTTCTCTTTTTGTGGTAAAGAGGAGTAAGCAAAATGATTGCAAATTTGGTATTAGCTGGTGCAAGATAATGCACTTAAGAAGGGTCCTTTGAATTTTCCCTGTGTACCATGAGGTTTGAACAGAGGGATTTTTTTGGTTGCCCAGAGAAGCTGTGGATGCCCCATCCCTGGAGGTGTTCAAGGCCACAGTGGATGGAGCTCTGACCAATCTGGACAGTGAAAGTTGTCCCTGTCCATGGGAGGGATGATAGAACTTGATGATCTTTAAGGTCCCTTTCAACCCAGGCCATTCTATGATTCCATGATTCTTTGCATTAAAACTTCTGCTTTTCTGGCTATTGTGGGACAAGTAAAATTTTAGCACCTAGGAAGGATAATACTGAAAACATGTTCACCTTTGTGTTAATCCTCTTCTGAAATATTATCATCCTACCTAAAAGAAAATTGCAGCAAAAGAGAAAATTCAGAAGGGTAAGAGGTAAAAAGAAGCACAAGCAGGTGTCGATATGAGCAGAGTTTGGGAACCTTGGGATTACTTAGTTTGCAAAAGTAAGGATAAGTATAATTTAATGATTATTGAATAAGTTAAAATTGTCTGGAAAGGGCTTTTAAAACTGATAAAAGGAATATTCTTTGTAATACTGCTGAGAAAAGAACTAAGACCACACTATATTTCAGAGTTAAGGTTTGGATTGTAAACCAAGTTTTCTGCATTTATTTAACAATTACATTTTGAAAGTAATGTAAACTGGAAATTACCAGCTCGAAAGAAGCTCTTCTTATACACTTGTAATCATAATTGCTGAGGTGTTTCTGTTTTCCTGTAAAGAATCTAGCATTCATCATTGTCAGATGGGGCACTAAGACGATGAACTCTTGATCTCACAATAATTCCTATGTTCTGAACCATTATACCCTCCCAAGATCAGAGTCCAAGACTGACTCAGTCTTCAGTGTCTTCCAGAATTTGTTACAGGAATTCCTTGATCAAATGCATAAATACATTCAAAATACATGACAATCATTATATTCAATAGGGAATAAATACAATATTTCTGTCCAGAATAACATTAAATGTCTGATCCGATCTGTACGCACAGGTATTTTTATTTTGACGTTAATTGTGTAAAACTATATTTTTTCAGACAGTTGACAGGCCAAAGGATTGGTACAAGACAATGTTCAAGCAAATCCATATGGTTCATAAGCCTGGTAAGTATGTTCTTGTCTTTGTCTCCTCATGTCCAGTTTGAGGGATGAGAAATTGTCTACTGCAAATCTCCTACCATCTGTACTGCCTTTCTTTTGGAGAACTCCAGTGTTAGAACAGCGTGGGCTAGTAAACAGGCTGGTTGAAGGATAAATTTTGTGCCTGAATTTAATTGTTGTCATAAAATATCTTACTTGGTTTTGCTGAAATGGAGCTTTGGTGACATTGCTAGCTTTAATGTCCTTTATGATTTGCCCCAAGGATGTCAGGAAGCTGTATAGGTGGCAATTATGCTCATTACACCTCTGGAAGGAAGGAGACTTCATCTGATGTAGAGCTAACATTCAGTATGGTCACACAGAATGTTTGTGGGAGAATAAGAAATGGAGGCAGGAGAATGTTGGCTTACAAACTCTATTTTGAATGCTAGTCACAGTAGATATTTAGAATTGCCCTTTATGCTAGGAACAACAACTTAACAGTCTGTAGCAGAGGAAAGATGACAAAAGGTAGGAACCAAGCTTGGGGAGGCGAAAAGAGCAGACAAAAAGTAATTTGCAGTGCTAACTCAGTAAGTATGCATTATGAGTGACATGACCAGAAGATACAATACAATAAGATTATAAAAACAGCCCAAATTAAGTAAAATGGGAAAACAGAGTCTTCCAAAAGCCCCTGTGAGACGAGGGAAAGAAATACAGTGCTTGATTGCCTACCAACCTTCTGTTTCTTTGCAAAAACAAAGCTCAGTTTCTGTGATGAACTGGCCTGTATGGCACTACTGTAACATATGCATTTCTTTTTGTAGATGACGACACAGACTTGTATAATACTGCATATGCATACAATACTGGTAGGAATTATTCCCTATTCAAAATGATGCTTTTGTTAATGTCAGCAAGTAATAGTGTAGTTAACTCTTCACGCTTGCTTTTATAATGCTTGTATACACACTTTTATTGTCTTGTTTGATCTCAGTTGTTCATGCCTTTTCCCCCCCCAGATGAAACAAGTTTAATTTCAGTTTCATTCTTACTACAGAAATTAATTGCAGATGTGGACCTCTTACTGTAGAGGGGTACACTTAACACCATGGTTTCTTGATTACGTTGCATTTATTTTCACTAGTGATTGTTAGTAACGCAGCCTTTCCTTATAGAAATGGAAAGGGAACTACTGTGTGAAAATGAAATTATTAATTACTGACATGGAAAGACAGAAAGACTGTACTGAATACACTTTAAAAATATGCAGCAAGAGTGCCTAATAAAACTGATTGTTTTACAAACTTGTCCATTTTTGCTACAAGCATTCATGTTGACGTTATTTAGCTGCAAGACATATTCATTTAAGATATATCAGCATTGTGTCTTAAGAAGATTATACTCATGTGGTAAAATTATTTCCAAAAAAAGCCAAAATGTGAAAGCATGAATAGACTATGTGCGAAAAGACCGTAGTGCCTTCTGCAAAAATGCCATTCAAATTTTTTTCATTTCAGTTTTTGTTGCACTAAACATGCTCTCAATAGTGCCATTTTCTGTGCTGTTCAGAAGATTTGTTGTGGGTCAGTGGTTTGACATCTCTTTGTATTCTTGTCATCCTCTTCAAGATATGCTATTGCCTCATCATCACAAACCAACTAGTTATTAAAACAGTGAAAAAAGGTGTGTTTTCTGCCTGTTCTCTACCTTCTGAACACGGAACAACTGAGCAACAGGATGAGCCTGGAGATGAATTATAGGCTGTCATTAACAGATGTGATGGATGTATACACCCATTAACTTCTCCATCAAATTAATTTATTTCAAATGTACTGCACTTTATCTACATGTTTGTCATTTTGTGTAAAAATAAATAAGAAGTTCTCTAATGAGCTACATAATACTCAGCAGTGTACTTTTAGCTCTCATTTACACATTTTTGTAATCTTGCCGTTTTACTGAGTTACCGTGGGTCCTCATAGTGTTGTGTTCCATGTTGTGTTTTTTTTTTTTTTAAGACTTACTCTGATGTTATGACTGTCTCTGGTTTTGTTTTACATTAGGTAGCTACAGTCCATCCTTCTCTGCTCAGGCACACCCAGCTGCAAAGACGCAGACGTACAGACCCCTGTCCAAAAGCGCTTCTGACAGCGGCTCCGACGCCTTCAAGGTCTCATCCCCTCTGCCACCCCATGTGCCCCCACCAGTACCCCCACATCGAATGAGGCAACGGTCCACACCAGAAAAGTAAGTCAGTGCATTGCCAAAAGGTGTTCTTGCTAAGTGCACTGTTCCATCTGCCGAATATAACAAAGGATAAAAGAACAGCTCTACAATAATGTGACTTCAAGGGCTTTATTCAAGGGCCAGGCAGGTGATGAGGAGTGTTCCTCACCAGGAGTCTGGGCAGCATGCATGGTGCTGTCATTTCTTCAGTGTGCTAAAGAAGGGTTTATTCTTATTCATGATGCAACCATGAGCATTAAGGATTTTTATTCTCATTAGTGGTATTGTCCTGCTTGTTGTGTTTCAGAACAGTCTGTGCTCTAGGAGCTGTCTGCAATAGTCAGTCTCTGAGGAGGAAAGGCCATTTATTGTATCCAGCACCAAAGAGAAAGGATCAAAAAGATGATGTAATCTCAAGGGAGAGCAGAACTGTACAAGAGTGTAGCAGTCAACCCACATTTCCCCAGTGCTTTATACCCTCCATTTTTTTTAATCTCTATTTTGGTAGACCAAGACAATGTTTAGAGATTAGAGGCATTTCAGATATCGCATGATTTTCTCTCCAAATTCTCTGCACAAAACCAGGTCCCATTGGTCAGAGTCCAGTCTGGAAAAAGTTAGTAATGAATAACTCAGGAAAGAAGTGCTTATCCTTTTGATAAAACCATGCAAGAGACCTGCACAAAAATTCTTTTGATTTCAGCATATCTATAGGCATTAGCTCAAGCAAAAGTCTTTTTCTTTAGTGCTTACATTAATCAATACTACATGTATAGTATTAATAATATTATTAAAAATATTAATAATATAATATTATGCTATTATAAATCTATACGTGTGTGGCTATGTATATATTATATATTAAAAGTAATAGTTTTCCTTTGATCTGTGCTCACAAGCTCCCCTCTCTTGGTTACACTCAAGCAACAAGAGAGAATTATCATTTTTGTCAGCTTTGGCATTGTAAACATATTTATATGTAGAAATTTAGTTATATTAAACAGTTTCAGGTAACTAGCAGTTTGAATAAAATACTATGAGGAAATACCATACTAAGTGTTTAAAATTAAGACACGACTATGGCTTTTTGAAAAATTTGTAGGTAGTGGCAAACCAAAATGTAATTCAGTAGATACACATACTGCAGAGGAAGATGAGATTGCTTGATGGTTACTGATTTTGGCTGCCCTCTTGCCAAGAGCAGATTGTCAAGAGGAAATGCTAAAGACCATGAGGTCTTGAATTTTGTTAGCTGTTTAGCTTTGATCTCTGAAGTTGTGTGAGTTGCTGCCCTGTGCTGGGCCAAATGCCTCGGTCACAAAAACTGAGGCCTGAAGCAGTTCCTTTTGTCAAGCTTGGAAACAACTGCTCAGCACTGAATTTGGCTATTTAACCTTCCCTTTTAATCTCCTGCATGATACAACAGGCAGTGGAAATCTGTGTTCTCCAGGGCAAGGACTGCCAAACATGTTAGTTATGCTTTGCCCACTGCTGAAAGCTACAGTTCATCAATCTTTTCCTGCCTTTGGGAGATTCTTTTTTTAATTGCCTGTAAAGCCAGAGTATTTAAAATCTCATGCAAGAGGCTTAGGTCCACATATATAACATGGTTCATAGCTGAGAGGCAAGATATGGTTTGCATTAGCAGTTGAGCTCAAAATATAGTCCATACAGGATAAAAGGCTGAAAACTGTAAATCAGTTGAACTGAGCATGAATCAGAATTTCAGTAACATCCTTTTTACTTCAGTGGCTTGCAGTATAATGCAAACTTCATCAGACTATTTCCTTTTTCCTGTTCATTCTCAAAAAATGAAACCTTTTCTGCTATGAAAATAAATTTTTCCTCAGTGGAAATGAACAATAAAGCCATGTAGAACTACTTCCCTTGAAATGTAGGGCAATTTATAAATAGAGATGTCTGTGTCCCTGAAATGCACTTGCAAGCATATTATAAAGCTACCCCATAGATTTTTTTTAAGGCACATGACATGCATTAATATGTCAGGTCGCATCAAACAAGTCACACCAGGAAGACCAATAGAACTGATAAAATTTAATCAGTGTGTGCTCTTTCTTATCATAAATACAGACAATAGCTGTTAGTATTTCCCCTTCCCTTTCCTCCAGCCTTTGAGTCACTAGTGGGTCATTTTACACAGAGTTAAATAAAAATATGTATGAGCTACAGTCTTCCAAGTACAATGGAGGTAGATGCTACAAGAACCACCATGGAAAGGTAGCTCTTACTGTAACTAGCTAAGTATTCTCCAAAAATGTCTAAGTAGCTAGTAATATGACATAGTAAATGACTGAAAAAATATAGTAGCATAGGTTACTTTTTAATCTTTGCATAGCATTATTAAATTGAAAGCAAATTTGTAATTGTAGAGAAAATGGATACATTTCTATTCCAAATTCAACTGCCAAATTCTTCCTCTTGTTTATCTGTTCAAGATAGAGAAACAATATGCTACTTACAAGGACATCCAGAAGCAATTCTACTGCAGATCAGGATAATGACCATCACACTGTCTTTTAAAATAATTCGTTATTTTTTGCCTCAGAAGATTTTAAAACTTTTTCAGTATGGCCTTATCATCATATTACGTGACGACAAAAATATCTACCACTTGCTATTATTAGTAGAGCGCACAAAACAATTTATTTGCAACAGTCTGCATGTTTTTTGACATGGTATGGCAAGGTAATTTTTAAACTGGTCCACAAGTTCAAAGAAGAATATAAGTGCTCACAGGCTGGACATCTGTACTGTTTCTCCTGCTGTACTGAACACACCTGCTGTGAACAGGTTAAGATGATAGAAAGAACACTGGGATGCCAGGCTAGAGGTTACACAGCTGAGCTCTGGAAAGATCAGCTGTTCTGAACATCACCTGGCTTTGCAGCTTTGTCATGCAGAGCTGCAAAGCACAAGGTGATGACACTAAATGAGCTCAGCTGCTTGTGTCTGTTGTTTAGGAATGACTGGGATCCTCCTGACAGAAAGGTAGACACTCGCAAGTTCCGTTCTGAACCAAGAAGTATTTTTGAATATGAGCCGGGAAAGTCATCGATCCTGGAGCACGAAAGACCGGTAAGACACATAAATGAAATGGGTAATACAGCAAGAGATTTGGGAAGAGGTTATCTTTTTATTATTTACTATTAACAATAACTGCTTAGAAGAACAATGAAGATGATTTTTCAAATACAATTTTGCAGCAGTTTGTCTTTGCTCTTATCTGATGGTTGTATTGAAAAATTGGGTTTGGCTTATTTGCTCAACTTACATCTTCTGGTGTTTCCAAGAAATCACCACCGTGCAAACCTCATGGATGATAGGCAGAACAGATGGAAACTGCTTTTTCTAATTGGTGTGCATCTACAGCACTTGTTTTCAGTAGTATTAACACATATGATATCTGATTAATTAACGCATAAAAATAAAATATTGGCATTTTCAGGATGTGCTGAATTGTATATCTAAGGAGATTTTGGTCAAATACTGGCCAAGGTTGCCCAGACAGGACTTGCCTGGACACAGCCCTGACTAACCTGACATGGTTAGACCTACCCTTAGCAGGAGGTTGAGCTAGATGACCTCTGGGGGTCCTTTCCAGCCTCAAATACTCTCTGATTTGAGTGAGTGTACATTATGAATGAGTGTACATTAACATGTAATTAGACGTCTTTATTCTTGCTTTCTGAATAATGATAGCAATTGTGGAATGAAGCTATGCTTAATGCTTGCAAAATGACAATTAAAAGAAGTTTTCATTTGCTGAAAGACACATTCACCCAGCCCTAATTTAGCTTTGTGCTATCTTAATACTTTCTTATTTTAGGAAAGCTGTTATATATCAATGGCAATATTTTCTTTCCTTGGTCTTTTATTTTGAGGTTGAAATATTTGAGGGAGTCCAGTTTTAAAGAAGAGGTTTATGAAACCAGTACTGGATTGTTATTTGCTTCTGTATTACACACTTGTTCACAGAATTTATTTTGTCAATTTAAGGCAAATTAAGGAAATAACTGAATTTCAGAATATGCAGTATATCAAGAGTGTGAAACACCTGAACCAAGCACTTTTTCCTTTGTTTTGTGGGCTTTGCAAGAATCCTAATTTTTGTTAGCTAGAAAACACGAAGCTCTTTTTCTGTGAAATTGAGTTCATGCAGAACTGATGTGTTTTTCAAAGAGGAAATTGGCATTTCTGTAGGAGCTGGTAATGAACCAATATAATTAGTATCTGAGTGCAGATGAACTTAACAAATAATTTTATTTAAAAGGCAGTGTCATTTGTCCTGAGCACTTTCTGAGTGCTATGGCTGCATTATAAACACTGAGATAATTTTCCAGCCTTCCCATTGCCAAAGAGTAATAGCAGATTCAAATTAAAAATAAGAAAATTACACTGATTTCAGTGTATTCCAAGAATGGCCTCAGTTTTCTGATAAATTACATTTTCCACTAATGTAATGTGAACAAAAATAATTCATGTAGCAATTGCAATGCTGATGAATATTGTCAGAGGTACATTTTTTCAATTCTTGCAAACTAATGAAATAAAAAAGTGGGGTTTGCTGACTGTTCCTGAATCATTTTTTCTGCTTGCTTATGCATTTTACTTTTGCTAATCTAAATCAAGAGATGGAATTTTGAGCTTTTTTTGGTCCTTAAAATATTTTCATGCAGAAAAGCTTTAGTCATGTTGTACCTACTAAGCAATGTCCATCAAGGGTAAGGTCATACTTTGTCATCTGAAGCTTAGGCTGAAAGTTCAGGTACATACAAAGAACCATCTCATTGTATAAGAAATTTTGAAGTAATTTTAAGTACATTCATGTAGAGAATGGAGAGATTTTTCTTTGTTTATGTGTGATTGAGATCTGTAAAAAATTGGAAATTAATATGAGCTGAAAGTTGTGCTGGCACTGGTGTAACATAAGTTGAAAAAAATAGGGAGCTATCACAGTTTCATCAATCTGGAATGTCTGCTGTTGATAAGAATGCTATTTAGCTTTATGTAATTAAGATACTTCCTTTGGACCATGTTACTAACAGAAATTTAATTGGTTTCAGTGAAGTATTTGCTTTCCTTGTATTCATTGAATGGGATATAGAAAATAAAATTAACTTCTTAAAGGATGATCAGCAAAGCAGGTGAAAAGCTCTTTTCATTGTGCATAGGAGAAGCTGACATCTGAAAATAATGCACTGGTTCCAAATTCGGATGAAAACTCCAAATTCTCAAATGTGTCAGTACTGTATGAATTAAATCTTCCATCTCGATAATCTCAAAAGATTTGATTTCTAATGTCTGAAAATTTGTTTTGATGATACTGAAGGAAAGTATTAGTAAAAATGTGGAATATCAAATAAATGCAGTATATTAATATTGCAAAAGATGAACATTTAGAGTGTCTGAACTAGAAAGTTGTACTTTATTAGTTTTGTCAAAACCAAAAAAATCAAACACTCCAAATCCCCTTTTTTTATTAATTAAATACTTTCCATGCCTACAAGACTGTAGTTTTGATGGCAAACTAATCTGTTAAAAATATAAAATATTTACAGTTACCTTGTATCATAATAAGCAGGACAAGTCAGACTTGACAGACCAGCATTCCCTTTATTGGTGTAGGCAGTAGATTGGAATCACTTGTGATGAATGTGAAGATGAGAACATGGGAAGAATAAAAGAAATTGAGATTCAGTGCAAAGCTAACATTTAGTGGGAAGTACTATTCAGCAGATCCTCACTGAAAAGAAGGTCTGCATTAATCAAAACAATGTGAGAAATAATAAACTAGAACATTGACTTAGTAACAAACATTAAATGGATAGATTGGTTAGGGATAACTGATCATCTGCTATAGATGCAGAAGGATGAGTGTAGTTTCAAACTGGTGTATCATGCAGCAGCCTCTTCCATGAAACAGGAAATAAATGTGTTTCCTTCCATAATCTGAATGAGTAAGAGTATAAAACATCAGCAAAAAGGAGAAGCTTGTGATTAGTATGTTGAGATTACAGTAAAGGTTTGTGATATTAAGGTATTAAATAGTCTTAGAAGACATGGTGATACAGCTCCTTTTTTTTTCTATTTCAAGAAGCTGCTGATAGGGTTGTACATAAGTTGTTTTGATGTATGTTTCCATCTCCAGTGTCTGCAAATCAACTAAATATTCCACTTCTGCTCCAATATCATCCAAACGATGGACTTGTTTCCTAAAAGGGAGGTTTACTTTCCATTAATGAATAAATGGCAATGGAACAAATTTATCTCACTCATGTGTAAATGAAATGAAATTTTATTTACTGATTTCTACCTTGTATATATGAGAAGCAATTCTTCCATACATACATGTACTTATATCTATTTCTGCAGTAGAGTATGTAAAGAAAAATCTCTGTTACTGTAAAAAAAGACCTCAAAATTGATACAAGCAATGCCTCTTTTCATTAGTTGTTTTACTCTAAGCATAAAAGTATACATGTGCTAGTTAAATAAAACTGTGAGGTTAAATTTTAGTTCTAGATTTTTTAATCTCTGTTCAACATACAAATTTTCTGTTGAGTTTATATGCAGAGGAATTAATGATTAGAATAAGTTTTTTTAAAGTACTGTTTTGTCAAATACCAGAAATAGACTGGGCTTGTTCCATGATGTACATCTGTTGTTTTTTATTTGGTTTGGTTTTTAGTGTAGTGAAAATTTTGAAATTTTCTTTAGAACATGCACATTTGGTTACTTTTCACATCTCAATCTGCTTATCTGAATATTCTGCTTGGTATGCTTAATATGTCATTAAAAAATGTTTCTTCTCATGAAGAAATAGACTAAGTCCATCTGGTACTAGACTTGGAGTTACCGTTGCTATTTAAAAGTAGTCCAAAAGCAGAAAAAAAAAAAAAAAAGGAAAAGCAAAAGAAAATTCTTTAGAGATAATAAAATACCAAAGCCAAATTTACAACAGACATCTGAACCCACTATTCCAGACAGGCTTCAGTTTCGTGTCTGAACTTATAAATGCAAAATACTGATCTACATGTAAGAACCATCTAATTCATGAGTTTAAATGCTTAGTTTTGATCATTACCTGTGGATGTCTATTTGTATATCAAACCAAGAACAGGTAAAGCTACATGTAATACCACAGATGTCATTTTTTTCATTGTTCATGTTTTATATTTGAGAATGCTGATACAGTGTTGTGTTGACCAACTGGTACAAAAGGCAAAAGAAGTGAAGGTACTTTAGTAGTATATTTTCAACAAATAATCAAAATATTAATAAATTCCTACGTGAAGGATAGATTGTAGGAACATTACTTGACTGGCAAGTCATAAAAAGGGATTTTCCTTCATTGCTTTTACTTTTTATTCCAGTAGTTTGGGAGATACTTTGTGAGACTAAGCCCAATGTAGCTTTGAAGTCAAAATGATTCGTTCATTTTAAATCTCTTAGAAGGGGAGTTAATAAAAAAAGATCTGTCAGCAAAACTGGGTCCAAAAGCCCAGCAAAATCAATTGCCTGTGTATTGATCTTGGTAGAACAGGGAATGCAGTCCTCTCCAGAACTGCCAGGCAGCAGGGAAATTGCAGATTTTAGTGTTCAATTTCTTTTTGTTTGCTGCCCTCTGCAGTTGAAGCTGTAAATTAAAGTGGACTTGGCTGGATGGAGTTAGCTTTATATACTTTGTAACAGTCTCATTTTATTTGCAATTACTACAGAGAATAAATGAAAACCTAGAAACTAGATAAAATACATTATCACTAGCTTTTTCTTTACCTGCAGAAACTCACGGGGGTTTTAAGCTTGCAGCTAACTGCAAGAGTATTGAAAAGGAAGCAGCTCCCATTCTCATTTTTATCTCTTTGGCTGGCTTGGGGGAGATGTGTCAGTGTGTTCTGCCTCCCGGCAAGGAGGGACATGGTTTCATCCCTGTGTAGGTGTGGGGCTGTTGCTTTTCTTGGCACCTTGAGGTTCATAGGGTAATGTCAGTAGGCCAGGACTTCTAAGTCCAAAAGCTCCACAATTCCAACTCTTTATACATTTAAATTTATTTATTTATTTATTTATTTATTTTATTGAAATGCACCCATTTGTTGATACCAACATTTCTGTGAAAATTAATTTTGTGGTAGAATATAAAGGTAAAAACGTGCAATGTTTCAACCTAAGGTGGCTTAATTTGGAGAAAGGATGGAAGAGAATTGTTTAGTAATGTTTTCTCAGATTATCCAGATGCAAATTGTGGAAGTTTTTTTTTTAAGGTAAGCAAAAAAACCTCTAAATATGGCAAGCATTTTCTGTAATGGGAACCAAGTTGATATACAGCAAAGTCATCTTCTGCCTTTTTCATCTTTCATTTTTTGCCCTCATGCCTTCATACCTCTGTAGAAGAGAACGCCGTGTTTTTTTTCTTAAATTAGTCATAGAGTCTATTAAATTCACACATTTTTAGGAGTCCATGAAACTGATTTCAGTAGTGTTTCTCTACAAAAGACTTGGGTGTCTATAATCGAGCTCAAGCACTTGTCATTAGCACTGCTGAGATACTGCTGTGGATGGTGGAAATGTAAGGGCAAAACTCCAGAGGAGCTGCATTTCCTAATCCTTCTGTGGAGCACAGCAAGCTTTTCATCAGTGACATTCACTTCCCTCTGCATTCACAAGAGTACTACTTCCCTTACTTGAAAGGGCACTGTGAAGATAAGTGTATAAAACAGCAGCTGGAGTCCAGATATTGCATGAACAGCTCAGAGATACGTGGGCACCAAGGTAGTTCTGAAGGGTTGCTGACCTTTCAATAGAGCAGAGTTGGCAGGCTGTCCCAGTAACATCAAAAGCAGCAAGGACAGTACTGTCAGATGTGTAATTACCTGAAATGATCAAGAGCACAATGTTATCCCTTGCAAAAAACAGAAATAGCTTTATGTGATTGCTGTGGTCTACTGGGGACAGTTTGACTCCAGAGGAAAAAGTGTTACATACTTATCACCAGTGTCATGCAGGACCCTGTCTCCTTTGATGATTGCTTTCTAGGGCACACTGTATTTAGTGTCTGGGTTCTGATAATTACAGTTATGGAGAAGCAAATTTTAAATTCAGCAATGTCTTTAACAAGAGGATTTCTCTGTTTCACAGATCTTTAAGCCAACAGTTGACTGTAGGTCTGTGCTTCATGAAAGCCTACATCAGATGCTACAAAGAAACTGAAGCCATTTAGAAAGTAATTAATGCAGCCAAGTTTACAGTTGATTAGATATCCCATTGAGAGCTTTACTGTTTTGCACCGTCATGTTTTCATGCTGCTTGAATAAATCTGTCAATTATTCTTCTGTTCACCGAAGAATTTCCTTAACGCTATCTTCAATTGCTACTTTATCCCTTGGCTGTGAGAATTTTCAAATGAAAACAATGTATTTCACTGTGGAAAAAAAATGCTTCATTATGTCAACAAGGCTGTGTGAGATAAAGCATTTCACAGTACTGCTGAAACGGATATTATGGAATGTGTAAATTTTTTTGTGCCCTACATTTTGACCATAGGATTTAAAATACACCAGTTCCTTTCCATATGCTGAAGTGACTTTTTTTAACATAGTGATGCTTGCACGATGCATATTCCTTATTTCTGCTCAGTGCTTTGCTTCAGGACATCAAGATTCAGAATTAACATGCTTTGGGAGAAGACAAGGAATGACCAAAAGCAATACAGATAAAATTGTGTCTTTATTGCTGATCAGATGGGCAATTTCCTGCCTGTGCTGGAGAAGACAATCATTTAAACCATCTTCCTAACAAGGAATCTTTAGCAGCATTAAATGTAATTAACCAGTGCAGTGATGTTGACGAAAAGATCAAAGAGCCCACTTAGCTTTAAAAATGTAATTTTAAAATGTTTAACATCTTCCAGTCCTTGGAAGAACATCAACAAAAAGAAAAGTATTAAAGCCACCAGTGAATGACAGCTCTTGAACAGGAATATTCTCTGTCTTAAATACCATCTTCATTCTTTGATTTTATTCCATTTCTTTCCCCGTATTTGTTTTATGTCTGTGTGTTTGTTGTTGAAGTGACACAGCATTTCTAGCACTTTGCTCAGTGTGTGCCTTTTCCTTCCCTTTTCCTTCACAACTGCTCCAGACTGATCGCATAAACCCAGATGACATAGATTTAGAAAACGAACCCTGGTATAAATTCTTTTCAGAGCTGGAGTTTGGACGTCCGGTAAGTGAGGACAGAATATTGATATTTACATTTCAGGAAAAATATTTTTAGAATGAGGAATTTAAATTACCAAAATCAGCAAGTATATACCAGTAAAATTAGTATAAAGTTGGGGTTTTTTTTGAGGAAGGGCAGTAAAGTCCCATGAATATAAGTATTTTTTAAAATAGATTGTTAACTTGCTCGAGTAGTTATAGATTTAATAAGTAGTAAGTATTAGACATATAGTAGTGTGTAAGTATTTAATAACAACACAAATTCCATGATAAACAAGAATGTTTGCTAGTTTCCCTAAATTTTTTGCATTTGGCTGGATTATTTTTGAACCATCTTCTAGGACGAAAAAGCATGACAGTTTGTGCTAGGGATGCTAAGTTACAGATCATATATTTTTCTTAAAGGACTATATCTAAATTTAACTGTATGAAGCCATAAACAAATTTCTTATAGCAGGAAATACTGAGATTTTTTTTTCCTTTTTTTCATCTCTTATATGCATACATGCAAAATACGTATTTTGTACCTGAACACAGAGATATGGGTTTGCTGTGTTTTCAAGCTGGACACCTGTTTGAATGGACAGACTTCAGTTCTGCTCCAATTTTCATAAATAGCCATTACCAAAAAAAAGGCTCTGGCAAACAGCTGCTGGTTTAGACCTGCTTCAAGCACTTACATTTAAAATTATAAACCTGAAGAGTTCCATCTGTCTGAAACACCTAAAAATCAGCAATATCTCAATTTTTCACCTTTGATTTCTTAAGGACTTGCAGTTCTGCTGCAAATACCATAGGCTTAATTGTATCTAAGTACCTAAACGTGTTTGTATATTTTTCACAATGGTAAAACAGTAACATTGTCCTTGAGGCAAGACTAAGAACTAGGTTTCCCTTCCTCCCTGCACAATGCCTTAACAACTAGGTTGGAGATGCACCTGCTCTTGCTTTTGCACACTCCCTCTCTGGCTCCACAGAGCTCAGAAATCTTCCCTGTACACTCTAACATCTTTAGGAAAAAAGATAGCAAGTATCTTCATCCCAGAAGAGTGTCAAGAGGATAGCTGGAATATCCAGACAGGTGGAAAATTAAAGAAGTTAAAATCCCCTTAGAAAAAGGAGGGAAGTAAACTCAAGCATTCCCTCAGTCTTTTTAAGCATTCTCATAGCTCCCCAGGATCCTCCACAAGATTTTTTGAGTTTAAAAAGCAGAAGCCACAGGCCACAGGCAGGAAATCTGAAGTAGACATGAGCTTGAGAGTACCAGGATTTAAAATATCCCATTCTTTTCTTTCTCTGTCAGCCAGCAATTCTCTGGAGGCCTATCAGAATTTTAATTAGTGACATGCCAGGCTACATGAGGAGCCTGAGCACTTGACACAGGGCCTTGGAGGACACCCTGGAACCAGGCACCTTAGTCCTTTTCTGTAGCTAGCCATAAACCAAAATCAGAACTCCCTGCTACTTCTGGGAGAGCAGAAAAGAAGGAAAATAATATACACTTTTAAAACCTTAATGTTTTGATAAAAACATTTTTTAAATTACCTATTGAATACCTTCTGAAAATTGAAAAAAAAAAAAAAAAGGTAAATATAACTGGGTTTAATTTCTTGTGCAGTGGTCTATAATGTTATCACATAGTCATGAATTACTTTTTATCTCCATTATCTTGGAGATTCAAGTCATATTGTCATTCCTCCCTCTAGGTGGGCAGAAACAGTACAGATAAATTCTTCTGGTGAACCATATCTCAACAATATTTTACTGATAACAATAACTTTTAAGATTAAATATATTGAAATTCCTCCAAGAGAGCATAACTGTGATGCTTTACACTTTTCTCTCTCAGTATTAAAAGTAGCTAGTATTTGTTCAGCCATTCCAGTTGTAAATTTTACCACCTGAAGTTACTAACATTTTATTAAGGTATTTTAAAAATAACACATTTATCCTTCCATTCTACCCATGTGTGTCACTCTTTGTACCTGATGCTGTCTACACTTAATTTCTAACTGTGTCACCTTTTCCACATGTTTCACTCCTTGCTGCCATTGATTCTACTCCATTTCATCTCTACACTTCTGCTTTTATGATGCAGCCACCTAAAAAGCTTTTGGACTATGTTCAAGACAGTTCTTCTGGTGTTTCCAATGAGGTAAATGAATGGTTCTTTTTCAGATGATTCTCTTGGGAAGAAGGGTTGGAATGCTCACCATTTATGTCTTAAGGTTGTTAAAATTTAGTGGTTTCCTTCTGATAGCAATGAGACATTTCTAATTCAAAATCATTGTATCTTTGTCTTCATATCTTTCCAGATCACTAGTGCATTTGGATGTTGATCTTATTATCCTAGGAACTGTGAGTCCTTATCCCCAAAACTTCTCAGAGATTAACACCCAGAATTACACAACACTCCATACGTCTCTAACTCTTTGACAAATTCCCACTTTTCAGAGTTGGGCAAGTGCATTGCACAATTAATCCATCAGCACAGTATATTTTTTTTATTAAAATATCTGACTGCAAATTCTGTGTGTCAAATGAAAGCCTTTGTGGCTAAGCTGTCATTTCTCCAATTAAGTATTTACGACTAAGACTGCTCATCAGGTAAAACAGCAATTAATAGTACTGTTGTAATTTATAACTCAGGACTGACAGTTGCTGTCAGTACTCCAATAAAATTCATCAAGATCAGGTAGTGGGCTGACATTGCCCTACTCTGAGTGGGAGAGATTCAGGCTTTCATTCCTTCTCTGCTCCCTCTCCATTTTTACAGCGTTAGGGCAAAAGTCAGTGAATCCTCTACTGGCAACTTTGCTTCATATGGTGGCTTTATTTCATTCATATTTGTGATTCACTCTCATCTTCTGTAGTTTCTCCAAAAGTTAAACTCAAATTGTGGTCTTAAATTGTTAATTGTTTGGAATTTATTCTGGTTTGGTTTTAAGCTCTCTAGATCTCTAGAAAAACCTAACAGTTGGGAAATTGGGCCCTAAAAAAAATCTAGGCCTTTTCTAATTCCTATTGGTTTTCGATATATCAAGGAAGACAATTTAAAAGCCCCAAAATGACTTTGAAACAGTCCCATGTTCAGTAGGTCTGGGTAAAATGGGTATTACGTAACACTGATTTTCTCTTTGATTGATTTACAAAAAGTCCTGTCTTTAATTTTTAAATTTTAATAATCTTTACATATGACCAATCATGTTCAAAAACTACAGCAACTTAATACTTCTCCAGAAAGGGAGACTATTCAAAACAACTTGATAAAGTAATATAACTATCATGCAAACAAACTTATTTTTTATTTACCTTTTACTTTTGCCTACTTTCCCTAGCTCCATTTTTAGTCAGCATTAAAGCCTTGATTCATGAAAACAGCTAAAATACAGTCTTTATTTTAAACATATGTCTCATTTTTTAGTAAAACCAAATCAAAGTACTCAAAAAAGACCATATTTGATAGTTTGGAGTTGTCATCTCCAATATTTAATTCTTTTTTCAAGTAGCCTTTATTCATCTAGAGCAGTGCTGAATATTCTGGAAGATCGCTAATCTTTGGAGATGGGAGAGATGTGTTCAGTTGGGCCATCTAAAAGCAGGTCAATAAACACCCAAGAGCTGACAGGACAACTGCAAACAGTAAAACAAGCAGTAAAAAACAACCACATGCCATATTTACTTTCACCTTTCCTCCGTATGTCACATCCATGAAGCTCTGCCTGTGGAGAGAAGGTATAAACTCCACACATTCTATAAACAGTACCATACACCTGTAGTAAAAATCAGTGTTGTAGGATGGGCAACATACAGGATCTGTCACACAGAAAAAACTTCAAAGCCAGCATAAAGGATAAAAGGGCAAGTTACATTCAAAGTGATAAGAGAATCTTGAAGGATGAAAAGCAAAAGCCATATAGTAACCCAGCAGTCAGTTCTGGTATGGTACACACTTCTAACCATCTTGGGCTGATCACTGACACGCTGTGTATGGCCTGGGGAATGCTGTGGATGAGGAAGTTCCCTCTGGTGTGAGTTCCATGGTGGGATTTACCCATAGCCTTCCACAGGAGACAGTGAGGATCTGCTCCGCCCTTGGGAGTGCCATCATGGTGTGTACAGCCCTGGAGCTACCACGGGTGCTGGGGAGCAATCACTGCCTCAGGGCCACTTGGCCACTTCACCTCACAGGTGACTGGTGGAAGAGGTTGGCATCTGCACGAAGAATGCACAGTGACAATTTATCTGCAGTGTTTGCACCACCTCGTGCAACAATTCTGAGAGATCACCTGTGCTCCCGAGTTTCCTTCCCAGCTGGCTCCAGACTGCAACAGTGACTGGTCAACAGAAGGAAGATGGTTGTGGCCAGTTTTGAAATGAGACTCAGATGTTTCCCAGGACAGGCTGAATGTGTGTTTTATGGGTGGTGTAGGGAAGCACACGGACTGGAGGCCTTTGCTTACTGTGGTTATACTGGCTGTTGGTGTGAGCAGCACTGTGTCTGGCTTCTATGGTTTTATTGCAGACAGATATCACAGTATCAGATATATATAGAGAGATATATATATCTATCTTAAAATCATTGAATTTGGAGAGTAATGGGAGAACCATCACAAAGTACTTTTATGCCTTCAGAGGGTGTAAAGAAAACCTTGAAAATGTGAACTATGTGAACATTTGGAATTATCTTAAGTTTTAGATAACAGTAGTTTCATACTGTGGCATGTTTGTGTGGCTCTCCCTGTCCCACAGTCCTACAAAATCTGTTCCCAAATATTCTAAGACTACTGGTGACTTCTGGAGGTGCACCTAACAGTTAACAAATCTGGGTGAAGTTCTGTTCATGAACTTGCAAATCAAATCACTGGGGGAAGAAAAATCTTAAGAAAAGATAGGACTTATACAGGCCATGTATGCCATTACTTCGGCAGTCTTTCAGGACAGAGATTTTTCCATGCAGGGAAAAAGCCAAGAAGGCACTCTATAAAGGTGAAAAAATATTTCCTGCACCTTAGAAATATGTATGATAGTACTATTTCTAGTCCATTGGGTTATGGAAAGCTAAAATGACATGCCAGAAACTTGAAAGAGGTTTAATTCTTGAACCTGGCTGCTTTGTGCCCATGAAGAAAATACTTCAGGAACCATGCAGTACATTCTAGATTCATATCTTGTTACCAGAACTGTAATATTACTTAATTCTGACTGAAGGCTTGAAATGGTTGATTTAAAATCAGTAGTCATTTAAGACTGACCTTGTATTAATAATACAATTAATTATGGAAGTTCCATCTCACAGTGTTCATGCAGTAGCTACATCTGCGACTCCAAAAGCAATGACTAATGTTCTGTGATGAGAACTGTTCTTACCACGATTATAAGGTATATAAGGCCAGTTGCTGAACACAAATGTCATGGGCTTGACAAAATATTACTGATTGTGGGATTTTGGTGAGTAATTGAGGGATGAGGAGAAGCTTTGCAGACCTCACATGTACATGAAGGAATAATTTTCAGATTTTTCTATGTTTTTATAGTAAAGATTTGTTTCAGCTGTTCTGTGCCTGGTTTTGAAAAGTGTATAGAAAAGCATGATTTGGGATCATTATTTAGCAGTGCTTTAAAGGAAAAAATATTACTAAAGTAGAATAGGAAATGAAACCTAGCAATGCTTTTTAAAAGCTGCATAATTTATTCTCATGAAATGTTGCTGTGTCTGTGACAGAGTGCCCAGCATGGGCTGTTGTTACAGGATTTGCCACAGAGTAACAAAGAGTCATCAAAGACAATAAACAAAAATGGTCACTCTTTTTTTCAAATACAAACATAACAATCCATGTGTTTGTTCTCACAGGCTTCCTTATATCATCACTATTCAACAGACAGAGGCCTGGACAGGCCCTCCAGGTAAGAAATACTATCTATTACTTCAGCAGACACAGATTATCCAGCCTGAGGGTCTTCACTGGAACGTGAAATCAGCAGATTTTGTGAAGAGTCAGATTTTGACATTCACTTTGTGAACTACTGGCAAACTAGATGCTTGGAGAGAGTGTTGATTTTGATACGGATGTGTAGATTTTATTTTAGTTTTAGAAGGACTTAGTGTTTACATCTGAATTAACCATACTATTTTCTGGATCTTTCACTAATATGACTGAGCTTCTGTCTCAACAGCAGTGATTTATTCCTTACCCTTACTGCTTGCAGCATATTCAGTGCTGTTTTCCTAAGCATGATGCCTTGACTATTCTTGATCTCTGTCCTTTTCCTATCTTAGCACTTAAATTCTAGTTCCAAAAAAATAGTCTAAAAGAACTCAAGGCATTTATTTCAAAAAAAATGGCATAGTAATGTTGTGTAAAACTTGAAAACAAATTCATCTTTTTGCTGGGAAATAGGCTGTAAGATGTGAGATGTGAGAGGTAAGATGTTCTTCCCTTCACGTGTTTTTCATGTATTTATTTTGGCATTTTCTAATCTATAAACCGATAATATAATTATGACCAACTGATAATATAATTATGACCTTCCTGAATTCTGCTCTCAGAATCAGCCTGCTACTGATGCTGCTCTTTCCTGCAGTTCTGCGAGTACTGCGAGCGACTACAGAAAGAGAAGGAAGTCAGAACCTGCCGTGAGTCACCAGAGGGCACACAGTGATCAGAACGCCAACAGACCCAGCCTGGGCCAGACAGACACACAGGGCTCGTGTGCCACCCTCAGGAAGCCTTTAACTAGCTCATCTCCTTCCTCTCCATCAAGAGCAAAAGGTGAGAGGAGACCATACCAGTTAAAAACTACTGATGAGGTGTTGCACTGTACGTTGGTAGCAGCTGCCTCCTGTCGCTCGGTGCCTTGCCTCAGGGGATGTGATGTGAAGCAACAGCTTTGGGCCTTTCATGAAAGGCTAACTTGTTTATTCTTATGGGTGTAATTTTATGCTGAAAATCTGGATTTGTAACAAGGATTTTCCAGTTTCGACTGCTTGGTCCAACAAAAGAGAATTGACTAAAAGAAGACAATGAATTTTACCACAGTATAGAAACCCTAACATTTTTGTTAACTCTACTACTCTCTACTAGATTACTGTGATTTTTAAAACTAGTTTTATTATATTGAGAAAGTAAATTGAGACAAATAACCTGTAAGATTAAAGATGTGTTTCTAGGATAGTAGACGCTCTAAATCCATAGCTGATGTCTTAGACATTGTCAGTTATCAGGACCTAAGGTAATCGAACAAATATCCATAGTTATCAGGACATAATTTAATCAGGAAAGCATCCATAGTCTGATTTTTTACTTTTTAAATCCTTGGAAGTATTTAGTACAGCTGATGCAATCTAATTAGCTTATTTTTGGCAAGTAACTCACCATCCTATTACTAGTTTCCTCATCTCTCCAGGAAAGAGATCACAAAGTCAGTTGTTCATTTGGATTGGGAGGTTTGGATGGGTTTTTCTAGAAAGACAAAAAGCTTCCAGTAAAGCAGAAAATAGAAGTAATGTATAGAATAATACTGTATACAATGTCTCCTTCTGTTCAAATTATCATTATTATTATTATTCTCTTAATTGCTCTGTTGTGTAGCTATACTAATCAGTAAACCTCTGTAAAAGTAAATTCTCAGTGGAAAGAACATAATATCCAGACTGCAACAGAATGTGTCAAAGAAAAGCAATGAGGAGCATTGAGAGTGAGATGGTACAAAAGCAAATGTATTTTAAACATTTAAAACATTAAAGTGTTATAGCAGTAATTTTAAATTTGGTTTACCAGGCCAAGTAGCATAAAGTTGATAAATTCCACTTGCCTGCATGTGCCTTTGACTCTGCCACCAAAAAACAAGCACTAAGCGTGATTTCAACACTTCCTATGTTTGAAAATCCGTCCATTAAGAATATCTTCCACAGCCAAGTAGCTTTCAGAAGGTGACAGTGTTCTCTCCCAGCATTATGACCCCTGTAGAATGTTAATTTTTCTTGAAATTAACCAATTTTTTAAAGAAGGAACACATTATAAACCATTTGATCAGCATAAATTTTGAACTCAATTGTTTCAGTTTCAGATCTAGATTCAATTTTTTTCTAGAAAGCAGACTGAGCTGTTTGAAGCATCCTTCCTGAACTGAATGTTGCCACTTGAGACCATTTTTGAAAGTTCAATATGATTATGAAAGACCTCCATTCCAAATTTGTTTCATAGTGTCTTCCAGATCTACCATGCACATAAAAATGTATCTTAAAGCTTAAAAACTCAAGCCTTTGTTATGGATGTTTAGGGTTATTTTTACTTCTGCATTGTGATTAGTCTCAGTAAACTGGTACACCTTCCCTTACACTTGTATAGCACTTCCTGAGCTGCCCTGTTCTGCCCCACATAAGCTGTACAAAACACTGCTCCCTTCAGTGCTATCACACAGGGAAGGAGCAGACTACCTGGCTTGGAGATTGGAGAAATTTCCTATTTGATCTGATACAAAGATTTATCTTTATTTTAACTATCTTAGAATATGTGGGTGCTGTGAACTCTGAGCATTATACAGGTTAAAAATCCTAAACAACTTTTTCAGAATGCCCCGATGGAAAAGTCAGTACTACCCTGAGGTCTAGATTTGTTGTGTGGCTTCATCTTTAAATCCTTTGCAGCTTTTATTGTCTGCTGACCTGCTTAAAAATCCCAATTAATCCCCAATTAATGCCTGGTTTCTTACGTTGCTTTGATGGCTGGGGTTGTGGAGGAGATGACATCTCCATAATTAATAAGGAATTCTTTTGGTTGTTCTAATTATTGCGAGTGCATTTTTGCAGCTGGAAAATAACTTAATTATTAGCTTTGCTGTCCTAGGCTGTAACAAGCTATGTACTGACTTAAGCTGATAGATGCACTAATTGCTACCTCTTTTCTAGTCTTTCTAATACTTACTGATGCTAATTCCAACTTTCTGAATCTTTTAATTTCTGGCAATGTCTCTTTTTTACCATGCTGCTCTATGGATTATAAAGGTGGGGATATTAGCAAAGTATATCCATCCCTTTTAAGTTACTCAGTGCACAACCACAACACCTCAAATGAATTAGATTACTGTAGCACTTACAGACAACATTTAGCTGTTCCAAATGATTCAAGAAGGGCAACCAGCTACAAGAATGGCTGGCAAATGACTCGCCAAAACGCAGAGGTCTGGAGTAGCACAGAGGAAACTGCTTCTCCCAAGAGGAAATCTCGCAGCTGTGATGACCTGTTAACAGATGACCAGGACAGCTATCCCGATGTACAGGCCAAGGCTGAAAGCATGGGCTCTCTGTTGTGTGAGGAGGACTCCAAAGAAATGTGCTCAATGAACTGGAACTCCCCACGTGCTGAGGGCCGTGCTAGCGGTAGGTCGAGAGCTCGTCACAGATCTGCCCACGACGCTCCAGGTTTCCTGAAGATGTACAAGAAGATGCACCGCATCAATCGCAAGGAGCTGATGAATTCTGAGGTGATTTGTTCCGTCAAGTCCAGAATACTGCAGTATGAAAAAGAACAGCACAAAGGTATTCTTCAAGGCTGGAGAGAGTCTTCTACTGAGGAGGTGCCCAGAGACATGGTGCCAACCAGAATATCTGAATTTGAAAAGTTAATTCAGAAGTCAAAATCAATGCCCAATCTTGGTGATGACATGTTGTCAGCTGTTACATTGGAGCCTCCTAAGAATGGCTTGTGTCCAAAGAGGCGATTCTCTATCGAATCCCTGCTGGAAGAAGAAACTCCAGTCAGACATCCCTCTCAGGTACAACGGAGCTACAAGTCTAAAACCCTGGTGCCAATTCAGATTGAAGTGACCAGTGATGAGCCTCAACGATCACATATAGATTTTTCAGACAGCGATCAAGATGGAGTGGTTTCTGATCTCAGTGACTTTATCCAGATCGAGGGTTCATCCTTTTGTAGTGAAAGTGACTTTGATCACTTCTCCTTCACTTCATCTGAAAGCTTTTATGGATCAGGCCATCACCACCACCACCATCACCACCACCACAGGCATCTCATCAGCTCCTGCAAAGGGCGATGCCCAGCGTCCTACACCCGCTTCACCACCATGCTAAAACATGAAAGGGCTAAGCAAGAAACCACTGAAGATCCAAGGAGACAGGAAGCGGAATCTGGCCTGTCTAAGATAGCATTCCTCGTCAGTCCAGTGCCTTTCCGGAGGAAAAAAAGTGCAGCTCCTAAAAAACAAAGTGAAAAGAAAAAATGCAAGTCATCTGTATTTGAAGCACTAGATTCTGCACTTAAAGACATCTGTGACCAAATTAAAGCTGAAAAAAGGCGGGGAAGCTTGCCTGACAACAGTATATTACACAGACTTATTACTGAGCTGCTTCCAGACATTCCAGAAAGGAATTCATCTCTTAAAGCTCTGAAAAAGAGTCCCACGCACCAGCCTTTTCATCCACTGCCTCAAGATGGTGCTATCCATTGTCCACTGTACCAGAATGATTGTGGAAGATTACCTCTTAGTGCCTCTTTTCCAGACATGGATGCAACTAACAACAATGATAGTGCACTGTGTTTCCAAGGTGGATTAACTTTCTTCCTCTATCCTTGTGATTGACTTATCCAACCTCACTCCCTGTGTTTCCCACCCTTTCTCATTCCACTTTGTGTCATCTGTAAGAAGCTTTCATCCCACAGAATTCTTAGTGAAGGACATCATTTTCACATAGGTGTTGAGGATAGATAAATTTTCTGTCTATTCACAAAATACAGTAATCAGGACAACTGAATTAGCAGTGCATTTCAACTAATTGAAACCAAATTAGTTCTATAAATTATAATGATGTAATTAAGCAGTGAATTCATGCATCATAAGATGCTAATCAAACTGAAAACAATATGCAGATAACCTTTTCTTTATCACTAAGTAAAAAAGAATCTAAAATGTGTTTTACTATATAATTTTGTTAAAGTCATAAAAATACTACTAATTCTGCCAGTATCATAGAAGGTCAATTCTGTTTTCTTATAACTCCACTGCTTTCTGTTACTTTTTTGTGAATAGATGTTAAGGTCATTTTAGGAAGTTTCCATTTCCACTGCTCAAACAATACAACTTCCAATTTCTGTGGCAGCAAAACTAATTCCTTCCATAGAATTTCAAAATGTCTATGAAATTTTGAGAAATTTCCTGTCTTAGAAGGGAATTTCTCAATAATCAAAACTTGAATGAAATTGTCAGGGTAAGTATGACCAATCTGTTTTTAAAGTTACTGATTTGAGCTGTTTGTTGCTCTGCTTTTTTTTTCTTTTTTCCTTTTATTTTAATCAAAAAAGGAAAAAATTACTCGAAAGATAGTCTTGAAATCCCACAGGGATGTAAGAGAGAATGTCCTTAATATAGAAATTATGCAATATTTGACCAGACCCATCTTATCCTTATTCTCACATATTTTTGCATAACTTTTGCAAGTAGTACAATAATAAATATGTATTTCAGAAGAAATCAGAATTGAAGCTATAACCATCTTTCCTTAACTAGTTGTAATAGATATATTTAGAATAGGAAATTTGTTAAAAATCAGTTATAAAATGCAGTTCAGAATTGAATTAGTCATACTCAAGGCCTGATCATGATTAAACCTGGCAGACAGTACTACATGATGAGACTGAAGTTGCTGAAAAATGTGCTGGTCACATATTATAGGTGCTAAATTAGAATTTTCCAGTCTGTAAAAATAAGGAAATCCATAGTGTAAAGTAAATGTGGATTTCTAATAGCTTTTGCAGCTATGAAGGAGCCTGGCATGAGGAAAACAATGCACTCTGTCAATATTAATGTCCCCAAAGTAGCATGGAGAATGAGTAAAGCAGAATACTCCATTAGTTTCCATCAGGACCAGTCATGGCTGAGCTCTACTTCTAATCAAGTTTGGTGTTTTGTTGGATCTGTGTGCATCTCTTACAGCCACACAGACACCTGAAGGTCATAGCAGATGACTGAAAACTACCAATATTATACTGACTGCATAAGGAGATGTAGAGAAAAAAAAAGAAATTGTTTGTCCTAAAGCTTCTGCACTTTCACTCCTTTTCAATATCCTTCTCTTACTGCTAGATTAAAAAAAAAAAAAAAATATATATATATATATATGTGTGCTAAGAGTCATTGTATCTTCAGGTTTATGCAGTAGGTGTACATCCTCATTCAGGAACACATGCTATATCAAAAAGCTGTCCAGAACTGGGGCTATGATATACTTCTGGGAATTACATGCTTACCAACAATGGCATAAATAATAAAATTATCTCTTTACCTCCACTGTATTTATCAATAGCCTCAAGCTTTTGTGGGTTAGCCAACAACCAGTTAGAATGGATGAGATGCTTTCAGTTCTTTTCTTTGTTCCACTTGTATTTCTTCAGAAATGTGTGAGCTTGGTAACAACAGATTGTGGGAATGAAGTCAAAGGAAGACAAACACAAATCCACCAAACGTTTCCACTAACAAGTACCACTGTGGTAGTAGGAGACTAAAACATTACTTCTTAGAAGTAAAGAGGCAGTTCATTAAATAGTTCTATTTTCATTTCACGTTGGCAACTTGCAGAGCTATAGAGTGTATAAGATTTTGATTTTATCCTTATTAAAACATTAGAAAATATTCACCATCCTGTAATAAACATTGGTAAATTGTGCTTTAGAAGAGTCTGCCACATAGATTGGTGAGTCACATGATTTGTATTCCATCTCTTACAACAGAGTTGTTTTTAAGAAGTAACATCCTTTTAAATTCCCTTCTGCTGCCTAACATGTGCCCCTGGTAAAGTAGAAATGCATCTTAGATCACTTAGAAGGAAACAATGTTTCTTCACATTTTCTCACCGGAGCATGCTTGAGTCATGTGCTGTGCATGCAATTATGTTCACATTGTTGGCATTCCCAAACAGTGTCATGCAGCCTGATGAAGTCCCAGTACTGCTGTCATGTCCTCACCTGGCCCAACAGGGGAGCATCCCTTTTCACAGTGAGGCATAAATGCATTCTCTCAATCCTCAATCATATTGTTTCTTCTGCTCTGGATCAGAGGACAGCTTTAGCCTTTGCTTAAGTTAGTATTTGTTTTTTTCCTTTAAAGGTGCTCTTAACCATCATATCACCTGCTTTTCTTTCTAGTAAATGTAAAATAATAGATTTCAGTATCTTTTCACCCCCCCCTAAATGAAAGCAAGCAGCATCACAGATTTGAATGGTTTTGTTTATTGTAGTTTCACATAATTTCTCTTTTCAGTAGACCAGGAGTCTCCTGGAAGCTATTCTTCTGCTTTCACTGATGTGGGACGATGTACTCCAAGGGAGAGAAGAGGAACTACAGACAAAGAGGTAGTGAAACAACAATAAATAATGCAGCAATATCCACATGGAAAATTGGTAACATATTTGAGACAAGATTTGTGTTGGTTTTAAGACACTGTAATCATGCAGACCAAAGGAACAGCATGTTTCTTTTTCATTAAGGAGACTGGTATTTCAAGGAATTCAAATTATATCAAGTTTTGTAAGATAAGCTGTATTCTTCTATTTATTATTAAATAGATATAGACATAAATTCACTAGTTATTGATCAGCTCTGTCAAAGCTGATTGGAGTGTGTGTTTGGAACAGAGAAAAATATCAGATGTGACTGGGGAAATGCTCTTTAGAAACCCAAAGTACCTTGGTAGTTTCAAAACTGATACAAAACATCTATATTTCATCATATATTTTGTTTGGAAAGCAAACCACTGCTGTTAGTAGATTAGACAAAACCAGTTATACTAAGAGCAGTCTCTAACATCTGTGGCAGTTGCTGATTGTAATTAGACACTGATTGCTTGTAGTAATGCTTTGGAAGAGGAAATGGAAGCAGGCATACCACTTTCAAAGTAACACAAAGCATCACTGAAAAGTACATATTGAAAAACAAAGTATATTATTCTGTATCTTAAGAATGCTTATAGATCTAGAGCTATAAATGCTCTCCAAACATAAAAGATGGTATGGTTAGAACTGAATTCATATCCATTTATACCCCACTGACATGTTTATATTGCTGCAATTTGATTAAAAGTCTGATTTTGTAAAAAAAATACTTCTCATTACAAAATACAGGCTAAAAAAGTTCCAGGAGCCATATTGTGTGTTTCTTTTAAAGAATCTTGTGATGTGGGAAGTCACCTTTCAATTTGAAAATACGTAAAATACTTAAATTACAAGCCCTTCTTAAGATCACTTAAAAAGGTTTAAAAATATAAAAGAGGAAAGGCATCTCTATTTCCATCATGTTTTGTACATTTCAAAGTATTTTGTATTTAAGCAGCCTCACTGGTCTTTTAATATCCACTTTTTCTGTTATTTGCTTTAGTAGTTACAATACCAGCTTTACCAAAATCAGGAAAGACTGAATAGGGCTTAGCTACAGTTGATATGAATCATATGTTGATATGAATATCCCCTTCTGTTTTTAATAACAGCAAGGAACTGAGAATTGCTTTTAAATTTAGGCTATCTTGTTTGAAGGAGATCTGTAATGGAAAATTGTATTAGTATTGCAGAATTCAAGCTGGCAGGATCCCTATAATAACTTCAGGGACTTCTTATTATAGTGAAGATAATTCTGTAGGTGTGCTAGATTTGCTAGTCTTAAAATGACAAGAAGGGAGAGAAGCGAGTCGAGAACACCTGGCCTGGAATAAAGGTAAAATGCAAAATTTACAACTGTCCATTTTTATTCCTGTCATAAAAAGAAGTGCACCTTTACATCAGGACAAACAGACTCTCAGAAATAGCATAATCAGCTCATTCTAGTCACTAGGACATCCTAGAGAGGCATTTTTTAGGATGGGGTGGTCTGGTCTGTGCAAGCACTTGCAGAGAAAGATTAACTCACTTTTGCAAATGCCCTCATGTGCTTCTGCTCATCACTTCCTCTGAAATACCTGGTGCTGGTACTTGTCAGATGCAGACAGTCCATGAGTGAAGCTGTTGGGTCAGATCACGGTTCATGTTTTAATTACAGCTTTGAAAACAGTGAAAGTGTGTCAGCCATACAGGTGAGGAGAGTTAGGGCTGTTTTACAGGTTTGGTTTTTTTCCCAAAGAATATTGAGCTTACATGTACTTGGTGACAGAACTTGATAAACATATGAAAGAAATGTTATAATGTGATTGCCTGTGATAGCAAGAGAGCTGCACAGATGACTCAAATCACCTCCAATCCTGTGCTTTCTTAAAACTGTGAATGTAATTACAGAAATTAAAAATATTCCAACCATTTCCAGCTGTATATGTATATATGTATGTGTACATATGCATATCAGAGTATATGTATGTATGTATATATAAATATAAAAATGTAATGCATCATTTGCAATTGAAATTAGCCTGCAGGTAACAAGTAGAAGGCACCTAAAACACTACAAAATATAAAGTATGTGTATTTATGTTGTACCTAGAGATCTAGTTGCCTACAAGTCACATTGACATAGTTAACTTCTTTATTTATTTTGCTACTTCTCTTAAATATCAAGTTGCAAAGTAGTCTGCATTAAAATTTAGCTATTTCTGGCTTTAGAACACTAAGTCCCAAACATCTAACTGCCTTAAAAAAGAAATACATATATTTAATTTCTTCAAGAACCACTGTAAAGCTCATCCTTTTCTTTTTGGATCTTGGTCACCTTTTAAAAATTGAAACACATTTATCATATCGTAATACTACCTGACTGTATTAATCACTTTGCCTGTTTTTCAGAAACTGCCAGCTAGAGCTGTATATGACTTTAAAGCTCAAACTTCTAAGTAAGTACTAGACTTTTGTCCATTTGAGAATTCGTAATTCAAGCAAACTCTACCACTTCAGTGGTGTTTGAGCCAGTTTCAGTAGGGAATGCCATGGACACGAGGACCCTGCTTGCTGTCACAGTAGTCCCCGCACCAGCAAACTGTGTGAGAAGTTACTTTGTAATTAAATGATCTTAAATTGTTATATTCTCTATTGTACCTGTTTGAACACATGAATACCTGTGCATCTTCAGCCTGCTAGAGCACAGGTTGTGAGGGACACACACTGAATGCTCTTTATTTGTTGTGAATTACATTTAGGTGACAGGGGGTAAATTGCTTAAGCTACTGTCACAGATAATGAGTTTATCAAAAGTCTGTATAATGCTTCAGCCTCTTCCTGTCTGTCTTAACATGCACAGGCTTTCTGCAGGATGTGACATGCCACATACCAACACAAAAAGCAGTGGTCCATAACAAAAGATGGGGAACCACTGATTTAGGTTATGAGGGGGTCAAACTAGAATATCTACAATTCATTTCTGCTGTTGTTCCAATGACCCAGGACATTTAAACAATCTTTAGATATGACCAAACATTGACACTAGAATTACATTAGTTGTGTCAGGACAAAATTCACAACTGAAATTACCAGAGCAGCACATTAGCTCTTGAAAAACCAAGTGGATGATACAACAAAGATCTCCCAAGCCAGGAGTTGAAAATATTCTTAATGATTTTAAAAAGTCCCTTTTTTTGGCATCCAACATTTAACATATCACAGTCTCTGAGTCTCAAGAAATGGTGAGAACATAATCCTGCGTTCTTCATGCTTCTGAATAGCTTTTATGAAAAAAAAAACTGTCTAGAGCAGAGGCACACCAAGCTGTTATGCTGCAGAAAGGTGGTGATAGGCCATGAAGATGGGGAGTACACTCCATGGTTCCCCTACTGAATTCATAAAGAACACACCAAGTACCACTCTGATCCTGCCATAAAAGCAGTACTTAAACAAGTGATCCAAAAGACATCATACTTGCATGCAGACATCATACTAAGTTCTGTGGTGGTAACTAGCAATACTTCCTTGCAATCACAATATAAAACAGGCCTTTGTAACCTACAGATACTGCATGGGATTCATAAATGCAAGTCATTTGATTTTATATGGTATGATCAACTGGTAAATGTACCACAGCTGTGACACTTTTTATTCAAATGTTTAGTTGTTACATTCTGTTTCAGTTCCAAACTGTAAAGATCTCAGGAACCATGCAGGGAGAAGAGTTAAATGTAAAGCTATAAACATCTGATATAAATAAATTTGTTACAGAGAGCTGTCCTTTAAGAAAGGAGATACTGTCTATATCCTCAGGAAAATTGATCAAAACTGGTATGAGGGTGAGCACCATGGAAGAGTTGGAATATTCCCAATTTCTTATGTTGAGGTTTGTTCTTTGTTTTAATTCCTTTAATTAATTGGGGTAATAGGTCCACAAACCACACGAGAATGATGAAAATCTGGTTTTTCTTTTTCCTTAGAAACTTTCTCCCCCAGAAAAAGCACAGCCTGCCAGGCCACCTCCCCCTGCACAGATTGGAGAGATTGGAGAAGCTGTTGCCAAATATAATTTCAGTGCAGACACAAATGTGGAGTTATCACTTAGAAAGGTACAGTTGAGAACTGTCTTCCATAAAAATACCATTATAATGTCTCCTGCTACACAGAATCAATATATAGGTAAATACTGTGCTTTGTGCACTCTGCACTCAAGATTTGCAATGCACAAAGCAATGCCATGGTAGGAAACTCTAACATAATAGCTTGTTGGATTGCAGTCTGTCTCAGGTACCTGCAAATACTGTAAATGTGTTGTGCCTTTAATTTGGACTGCAGAAGAGCAGCATATACAATCATCTGCTAACTGCCCAGCTAGATTTTTGAGTTTTCACTTCAATTATCTATTCCTTTTTTAAATTATTATTCCTGGCTTTCAGAATTATTATAGTAAGGATTTTAATGCAGAATAAATAGAAAATTACAGAAGATAAAAGATACAAAAAAAAAATCCTCAGAGATATTTTTGTGAGTGTAAATATTTTATTTAATAACAGTTCTCCATTTGTAATGTTCTGTTATCTTTGCTATGCATATCCTGGTGGCTATACTGAATTGCTCAGGAGCAAAATAACTGGAATTAAATTTCTGAAGTTTGTTAGACACTAGAATATTAATACTGCAGAGAAACTTTATTATTGCAGATATTAAATACTTAGTTGGAAGTAGTGTGTACTTCTCATCCCCTGGGAATTTTTCCCCTGACTTTTTTTTTTTTTTTTTTTTTTTTTTAAGAAGTAGAGTTCATAGAAGCTTTTCAGTGCTTTGTTTTTCTTTTGAACAAAAAAGTAAGGATAGAGATGTTTGTTGCTGACCTAGAGCCTAATCCAGCACTACTGAAAATAAAGGCTGTTTTTTACTCATTTGAAATTCGTAAAAGTCAAAGAGGTCTAAAAAAACACAGGAATAGGAACTTAGAGAAATTAGGGGTTGGGGGTAATTCAATGTTTAATTTCTTTCTAAAATTAGCTTTTGTGTTTAGTGTGGTGATCATAATTTTGACAGCCTAATTTTGGTTTGTTTGAAAAGTTGATTTGCACTGGTTTTCCTTTGTTCCATCTCACTAAAGACAATTGTAGTGAATTCCACATGTCAGCTACAGAAACAAAATTAAAGAAACCCAAAAGAATGCAAAACCAATAGGCAAGGATTTGTTTCAGAAAGACATGGTGAAAAGAACATCACATAGACCAAAGAAGGGTGTAGCTTATGAAGTAAAAGGTTTGAATATAAAGTTGATGTTTTCCATTTCAATTTCTACAGTCTCTGAGGACAGTGAGGCCCTGCCCCTTTTATATAGGAAAAGCACTTCTTTCTCTCATATTTTCAACAGACTCACACTTTTTAGTTTTCTACCTTCACTTATTCCATTTTTACTGATAACAAAGCACTTGCATGGACTTCATTGTTTAACTTTTGTCACTCTTAAGAAAATATGGGCATAGCAGTCACTGTTGCATACTCTAGTTGGGGCATTAGCTTGTAGTTTGGCCAACAATTAAAACAGGTTGTGTTCCAAAGGAAAGTGTTAATGGTAATCTCTCAAGCCAGAGAAGAGGACTACATGAGATTCCACTCAGATAAAAGAACAGCATTTTCAGGCCATGCCTAACCCCTCATTTGACTGGGATGGTAGTTTGATATATGGCTGTTATTATCAATGTGAGAAAAAAATGGGAAAATGGAGATGGTGCTCAAGACTGATGGGAAACAGCACTGTAGGGAAGATACTATTATGTGTTAAAATAATACCTGTTATGTACAAAATTAACTTTCAATGTGTGTGCTGATAACTCATTTTCATGATGCATTTCAGGGAGACAGAGTAATTCTTCTAAAGCGAGTTGATCAAAACTGGTATGAAGGTAAAATACCCGGAACCAACAAACAAGGCATCTTCCCTGTTTCTTATGTAGAAGTCATCAAAAAGAATCCGTCAAAAAGTGTTGATGACTATCCTGACCCTCCGATACCCCAAAGCTATTCTAGTGACAGAATACATCATTTAAGTTCAACTAAGGTAAGGATTTTCTGGTGTTAGCTGCCACCCTTAGAGTTGGTTTAGAAGGATTTATAATGTTTTTGTTAACATTATACAAAACTTAGGCATTAAGTACACAACATTTTCTTTCTTGCACAGGTAGAATTGCATTTCTATGTTATTAATAAATTATTTTTAATAGACAAGTGGGTCTCATTTTCTGCCAGGATTTATGCTCTTTTCTTCATTGGCCATTACATTATTTTTAGTAGAGACAAGCCAAATTTGGGCAGAAAAGTCAAGTCAACAGAGAAAAAATGTATTTGGTAATCTTAGCAAGAATTTGAGCATTCAGGGTCTGTCTAGCAGATTTCTAATAGTACAGTGTGAAGACATTCCCACAACACAGCTGTCCTAAAAGCCTGTGGTTCCATAAGCATGTGGGACACGGCTTGCCAAGACCAGTTCTGTACCTTTTGAAGCAAAGGAGAACAGCCAGTGATTCTGTACCAAAACCTTCCTCCTTTTGCCATTCAGAGTCTAAGAGGAGGCTGTTGGCACATCCTTTGGAGTGGTACAAACTGACAGCATTGTTTCATTTAGGAGTGAGATGACTGTCATCACACTGTCAATGAACTTGGATTCAGACCTTTGTGGCTGTCTCCTTTTCACACCAAATGTGTATCGTAGGTTCTGAATTGTATTCCTCCTAGGATGCTGCAGAAAGATTCCTATATTCTGGTTTATCATTCACTTGTGAGGCTTTGCACTCACCTATGCAGGAAACATAACATTTCTGGCAGTGATAGAAACTAAGGAAGCTTCTGCATACAAACTGTGCTTAGAATTAACATGTTATCAATTATTTTGAACACTCAAGGTGGGAACTTTTCTAGATTTTCCTCTTTACCTTTGTTGTTTATCTCTTCAGCATGGGCACTGAGTTTTATGTGTAATTATAAACTTCTTTATCCGGCTATTAATTCACGTTTCATTTGGTTTTGTCCTTTTTTCTACTTCTGTCTACTTTCATACTTGGTGGTTATCCACATGCTTCAACTTTGAAATAAGTTCCCCATTTACTTACTACTTTGGGATTGTAAAAATCTACCAAAAGATGTCATTTATAGGCAACAGCAGCCTCTGAAAATATTTCTTCTTACTAAGTATTAGTCAGTTTGGGACAGTTGCTGGAACAGGTCTTGTCTGGTTTGCCAGAATGTGTCACAACAGAGAACTAGGTCCTATCTCCTCTATTCCCACAAAACTGTTCAAATAGCATCAAATTCTGTAGCTGCTAACTGAGGTATTCATAAGCTAGGGCCCCTTATTGTAACAGGAATCTAGAGGGTCCTGCAGGCAAGTCAAGACTATGAGGCAGCTTAAGTGCTCCATAATCCAGAGATGCCTCTCCCTGTTTTCTCTTGAGCAGGCTTCTCTCTAAGGTATCCTGCTAAAGCTCCATAGGCCTTGTTGAGCACAGGTGATGCTTCAGAGCATTTACATCCATATTATAGAACTATCCTGCTACTAATATCAAGTTATTGATTACTAAATTAGTTCATGAGGGAAGGAAATTGGTAGAAGCCTTCTTTTTAACATAGGATACTTCTGCAATAATCAGGTTAAAAAAACAAACAAAACCACCTTCCACTGAGACTCTTAAACAGACATCTTTTTTTCTGGATTCAATTGTATTCAGAAATGGCAATACCATGAAGAAGATGTGTTGTTCCTGGCTACCTAGAAGAATTTCATCAATCCTGAAGGTGTTCTAGAGTTTACCTTGCTTTCTGATACCACTTTCCCTATTCCTTTGGAGCTTTTTACCACATATTGCTCCTTGTTGCTAGAACAATTGCATTAAACTTCTCTGGCCTAATGGCAATAAAGTAAATAATCAATACAAGTTATGAGCAAGTTTTGCTCTCCATAACTTCCCTAATCCATCTATATCTTTAGATCTAGTCCAGCTTATAGGCATGGGAAAGTAAGAAGGGTGAAGTCTCCTCAGCAGTATTATTGACCTTAAAACCACAGGTTAGGGGCCCTTGCTTAAGAGAATGATGAGGGAAGGGGGCTGAGTATTTCTGTGACAGCCTAGCCTTGCTTTAGCAGACTGCATTGTGTCAGTCTGTACTGTTTGTTTTGGTACAGAAGACTCTCTAACAAAGGTTTGCCTAAGTATAACATAAAGCTGTTTGCCTCAAGAAAACTCAAGCAGAAGGTAAGTAAACTAACCTCCCTAGTCTGCAACACTGATGTAGGCTTTTGAAATTAGTCTTATCTACTACATTAATAATTAAAGTGTGTAGTATTCCAGATAGCTTAGAGGTGTACATCTAATTATTTTGGATAGTTGTAAGGATGAGATCAATAATTTTTTTTGCTCAATTTTAATAGTGAGGATTAATAGCAATAAAAATGCATTTTCAGTATTTACTGAAGCAATGGATATCTACTGATGCTGTGTACGTATGACTCACCAGTCTCTCATTCTTAGAAAAGGACGTTTCTTTTACCAGAAGGATACTTCAATCAATATTGTGTCATGGTACTCAAAGCATACTCTTGTGTACTGTGCTGTCACTATTTTAAAAGCATTGTTGACTGCCTGTGTCCACTTTGAACTGAATGTACCTTTCACAAATGTTGATGTCATTTTAAATGAATAGGGTTAATTTGGAAAAAAAAAATTAATTCTGTAGCTGCTCATGCCTTAATAAAAGTATGCAATGTATTAAAGATGTTTCTTAAACATTTACGCAGAAATACTAAGAAAAAGTAGAAGTATTATCATTTTAATAATTAGAAATTACCTCAGTTGTTATACTTGGAAAGAAGTATTTAATGACACCTGAAGTGTACTTCTGAAAATGCTATTCTCAAAATAAGAGTAATAGTCTGGGAAAATTTCATTAATATTAATTGTATGATTTAATCACCTGTGACAGGCTCACTAATAGAGCACCATAAGTAACATAACTTCAGCAGATCATTGCCTTCATGAATGTAATGATTCAGATAGGTCTTAATGTTTGACATTTATGCCCTAAGCCAGAACCTGATAGTTTCATGTTTCAAATGCCTTTCCTGCTGTTCTGATTCATGTAGTAGTGATTTCAGACACTCATGGTCACTGAAATTGTACCCTGTAATCCAGATGATGGCACAGACATTTTTCTTTTCCAGTTTACTCATATCCTAATTCTCTGTCATGCTTACCTATTTCAATTCCCATGTTTTTCTTATTTTTGAAGTTGCCTTCCCAAGCACTGACCCCACTTTCCAGCCAACTTTCCTCGTCTTGGTCACACATTGATCAAAAGATTCTCCAAGCTGACTCTAGCGACTTGTTCTCAAGGACTGTTTCACCTTCAGGCATGTGCAACTTCACTTCTCCATCAGTTCCAGACAGTTTCCTTTGTGACTTAGAAGAACTCAACTATTTGGCATTAGCAACCTCCCAAACTGTAGCAACCTCCCCAGATAATAGCATTCACCATGTTAAGGATGATCACTTTATGCCAAGCACAGAGGAGTTTCTCTGCTCTCCTACAGCTCTCCCTCTGTCCTTTCTTGCATCTCCCTCTGTCTCATCTTCAGCCAGCTCATCTCATGACATAGCATACAAGCATGTCAGCAACAATACCAAGTCAGGAAAAGATAAAGGCTTAGAAGGCAAAATTGACCCTTTAGCTGTTGAATTACCTAGAGATTTATCAGATACTGCAAGAGAAGGTGAACATGGTGCTATCTTTAATATCCCTTTGCCACATGAAGAAAGTTCCTTGTCCAGTGTGCTAGCTGCAAGTGCTGAAAACGAAGAGGAAATCTGTACTGCAGACCTGTCACTTAGTAGAGGGGATCAGTCAGAACCTCAAGAATCAGATTTCTCCGAAGAAGCACAAGACACAGCAGAAGAACTGACTAGACTGTATATAGAGGAGGATCTGGTACAAGACAATTTAGAATTCCCAGTAGCAAGTGGAGAAGATTCTATGGATTGTTATGAAGGATATACTTCACCAAATATTGATAAGGTATTTTAATTTCTGAAAACCCTGACTTCTGTGTTCAGATAACTTAGTATAATTATTCTCTGCCTTGTATTTACATGCTTGTATTGTGCACAGGCAGACTTTTACATAATTGCATTTGATAAAATTGAGCTCTAAGCAAGCTGGTTTAAGAAGAAATGTGTCCCTGCCCATGGCAGGGAGGCTGGGACTAGATGATCTTTAAGGTCCCTCCCCACCCAAACCATTCTATGATTTTATGATTAAAAATTGTCAGGGCTAGGGGGACAGTCCCTTCTCAGAAGCAGGCATCTGCAGCATTGTAAATTCTATGATGCATTCCCTCCTGTCCTTGTTGTTTGCCAAGGAGCTTCTGATGTGAAAAGCCAGCGAACCATTTCCCTCACTTGCCCATTGCTGCAGCCCCTTTGGAGAGGGAGGTCCCAACAAGCAAAGGCTGTCAGCAGCCTCCAGGGGCAGGGACATGTCTCTCCTGCAGAGACTCTGTGCTTCGCCTGTGTCACTTGGCCAGCTGAGGTATTTATAGCAGGCTCTGTTACGAGCATCTGACTAACAGGAACAGATCAGATTCTGTTTGGCACTTAGACAAATGCTTCCTCCTGAAGCCCTCCCCAGTTCCTCTTCGGGACAGTGCACCACTGAACTGTCCCAAATGTGTGCTGGCCATTAAATGCCACAATATAACTGTGTGGTTTCCAGGCATTGATCTTTTTTCTGTCCAGCACTTACTTCAACAGACTATTCAGGTAGTTGGCTTTGACTGTCAGCATGCAAGTCAGGTGCTTAGGACAATATATTTTAAGCCAAATGTTAAACTATTTAATTACATTTTGTAGACCACCTCTACCCTTAAATGACCTGAGAAGCACAGGAGAAAAACTTAAGACTAGAGGTGAAATCCATGGCCACAAATGGCAACTTTTTAATGCTTTCTGAGACAAGAAATTTCTTCCAGAAGAGTAGATGACTAATAATAAGATTAGAGATTTGTGATTGTTTGGGTTAGTTACATGTCCCCTTATTGAGCATTTGACATTCTTCAGCTGATTTTGTAACACAGTTTTATAGCACAGCTACTTCTCATATTTCTTGACCATTTAAGCCAGCTTTGCTTTCTGCTGGAACATCAGGAGACTGATCCTCTCTTCCATCTTTCTTCTAATCTTCCATTTCCCTCTGCCAAGGCACCTACTTCCCACTCGGTTCCTACAATATCCCTGTCTACTGCTTCCCTCTCACCTCCTCTCCTCTCTAAACCCTTGCATCAGCAGGAGAAAGACTCACTACAGTTAAAGGTAACTGCACCTCTTGCATATGGATTGTTGTAAATCTTCGTGTCTAATAAGTAACTGCAAGGCTAACACTGAGTTTGATCTTCTCAGATGTACTGCTTTCTCTACTAATATTAAATAACATAAGAAATGGAGGATTGATGGGCCTTTTTCAAATGAAACACAAGGTGAAACTGTAACCATTATGATACAGTTGAGTAGTTTAAGGAGATACCAATGATAGGAAAGCAGAAAGCCTTCAACTCGATTTCAGGTCCATACCAGGACAGCAATGTAACTTAGTTAATTGAACGAAATAGAACTGTATTCAAGTATGTAGGAACTAGATAACATTTGTGTCTCCATTTTCAATTTCGATCCAAAGCCTGGAAAAAAAAGTCATAAATTTCACAGGAAAGCACCACTGCAGAGGGTCATGTTCTAAATACCAATTATGTTAGTCAAAGACTGGACAAATATTATTCCCTCTTCAGGACTACAGTTTATGTCAGCACTGAAGCTCTGTGGCAGAAAAATGAAAACTTGCTCTAGAAATACAAAGGTAATTTGCAGTGCTGACTTCCAGAAGATTCATCTGTTCATGAAAAGGAGAAAAAGTCATGTAAAGAGAAACTAGAAAAGTGATCATTGCATCATTACATCTGTGTCATAAATAATTTCCTTCTATTTTTTTTTTCTTAAGATCTACCCCATTTTACAATGTGCTTTCACAGAAAACACAGATATAACAGACTTAAAGAAGTCTTAATATCAACAGATATGTTGGGTTTTTTTCTGAAGTAGGGAGAGGCATAAGTCTTCTTTCCAGGGCATGAATCTGTCATGAGCTTAGGTTTGTTCCACCTCAAAGAAGGGGTAAAACAGAGTACTGCACTGGTTTCTGCAACTTTTAATAATTTAGCAGTTGGTAGAGTGCTTTTGGTGCTTTTGCTTAGCCTAACCAGAAAAATTAAGAACATTCCTCATCTACAATGAGATTCTTTTAGGTGACCTTTATATTCTTTGCCCTTATTTGAGCAAGGTGTGTTAAGCTGAGCTGAAAATAAACAGAAGGAATATAAGTTCTTGAAACTGTGTACTGACACTTGAGTAACTTTTGTTAATTTAAAAATACATACATATGTGTGGGGGTGTGTATATATATATATATTTGATACATGGCTTAAAACTAAATGGAATGCAAGGAGCTATGGGTGGGAAGTGTCACTTTGCCCTTTGTTGGTGGGAAGGATGTGTCCTCCTAAAGAAGAAATCTGAAGACACATCCTAAGGAGAAATACTGACTTTTTTGTGCCTCCTTGGCCTCTCTTGGTATCTTCTTTTGTTGTTCTTATTCACCCCTCTCCTAAGAGGGGGGTGGTTTTCTGTTAAGTCACGTTTTACTGACAGTCACAAACACCTAAGAAAAGGTTTTCAATATAGCACTCCTCTCTCCTCACATTCCCCCCAACCTATCCCTGCCCATGAGATTTCACATTTGCTGAACACACACCCCTTAAGAACTGAATTCTGACAAACATAAAGCAGATTTGTAGTGATGCTAACAAAATGAGGATATTTTCATAAAGTACTTTCCACCAAGTATTAACTTGCTTTCTAAATCCAAATCCAAGGGGTGTGTTCTGTTTAACAAAAAGGAATTACATTTGCCATTGGTATTTTGTAAGGTAGCATTTCTGCTCTGTGCTGTTGAGCTTTTCTGTGTTATTATCTGAGCTACTTCAGGGGGTACATATGCAATAACTCTTCCAATTGTATATACTGTATGTGATTCATCTTTTAATTATACCATGTAAAGGTGTGTGCCAGAGCAGGAAACCTTTGGGGAAAAAAAGATACAGTGCTAGCAATGAAAATACTGTATATTAATAGTACCTTTCCTTCTGCCTCTAACAGTTGCTATTTTTTTTTAATCAGGAAAAGCATGTCTGATTTGCATGTATGAATGAAGCAACAAAAATCCCATGATGCTTCATTCTTAAACTCTCACTTGACAAAGTTTTTGTGGTTCTTCCAGGCTAATTTAAAGAGGGAGATATTTGTTATGGGTAAACCTCCTCGTAGCCCAGTGATGACTAAGAGATTCTGCAGCTCACCTGTCAGAGGTCACAGCTATTCACACAGGGTATGGTACTGGATGCCCAGTGTGCAATAACAGCTTTCCCATGGACAAGGAGCTCAGTGTCTAGTCTTTTAGTATTTTGCTTTTACCCAAGTGTCTCAGTATCAGTATGCTCTGTTTTCTTCCTGTTGTGCTTCTGTTCTATGACTGAGTAAAGGCAACAGGTCTGTGTGTGCCTGAACTTTTTATATAAATCCATCAGTGCACTGTATCTCTGCAGTACTGCATGGTATTTCCAGTGCTACACCATTCATGTTCAGTCTGGCTCTTTATAGTTAGTCTAGTTTTATTAAAATTATTCCTCTCTTTCAAATCATTTTTAGTTTATTAAAATTACAGCTTCTGAGAGTCAAAAATTTATTCTCCATTGTGTGTATACAGGCTTTTGCATGTATACAAACTGAATTTTTGGTTTTGAATCCATGTCCTTTCTTTACAAAATGTTTTGCTCCTGCTATACTTTTTTCACTCAATACTGTCCTCTTTATCCAAGCATTCCAGATTTTAATACTCTTTAACCTTTCATATCTGTAACTAACTGTAACACAACTCTAATATTTTCAACTAGCCAGAAAGTCAGGTTGTTTAAGAGTTTGCATGCATTTTTCTCAAAATGTAATCTACATTATGAAAAAGGGGGAAGACAAGAGAAAACAAACAAACAAACCAACCACAAAAAGTCAAACAAACACAAAAACCCCACCCTCAACCTAAACAAGATGAGAATGAGAATTTATGGCTTATGTTTTACTTTCAGTTTAGGATTTAATTGTCCTTTGTATTAGTTTCTTAACGTTTAGGTCTTAGAACTGATAATGGGATGAAGTGTTTTCCATGCTGTTGCTGCTTATTTTAGGTGGTCATCCTTCTGGTGTCTCCCTTTTTAAAATTTGAATCTTAATTTAAGATACTCAGGTTTGTGTAACTCCAAAGTCTTAGCTTTTTGGCAGGTGTCTGTTTGCTGCCAGGTATTGAGAGGCCAGTGCTTTCTTCATTAATGAAAGAAGTATTAAAGAAAGACAGTTTTTAAGGCCAGGATTCTTGTAGCAGACAAACACCATCTCACAGAAAGGAGATGGTCATTCCAGCTAGGAATGACAGCTGTAAAAAAGGCATTAAGCCCTATTTTAATTTTGCACATTATTCCAAATGAATGACGTGCAACCAGTATATTAAGAGGAGTGTATAGGTCAATGTCTAGTGTATTTATGACTTTAATTCCAAAAGTACAAGAGCATGTATCATGCACCCAATTTGCATGCTCAGGCCTCTACAGAACTTTTATCTCCAAGTGCTGTATCAATCATGCATGGAAATCAGGCAGACAACTGGCACCACTGACTTGACTGCATACTCCTTAATGTTTCTGGGATTAGGTCCTGCAATATTTCCTGGAAATAGGATAGTCTAGTAAAACTAAGGTGCAGTTGAAAACTAGGAATCTTCGTAGCAGTCCCCTGTCTAGCCAGTGCCACTGTAGGTGGGAATGAGAGCTTAGGAGGAAGAAAACAGGGAGAAAGCTTCTGGATGTCAGCTGGGGTATTACTGTGGAATGCTTCCAAATAAAGAGCAAGCACCAAGGTTCCCCTGTTCAGACATACCACCAATTACTTCACCCTGTTTCTCCAAGACTGTAATTTTGTCACGAGACTGTTTTCTCTGTGGCAATAGCATAGAGTTGGAAAAGAGTCACCTTGGTTCTTGTCTGTTTCTACAGCAGTTAATTAGCAATAGAACCTTTTATGAAGCATATGCAGAAAAGCAAGATAACACCAACCTACCCAGTTTCTTCCTGGCTTGGTATTATGTTCAAAACATTAAATCATTTGTAGCATTGCTTAGGACTTTTACTTCCATTGTTTATAGGAGAACTTAACCTCGGTTGAGTTCTTTTGCATCTCTGACTGTCTTTGGCATTCAGCTCAGTTACAGACCTGATGAAAGATTAGCAGCAAATCAGGTCAGATTCCAGTCTAAATACAAAACATTCTGACTATTCTCCTCTTGCTTGACAAGCCAGCCATTGAAGGAAGTTTACTCAGAACTGTTTCATTTGCAATCTTTACTCTTTATTCTTCAGTAAAAATTATCCGTCTTTCTTACACTGGCAGAGGAGAGTTAAGTGAGGGAGAGAGGACAGTAAAGAGTATAAACAGTTTGTTTTTTTTTTTTTACTTTGCAAATCTCTTTCCCACCTAGCATTCAATAATATGAATTTAAAAATAAAATCTGTCATCTACCTGCCTGCATATTTAGGCACCTTTTAAAAGTTATACTCTATAGACTGTAAAGTACAGACTGCTCACAATATTTTCTGCACTTATTCATAGAAACTGCTGAAAAGATTTAATTAATTTCATCTGGACATGCTGAGAGGGAAAAGAGGGGGGAAAAACCTAACAAACTACATCCTGTGTTTTTCCATTCAATTTTTGCCATCACCCTTTGGATTGTTTACTGCTGCCTTCTCTCTTGGAAGGCTGTATCAGCTGCAAGAGTGATAAAAGAGAGACTGAAATAGTCAAACCAAGAGAGAACCATGGGGCAATAAGACAAATTCCATGGCTTAAAGATCAGGTTGCAGTTTACTCAATTCATGAAAGAAAGTGCTATGAGCTGTGTTTGATATCCACACTCCCAAAACAGATATGGTTCCCAGACTTGTCTCTACAGCATGACCAGAGGGCATCCTCAGTCAACAGAGAATATGATCCCAGCTCATATCAAGAGCTTTCCCAAGCAGCTGCTCCTGCACTTTCTGGCCCCAGCCAGATTCTAATCAGTATAAGTCAATAACTTTCTAAGCAGGATATGGTTTCTGTAGAAGGTTAGTATTTTTCATTCCCATTTCATCCAGATGTGTTGAATATTGTTGCTCAGTAATGCTCCATTAAGAAGGAACATAGTTCCTCTCAAAAAGCTTTGCACTGGAAATACAGACTACTTTTTTTTTTTCTGTTGAAGTGTTAATTGTTATATTCACACAATTAAATGTATTCTTCCAAAAATTTTTTTCTGTTCTTTGCCTCCCAACAGCCTGCATGGCTTGAGATGAAACAGAATTAAAGCAAAGCATGTTATGCCTGCCAAGATAGTACTCTGTGTGTGTAATGTAAATTGGTATGTTGTTCGTCTGTGAACATTCTAGATTCTGCCATTATATATAGGGTATTTTATTTCTGCTTATCTAAAACTATATTTCACCCAAAGAATGTGTGATGTTCATCAGTTGCATCTGATTTTTCTAATGTTATTTCTGTTTCACAGTGAAGAGGGAGAAGGGTTCTATTCCAGCTTTGTACTATACTATAAATAGAATGGACTGTTGACGTTCACAGTTTTGTTTAGTTTTTATTATGACCTCCAAAAATCAGATCTTTAAACATGCCAAGGTTCAGCTGTTTATCTTGTCTCTTAAGAATTTATTGTGAGTTGGAAGGGGGTCAGAATGGGCCATGGTTTTACACGAGGTAGAACATGAACTCTTGAACAACTATGTGTTACACCCCTATCCAGCTATTTGGACCTTAAACTGCAAATCTTTATTACATTTCAAATCATTTCATTTCAGCCACAGCGCCCTGTGCTTTCTCATGAAAATATACACGGTGGGGGGGAACCGTAAGTATTCTTGTCTACTAAACCAAAACCTAACATTTAAGCAACCACCAGCATGTCAGCAGATAATTTTTTAACTTGCCAAGTACAATTATGAAGAGATTTCACAGATTTAAAGATAACTGCATGATGTAGAAAGATATCCAAGAAAGTCCCAGAGGGCAAAGCCTTAGTTGTTTGATTTTACATTCAGTGCAGCCAGACATGGCAACCTAACATTCTCTCCATTGTCTGTACTTACAGAAGAGATTTTGCCTTTTTTTATTCTCTCTATTTTTACATCTCAGCAAAATGACAATTACAGATTCAACATTGATTCAACTGATGTGCTTTACTGACTTGATACAATTATTCAGAAACAGCTTTGGATGTGAATAGAGAGAAAAAAGTAACTTGATAATGTTGATCACAAGAAAAAAAGCTCACATGTTTTGGTGTGATTTACAAGTGCAATTCAAATAGGAGATAAAGAAAAGCTTTTCTGAAAACTTTTTTGAAAACTAGGAGAAGAACCTAGAACTCAAGTCTTATTTTGACAGATATTTTAAGTGCTTGGGATATTTCACTACTGACTGTTAAAATGCACCTTCAGTGCAAGATTGTCTCAAGATCCCCCCTCAAGTCTTGCACTTGGGTCCTACTTAAGTGATCACTGAAACCAGTAGCTATTCTTCCTTTAGCATCAGAGCACTTCAGCATATGCCCTATTAGATCATTTTTCATAAAATGTACCTAAGGTTTATTGTCTAAAAATATTTTTAAGTTTTTCTTAGTCATTTGAAGATGGAAAAGAGGGGCAAAAAGTTCCCAAATAGCTATACCACAGATATAGAATTAGATTTGGATATTTCATCTCACTAAACCACAACTTCCTGTTGGTATTGTTGAGCATACTGGAGCACCTAACTCAGTTTTGAAAGCGATAATTGTCTAACTAATTTTGTTCAATATAAGTAGTTCATGACTAAAGTTATTGATTCTTAAAACCAGAAATATATTTAAATTGTCGACTAACCATTCTTCCTCTTGAATGTGTTTTCTGTCATTATTGTAAATGCTAGTAGAGTTTTCATACTTACAAAAGTCTTAGATTAGCATAGAGAGAAAGAAATTACTACAAAGGAGTTTTTTAAATGGATTATCTAGAAATTACTAAGATTCAATTTCTAAAGTACAAAGAGAGCTTATTGGGAAGTTCTTGTTACTGTACTTGAGTAAGTAATTGGCTTGAATCCTGTTCATGACACATTACATCTGCAAATCCTGTCCCCTTGGAAGCTGCATTTAATTATTTTTTGGAATATCACCATACCTCTGCTTTCCCGGAATGATGATAAGCATAACAGAAAATATTATTGCCACTTAGTTTTTTGCACAGATTGTTCTTACTCCTGCTACAGAAATTACCAAAGGTAATTGCTTAAACAACCAGTCTCTTGCCATTTTCTTAGTGTAATTAAAATATAAAAAGAGGCTTTTGGGGCTTGGGAAGATGACTGCCAGTGATGAGAAACTAAGTTAAAACTTTTTTTTTTTTCTTGGAACATTTTCTTCTTTTCTAATCTCTAAACCAGCAATGTGAAAAAATAAGTGTAGTTTATTCAAGATGACCGTCATTAAACTAAACCTAGCACCAGTCTGTATACAGGATTTTCAAACTGGGCTTTCAGGAGCAGGAATTTTTTACTAAAGTAAGCATCTTATTTAAGCCATGACAACTCAGCCACAATGATAAACACATCGATGAGTAAGCTATCCTGTTTGTGCTGGGGAAAATGTAATAATGGTATTAAGGTTTAAAACTCAGTGAACTGCTTTAAGAGAAAAGAATGGATACAGTTATGTTTTGTCTCAGTAATCTGAAATTAAAACTATATCCTTTTCCCAGTTTCTGCAGCTGCACCCTGCTTCTTTTCACACAGTCATATCTGAGGCACAGTTGCTTAGAAAAAAAAGGCCAATTCCAACTGTGCAGGACCCACAGGCTTGTGCAACAATCTTCCTGTGGGCTGTCAGCCCAGGAACCTGCAGTTCCCCCTAGTGAGAGTTTATTCTTTCAATTCAAAAAACTTGCATTAAAAGCTGGCAAGGAATGAAATACAATGCATTTAGTAATTGCACACCTCTTGCCATTTATCCATCTTACATCCTGCAATCTGCAGCCCTGGCCAGGCGTAGGAGCACGGCTCAGGGCTTGAATATTGTTTGAGTTTCCATCCACACGTTCTCTGACTTGACAGAAGCCTCTCCCTCACTCTCAGAGATAGATGGCTTATCTGTGCAGGCACTGAAGAGCCCAGGGAGCTCCCCCAGCCACAGTGAGCTTGTGACAGCCGCTGTCCTGGGTCCCTTCACTTGTACTGTCACTGCCTTCTCAGAGCTTAAAGGCAGAACCACAGTGTTAGGTGCTGATCATGGAAGGGTATGGGGCTAGCACCTCTACACCTTCCTTTAGAAAGCCCTCTGGTTGGTGACTGAACTATAAAATAACACTGAAATGTAAAAAAAAAAGGAATTTTTTTTAAAAAAATCTGGTTTTGAAACAAGTGGTTGAGGACCATCAGGCTTGCCTTTAAACACAGTCTTCAGTGTCTCACGAGCTGCCTTGCTAATGAAGGTTTTATTTACTGTAAGTCCCTAACCCTCAAGTCCACTGGCAAAAAAAAAAAAAAAAGTCCTTTTCCGCTCTATTTGCAAGAAGTGTTTCTTCTTAATGTTTAAACCAGCTCCTTTGCTTGAGCAAAACTGCAAGGAACTCTTACTTCTTTTTAAAATGCATCATTTGTCCTATTTAAGGTTTCAGGCTCTATATAACTATACTCCTAGGAACGAAGATGAATTGGAGCTCAGAGAGGGAGATGTCATTGATGTGATGGAAAAATGTGATGATGGATGGTTTGTGGGTATGTTCTAATTTGGTTGCTTTCTTCTTTTTTTTTTTTTTCCCTGACCTGTGCTGCCCTCTTCGTGTGGTGTCTTTTAAACAACTTGGTTTTTGGCATTTAGTGTAATAAACTTAAACCTGGCTTTATCAGGAGAAATCCCAACTGAAATCCCAACCAAAATCCACTGAAATTAGAAGGTGATCTTGCACTTTGGTCTTTTAAAATTGATAGATGCAAATTGACACATGCCTCCAGATTGTTGTACAGCATTGTTGTCATTTGTGACACAGAATGGACTGTGTATTACCTCTCTCTTTATAAAGGCCAGGTAACTTAAAACCTTCTCACATGAATACATCTACAGCATTGACCACCTGTGAAACCCAAGTTTAACTGAACAAATGAAGATTTCATAACCAGGCCTAGATATAGTGGCTTAATCATTTCATAAACCCTCATGCACACAGCAGCTAACTTAATCATCTGACAAGTCCTTAATATTTAGAGAATTCAGAATTTATGTTGTTGAAAATAAATTATTTCTACGTACCAAGAATTTTAGCACAGCTTTTAATCAGGCCTAACAATTTAATCAAATATACCTCTTCATTTGCATTTTGCTTCCTGCAGTTACACTCTGTTAAACCTCACAAATAAAATTATGTAGTATAAGGAACAGCAGATCATTCTGTTTGTGCAATATTAAACGTAAAAATGTTAAGGCCACGCTTACATTGTGATTTTCTGTTGTTATTCCCATCTTTCATCTATTGCTTCTAATTTCAGGAACCTCAAGAAGAACCAAATTCTTTGGTACTTTCCCTGGAAACTATGTCAAGAGGCTGTGAAATTTTTCTTTCTACTTATTTATGCTGCATCTCTGCAACACATCTGCATAAAGCTGCTAGAAAACATGCTGTGCTGGCCTTCTGTTTTCTTGCTTGCAGTCTCAGATAGAGGCCATCTAGTTCACCCCCATCCCATCCCACCCGCCAAAGCGCTCCAGCAGTGTTACAGCAACAACCACAGTGTGAATAACAAAGCTTTTCTGAGACCAGAGGAATCACTGCAACATTTCAATACTCCCTGCTTTAAAGTCTTTTCATGTGAAACACGATAGGAGAAGCCTGAGGACAGGTACACAGACGAGTTGCCATGGGGGGGTAGGGGGGAGGGGGGAAAAAATTCTTCTTGGTTTGAACATTTGTGGTACTACCATGAAGTCTGGTGGGATTTTTTTCAGCATGCATGTAATACAGAGGAAAGTTGCTGTTTACTATTTTTTAAAAAATTGATTTTACACATTCTTATATTAGCTTGGCAGCATTTGTTGCTTCCACATTGCTGTGTCACGGGTTTGCCTATTGTACTGGTTTACAATGTATGACAAACTATAATGTAGATTTTTTTGCCTGCACTTGTATGCTGTAACAAATGCACAGTGATTGTAAAATCTCAAGCAAGCAAAGTGAAAAATGGAAGAACTGCAAGTGTTCTGAACGGGTGCAATGGTATTGGCTAAATCTTTTTTCTTTTTTTCCCTAATGAAAAACTGTAGTGAATCTGTAGCGTTTTCTGTTAAAAGGTAAGAAGTGCAAAAGGCACAAGGACTTGGCAAAGAGGATTTAAGGAAGAGCAAGACAATGCTGTAATAATAACCTGCTATTGATGTCTGATATTAAATGGTTGTAATCAAAATGTTGTAATAGTAAGCAACATGAAGTGTAAGAGGTTAGTGTTTTTACTCATCAGGAAATTAAAGAAGCAGGAAGGTAAACAGTGTTAGTGCAAAGGGTTGTTGGGTTTTGGTTTTTTTTTTTCTTTCCTAACATAGCCACCTGAAAAATATTCACAAGCATCATGTACTGATTTATTTCACTATATATGTGTATGTATGTTAATGAAGCCCAAGTTACCCGTTCTTTATAGGAATTTAGACAGAAAAAAATGTCACAAGTATTAAAACCGATATATTTTAGAGGTGTTGGCTTTTGGTTTTTGTCTGAATGAACAAGTGTTTGAAAACATACATTTTCCATAAGCAAAGGTAAGCATAAATAGCAAATGAAATTAAGGCACAGGATGATAATGACTATGGCTTTATAAAAATAAAAATTTGGATTTGGTTTCTTTGGCACCTTATAGATGGCAAAAGCTTCTGCTGCATTTTTCATGGGTAAAGGATCAAAATTTTCAAAATGTATGTAGTCTCTGTAGCATTTTGTACATAATTTTGCTTTTTTGTACAGAGCCATTTGGTTGTTGATTTTTAAAAAATTAAGTTTCTTTTTTGCCCTCTTCACATACAGAACATTTCAATGCATTTTTCTTTTCTTGCTCTGTTTACCATAAGCACATCTGGATAGTGCAATTCTGTAAGATAGCATTTTATGCAAAATTTTATTAATTAAAATATGGTTTACCAGCCAAATCTAAATGTACATATGTCTTTATTACTGAGAAGGGTCATTAAGGCAAAGGTAAAGAAACATCTTTGTGCAGCATACCTTTATTATTGCAGATTTCATGGCAAAAGCTTTATATTCAAAGGCTTTCAATTTTAAACTAGATCTGCATGCAGCTTTGCTGTGAGATTAATACTATCTTTGATGCCATTTATGATTGAGGACTTAAATATCTGTTGCCTGTGATATTTAAAAAGTACTGTTTCTACTCTGTATCTGATTTTAGAAAAATGCAGGTTTTTCATACCTGGCTTTCAGGTAACTGACTTTGAATTCCTACAAGCAAAAGGTCTCTGTGGTTTTTTTTCTTGAATAGACTTCTAATAAATTTTGCTTGGAGTACAAAACTGTTTCCCCCATCATTTCTCCAAATACAAGTAATTTATCACTTAAGTATTGCAAAGTGCTTAACTCTTCAAGCTTATATGGAGATAGGTCCACCTTGAACTTAACACACAAACCCTCACACCAAACCTACACCAGTTATGGGTTTGGGCCACTAGAACTGCCCACACAGCTCTCACCTGGCCCACTTCTGTGTCATTCCTGAAACACCTGAATGCAAAAGCAACATTATGGACTTTCTGCATAGAGTGTGCCAATTCGAGATGATTTTTCTCTTGCCAGACCCACCCTTCACGCAAAAACACAAAGGTAAAACACACAATCTATAAACTCTTTAGACATGCCAAAAGTTCCTACATCCTAATCCTCCAACAAAAACAAAACAAGAACTCCCATGTAAATGACAGCATAGAAACAAGAATTAAGGAAAACACTGCTTTTTGGGGAACATTTGACATTCAGGACATCTCTGCCTGGCAAGGAACAATTGTCAAAAAAACTTGGAACAAGAAGCAAAGCAGGTTCTAGGTTTTGGGTGGGGGGTTGTGTTTGGTTTTTTTGTTGAATATTTTTCACTGCCTGGTAGCACAGATACTACTGACACCTCAGAGTAGCTCTTTGGTCCACACTGCCCATTCCTGCCAGGCTGCTTCTTCCCAAATGCTGTGCAGGGTGTACTTCTACCACTAAAGAATCCAGTACAACAGCAACCTGCATTTGGACAGGAATAATCCATTTCCTCAAGCCTGATTTACACCATTTCATCTTCACAATTGCCAGGCTGGAAAACACAAACCTACCACCATCTCTAAATAAATAATAAATACGTAGCTGAAAGTGATACCTGTCTGCAGGGAGGTTAAGACCAGGGTCTGCTGTTAAAACTCCAGCAGAAAACTCCTTTGTCAGTATAAGCATTGTCAGTGCTGGGAGTGTTTCCAGTCAGGACAAGGCCTGATTTAGTCAGTATGACTGAAGTGGCCATTCCCTCTCTCTGCTAATTCAGCTTAAACCCACCACACACATCTCTTCTCTCAGCCCAATAACCAAATGCTGGCATTTGCAGTCAAACATTGGTGTGGTTTGCCCTTTCTCTCTGCTGGATCACCCAGGGTGGGATTCAGGACACCAATGAAGTACTGCTTTATGCCAGATACCTGTGAGAACTGTCAGAAACAGGCAGTACTGTGCTTTAATAGTCTTCTATAAAAACTAGCCAGCTGGTTAGTATAGTCTTGCTAATACAAAGAAATTCTGGATAGCTAAGGGTCTGAGTGGTTAAGGGGTGAAATAGAATGCTCTGCTAATTGCAAAGTGAATGAAAAGGGAAAATATTTGCCATTGTAATGAGAATAGCAAGCCATTGACACTTCAGGAGAAGATTGTAGTCTTAATGTTTTAGTCAAAAAGTAGAGAAATATTTAACTATATGCAGGTAAACCAAACAGACTCAATTCTGCTAAGTCGCAGAAATCCCAACTACACTATTTAAGGGATTAAAACTAAAGGATTTTTTTAGTTTCCTTGGATAAGCCCCTATAAAACCATGAAGGACACCCCACATGAGTAGGTGGTGTTTTGTCCTAAAAGCCAGAGTAAGAGAGATATGGGGAATTAGAGGCCAGCTAGTTTAATATCTAGGAAAAGACAAGAATAGATCAATTAAAAGCCTCAGATCTTTACTGATTTTTCTGGAAAATCATGCATCAAACCAAATTCCTTTTCTCTTGTTAGCACAGGTAGCATGCTTCTTGATTTCTATTAGGATTTGCTTTTCATACTGGGAGTTGGCAGCTGGACTTGCAGACTAAGAGAAGTCAGTGCCAGTGCAATAAAATCAAGTCTGTTGCAGAGTTGCACTGCATTACAGACAAACAGGTAACAAAACCACAGCAGCCCCAAAAAACCAGTTGATCTCAGTCCCTACCCTGCAGTGAGTGTATCTGCTGTCGAAGCAAAGGCTTCCTAAAACAAGAAGGCCCATAACATACCAACAAGCCAGGGAGACTCATGCATGAGCAGTTCAGGGCAGTGATCTATATCCCAAACTAAGCAAAGGGTCACCCCAGCAGGTCTGACATTCTGTCAGCCCTGCCAAAGCCAAGCATGGTGTCATCCTGCGATGCCTGGTATTTACTAGTTGCCTTTTAAATGCTGATATACAGAACCCGGACAGGAACACGAGGTGCTTCCTGTGCATTTGAAAAAGCAGTGCATGAGCCCATGGGAAGCTGGAAACATGAAGTCAGTAGCTCCAGAAAGACCTTAGGTCATTGCTAAGTATAGTCCCTTACAGCATTAATAGTTACAGGGTGAAACCCTGCCTTTGCTCCAGTTAACAGCAAACTCCTTCGCAGTCAACAGATCCCACAGTATTGGTAAGGATTTCTGTGCTAACATAAAACAAAAATTGCACAAGAAAGAAGCACCAGAACAACTGAATGTCCACTTTGGATTGGTTTTATTATCTTGAAAAGTGTGAGTGCTCGCAGAGAACAGAATCCATTTCTTTAACTGTTCCCCCAACAGAGCAGAGCAGATAGTTCCCTTTTCTAGTACTTAACTGACAAGTTAGCTTAAAAAAAATTACTTTATCCATCTGAACCCCTTGTTACAACCAGCAAACACCAATCAGACCAATACCTGAATCCATCCATTTTACAGAGCAGGGAACTGCCAGACCAACACAGTGGAAATTGGTACCTTATCCATGCACAGTAAATAGGGATGCTGAATTTAATAAGACTTTCTTCTGCAACTCTATCGATAATCAATCAACATCAGGCCATTTATGTGACCGGAAGCCAAAATTGCAATTTCACTTTTAAAAAGTAAACCTGGCACTGTAATGGCTGATAGTTAAGTTCCCAAGTCCTAGCTAAAGATTGCCCAATAGAATCTATTGTTCTCATCCACATAGTGAAGTCACATTCCTTTGAAAAATTAAAAATATTTTTACACATACCTATGCAGAATATGCCAGAAATCCACTGAAACAAAATAATGAATTAATTCCTGCTTGTACCTCCCTGAGTCAGAAACTAATTAGGCCAAAGAAAGTGATACTGGTGACTGCTAGGCTCTCATTTATGGGTTTTGTGTCCCCTCTGAAACATTACAAAAAAAATATTAGAAGCTTCTAGTTAATATATGATGATGAAACCAGGTAAGAACCTGAACAATCCTGCAGGTGCAACTTCTAGTGCAAATGTATAAATAGTTACACAGTGCAGCTGCACCCAGGACGCCCAGCTCCTGTTTCGTTTGCATCAATGAGAATCCCATTTATAATGTATAAAGAAATATGCCTTTGATATTTAGATTTGGTTTCCTCAGGAGTCACAAAGGAGCAAAGTTTTGTGGTAACAGATTGTTTTATACTACAAGTAGAAAGCATTCTTACTAAAATAGCTTTAATGCCAATAACAACTATCCCATACCAATTTTTTGAGCAACCTTTGTGTATCGTGATGTCACATCTAATTACAAATCAGGAGCACAGAGGGTTCCACTACATCAGAATGGCATTACATCACAAGTGACATGAGGGCAGGGAGGGGGGGAAGTGTTGACTGACAACACGAAATGCGTTGCTATCCTCAGTACACACTCACATCTCAACAATTCCTGTTTCTTGCTGCCAGCACAAATAACAAACTTGGAAGCCGTTATTTCATCACCCACATAAACAAATAGCAAAGTAATTCTCCTACGTTTTCCATCCATCAGATAAATCAGTAAACCATTTTAAAAACATCCCGAGAATAATGTAATTATTTATTTCTACCAATGAAGAACTACCAAAGAGTTAAAAGCAGTGGCTCTTGATACTTCCCTCCAAAAGGAGGGGTGTCCCTTCTCTCTCAGAATGTTTCCCTTTGCAAGAGAGTGCCCAGTATTCACCTGTGTCCACTTTGGGGACCAAGCTCTAGCTCCAAGTGACTGGAAGAGTAATTTGCTATTTAAGTATCTTAAAAGATCTGATCCTTTAAGATTGTTTTGGCCATCTTACATTAATATAAAATGGAGTTAATTTTATCTCAAGACTTTCTACAAATGCCACTCAGCGACCAAAGAAATAAACTGCTCTATTAAAATAATCAAGCCTTCAGTCATTTGCATTGAGATTCTTTCCCTCACCCCTAAGTTAAGCACACAAGTGAAACCAGCACTGCAGATGGGGAATGCTGAGGAGCCTGAACATGTCGTTCTAAGTGGGTCATCGCGCCGCTTCTGTCGCTGTGATTTGCGAGATAAACCCCAAGCATGCAGCGACCCAACTCATGCTTCACTGGGTCAGTGCTCCCAACTGTAATGTGAAACATGTACAAATACCAGCTGCTTTAATACCCGCCAGAGGCTTTCCTTACACTACCACAGATTCATCTGTTATAGATAGAGGGGTTTTTCACATGTAACTGGAAGTATTTGAACAGGTGAGAATGAGCCCTTCCCTCCTTACACCATAAAAGAAGACAAATGAATGTGCCCTGTACGTCTGGGGTAGTAGAGAGCAATATTTATATGCCATGGAAGAGTTCAAGGAATTATTTATAGATTCATTTCAACAGCTCCTGCAGCCAGCTCTGACGTACAAGACATAAAGCAGCCCACTAGACAATCTGAAGCAAAAGTATGAAAGTCATATGGCCATCAAAACCACAAGGAAACACCCAGGGCACACAAAAAGCCCCCTCTGCTAGCCACCAGTCCATACTCACATTCTGAAACAAGCACACTGCTATGTAGGGGTGCAAAATTTTTGTAACTATCATTTCAGTCAAAAGGAGTTTGAAAGAAGAGTGGTCGAAGAAAGAAACTGTCCCAAACCTATATCAGTATCAGATAATTTCTGATCATCGCAGCTTTAATTACAAAACTTCTGTGGTTTATGCTGTTACAGAAAATTGACTTTCAGTTGCATACATCAGTGATGAATTCTGTGCACAGGATCCTGAAATTACTGCTAACTATCCAAACCTTCTCCATTCTTTGCAACACACATTTCCTTTGTTTATCTGTTTCACTGCAGGGCCACAAACAGGCCACAGTGCAGGCTTCGAGACAAGAATCCTTAAGGCAAAAAACCTGCAACTTGTTTGTACAGCATTCATGCTAAGATGTCCTTAGTCCTTTAAGGTCTTAACCATTGCTTTAATGCAGGGGGGAAAACACCAGTAAATTAAAATAAATTGTGTCGCTTACAGACATACATTGCCAGGTACATCCTGTACCTCAGATATAGAGAGAGCAGATGTTTAAACCTCCTCTACTCAGAAACAAAACAAAACCACAACCAACCAACCTAATACACAACAAAACACCAAAATCAGAGAAGTGGGGTGGCTACCAGTGAAGAAAGAGCAGTGTATTTGGGACATCAGAGGCAGACAGAACGAGGGAGAGCTGTTTGAGGCCCTAGAAACAGGATACCTGACCATGTTACCGAGGAAGCCTTGTCAGCCTTCATCCCTCACCACACACATCCATGAACGCTAGCTCCCCAGGAAAGTCTTAGAAAGGTAACTATTACAGTCAGACCAGACTAAAGAGAGAAAAGAGTAAGATCAACATGGAAAGATACAAATAGCTCCGGCAAGCCCAAATAAATCCTTCAGGCTCTATGGGCCTGCCCACTCTGAAGGGCGTGGTTTTAAGTCCAGCTGGAAATTTGACTGTCCTGGTTTTAAGCCCAGCTGGAAAGTAAGGACCATGCAGCTGCTTGCTCAGCCCCATCCTGTACCAGTGACCTACCCCACTGTTCCCTACTGTTCACCACTCCTCCTCTTCCTGCCAGCTCCAGAGGAAAAAGTATTATTGAGGGAAAGGCAGACATCCACGGAATATGAAACATTGTTCAACAGAAAATTGCTGCAATTCTGTTCTATTCCATTCAAGCTCTCATACTCTGGCTCTTGCCTTGTCCAGAGGTCTACCAAAAGACCTCAGCACCTTGAAATCCTTGCTGAAATCCAGAACTTCTAAAGATGAGGAGGTCTCCTGCATCAGGCCATAAAACTTATGTTACCTAACAGCTCCCACAGCACGTGGACTGGAGGTGGTTAGAAGATCCTGATTTTAAACATTCAGGCATTCCCTCAAGCAAGAGGACTTTAGCAAGTCACTTTTAAGCTCTGAGAAGAGCTAAACAAGAAATTGCTGAAATGCAATGGAGAGGCAAGAAGGAGTAAAAAAATCAATCTTAAGGAGACTTTTTTTTTTTGCATTTCTGAAGACTTTTTTAGTTTTCTGTGGTTTTGGTGTTTGGTTTGTCGGGGTTTTTTTAGTTGGAGGGAGTCAGTGGTAAGGATTGCAAGAAAAACCATTTCCAGGTCTTTATTTCCAGAGAGATTTTTGTTATGAGAGTTTGCTCACATTTCAAAGCACCACCTGCAAATACCATGATTTAATTCACATTGTAGAATGAGGACTACCCTTTGAAAAGCCATGGAGGAATCACACCCAAATTCTGGCATGGATTCCTACAGTACCAGCAAACTTCACAAACAAAAATTCCCAGCTATGGTATGAACCATATTAACTCCCCACATGCTGGAATATAGCAAGAGTGGATATACAAATACTAGTTTTAAGACTCTTCATGGATATGCGTATCTGACAGTTTTCACATCTACTATTTCATGTAGATGTTATTACATGTTGATAAAATGTGAAGCTTTTCCTGGTTAAGTTTCTGCTGTTTTTATCCTTACTGCAGTTCATCGTTTTTCACAATACAGCCAGTTTTTGCAAATGTTTTCTCAATTCTCTGCACTTATCCCTACATTCACTGAACAGAATCAACCAAAAAGTCCAGTCAGGGCGAAGCGTGAAGTACATCATTAGTTACTTTCATTTGGTATTTTCTTTTGCTGATAAGAAACTCATTCATGGACATGAACAAGTTGCCATTGTCCCTTAAACAAGCAGAAAGAGATTAATCAAGATAGTAATGGGGAAAATATTTTCAGTATCTAGCTACATTTAAGCATTCTGCTTGAGTAACTAGAGTGTGCGTCAGGACCCAAGGATCCAGCTTTGTGGCTAGCTATATTCTGAAGCTGCTAATCTCTGGCTCAGGGCCCACCTTATACTTAATACAGAATACAATATTTGTCTTTCAGCTGTCGCCGCTTGTCATGACCCAATAAACATGGCCAACTCTTCCATAGCAACTGCTGTTAAAATGCTAAAGCCAAGCCACAAAGTGAAAGAAAAATAGATGCTGAATACAGTGCTTAATGGAACATAAGATAATAAATGGATATTAAAAGACATTCCGATGCCTGTTTCTAAGAGAAAAATACTCAGAAGTTTTGGCACTTGGACTACAAGTGACTATGACTTAACATGTGATCTCACATGTGATCTCACATGTGATCTCATCATTTGTTTGTGTATGGAGTCTTATCTCTTGGGAGACCACAAAATAGGTCAAGGTATTGATCTAGAGGTTTGACACATGCTTTGAAGAAACACTTGACTGTTCCCTACTTAGAAAAAAAAATCCTTATATTTTTTTTCAGGCCTAAGGCAGAATGAACTTTTGTTTTCCCTTCTTCCTAAGCTTCCCAGATAGAGGTCTTGGGTCAGTAGACTAACACAGAACAACTGTAAATATCTGTTACCAAGGATATCTTTCTCTCATAGACACAAATGCACACAAGCTCACAGACAGGGGCTGACAGAAAAACCTGCCAAGTACAGCAGTACAGAATGAGCCACCATGGTTCAAATCCTTATGGTCTCTTGCTGCCTACATGCCTCCAAAAACCTGTAGCCAGCCCCAGGGAAACACCAGACCCACTCTCAATGGCATTCACACAGTTGGAGTACAGTTGCATATAAGCACTTTGCTCTGCTATATTCGAAGAGCCCTATGCAAAAGCAGTATTTTACAGCCAAGGATAAAGGTGTGGTTAAAAAGAACTGCTTAGAATGAAAACTAGGAGAAACTTCAGAACAAGATCCAGACACGATGAGCAGCTTAGCCTCCCACTTTATTTTTGTCTTTCCTAAAGGTATTTTGTAGATAGTCATAGCATTCCCAGACTTTTATTATCTGTTATTTACAAAGTAAGACATTCTCAGTAAGTTTTCTCAGAGAAAATGTACATCCACACAAGTGTTTCCATGGAGAGGGACATACACTATAGACAGGATCTTCATTGACAGTTTTACCACTTCAAGAAGAACGAGCTTTCTCTTCTCATCTAATAAATTTTTGACAAAATGCTATTTAAAAAGCACAGCCACTGCCTCCTGCCTGATGGGTTCCTCTAGTCACACAAGCTATACTAGGGGTCTATTCTTAGTCTTGAGTTTTGCAAAATTCTCTGAAATTTTTGTTACATCTAGTGCTACTGAATAGAACCAGCTCCTTCTCCAGCAGCAGCATAAGCAATCCCAATACATTCACTCGCCTATAGCCTTGTATCTTGATTAGTTAAGAAGCAGAAAAAGGTTAATTATAACTAACTTAGAAGGGACATACCACACAATTTTGTTCCAGTTTTTAGTCTATGAACAGTGTGGATACAGTAATTCATATCCCGTGAACAAGACTTGAATAGCAATTACAAGATTCATGTCTGAAAGGAAAAGATGCAATGTCCAAGCAAGATGTACACAGGAGAAGCTGACTGGGTCATATCTGAAATACAATTGGCCAACAGCTTATAATTATCTAAAATTACTGCTATCTGCTAAATTACAATTTAGCATACCACTTTGGAAGGCCTCATGTTACCTCCATCACTTCCTCTCCCTGTTTCTCTGGCCCTAATCACTTTATTTCCTCCAGCCCTGCCAATACGTGACTTGTATCATGCAACCCAGCACAAGAAAAGATGTATGGTTGGCTACCACTGGCATACTAACAGCAACCAGATATGTATTTTGGCCTACACAGACACAAGCAATAATAAATGTTTACCTTTTACACCTAAGGTTTGGAAAGAACAAGAGAGAAGTGTCTTGAAGCCACTTGATCTCTTCACTATCCCTTTAGCAAATATAAACTTTTCTCTTGAAAAGACACAGTTAAAGTTTCCATGTAGCAATAAAAGGTTACAGAGCTAAATGCATTAAAAAAAAAAAAAAAAGAAATAGGACTAATTCTTGTAGAAATAATAAGTGAGACTTTGCTTTTAATAGAGGCAGTGCTGGGCTTCTGAAGAGTATGTTCCTGTAGGTGTGTGTCACTGCACACCTAATGAAGTATTTGGACTGTTTCCTGAATGCTGCTCTACAATGTTCCTCATGAAAGAGGTTCTATAAATCTAACTGCTGTGCATTATTTTTTCAGGTAATGTTGAATGGCAAACACATCAGAGAGTTGTGTAACAGCCAGCTTATGTTGTTCAAAAAATTATGTAAGTGCCAGCATGTTAATTTATGAACCACACTGGACTTATCTGCTGGCACAGAGCCTTGCTAACTTCATTCCAACTTCAGTCCTTTGAAATGAGCTTATCTCATTTCCAATGCCAAAATGGGCTTTAACTTTAAACAAAAAAAGGCATCAGCTTGCCAAATTTGGACATGACGTTTGACTGCAGCTATTAAAGGGAGCAGAACCACTGAGGAGTGAATGAGCTGAAAAAAACAACTCCTTCCTCAGTCAGCTTTAAGATTCTCCATCAGAATTTCTACAGGCTGTCAGAACTGAAGGGCAAACCCTTTTCCATACACAACAGGAAAACACAGCCTCTCAGAAAATATTCAACTCCCATAAAATTAATTGTGAAATTTGAGAAATGCAGCAATTAAGCACAACATTAGAGAATGATTTGCAACTTTTTTGCCAGGAGCTATAATTATAATATGAGCTGACATTACACCAGGCTCATAACAAAACCAATAAAGGAAAACAAATTTCTTTCCTAGTCATAACCATAACCCTGCAAAACAGGCAAAATTGAAATAATATGACAGAAGCAACAGTTCAGAAAATCAGTGCAACATTCAGAATCTTAAAGTCAATACATGCACAGGTCACTTAGCAAACACAGAGCTGCAAACAGGGTAGAGACATGAGTTTTCAAAATTAAGGTAAGCAGTATTTCAATACCTTAATGTGACATCAGCATCTCATTCCATTCAATATACACTTAAGATTTTTTTTTAAACACTTGTCATTATTTTATAAATGTCCCCAGCTCCTTCTTTACATTTTTTAAAAATTAAAAATAAAACAAGAGGAAAAAAAAAATCAGTGCAAATATCAGTAAAGATGAAAACCAAGCACATCTGTAATTAAACAAGTTTTGAAAATAAAATATTTCTATTTTCAATTTGCTTAGAATTTTATGAAACAGATCTGAAACATACCATTTCACTAAAAAAAGAAAATTACTTTCCACTTATTGGCTTGTTAATTTAGAAAAGATCCTTAATGAGGGCTTTAAAAGGCTCTAAGACACCTTCTCCTCACTCGGTAAGTAGGAAGCTTCTTGAAAAAATTGAAGTTTACGTGTTCTGTTTCTGCAGCATTCATGGAACAACTTACCACCTTTAAAAGTTAAATAATTGAAAAAAAAAGAAAATCACACACACACACACAAAAAGACTAAGACATTCCTGGCTTGCCAAAGCAGCATACAAAAAATTTAAGAAAATACTTATCAGTTTCACTTTGCTACTCAGAATCTAAACAGCAGATAAGAGTACCAGTTATATAAAAATGATGAGCAGAAGTTTAAAATCAGAGGTCAGACGACCTAAATCACTGCTTCAAAGCATCTACAAAGCTGGGGCAGGTAGGGAGGAGTTGTAGGAATGTCCTTCTCCACCTCCCATGTACTTCCAGCCTCGGAATTTCTAATGCCTGGAAGAGGGGTAAAGTACAAGAGCTCCACTCCTCTCTTCTTTTCCAGATGCATGAAAAGAATAATGGTGCTTGTGCTTGTCATATCACCTAGGGAAAGGAGAGAGGGCTTCTCCCCTGCCAGGAAAAACTAAGCTAATTTGTCAGACACCCACCTAACCAAAAGCTGATAAGAAAAGTTCATCAGGATCCAAATTATTAATCATTCCTGTTGCCTAACAATGGAATTAGGAATAAACTAAAATCTGTATAAAATCAGTCTTCTTATTTTGGGAACTCTTTTTAAAACAAGTAGGATTTATTATAAAAAGATTTCCCCTATACACATGAGTTTTGAAATAGAACAAACAGGCTGTGCAGTTTGGAACACTCTGACCTTTCACCTCTGGACAGCCAGTTTCAGTACATGCTGTTCCACATGTGCAAGTGATTTTCAGGCTCCATTTAGCATCTTAGACTGTTACTGTCTAAACTTCACAAAGAGTGAAGTCCAATATAGTTTATTATGATATAGACTAAGCTCTGAAGTAAGACAGGAGGTTTATGATTTAAAATGCAGACCCTGAAGTGTTTGGGGTTTTTTTGTTTGTTTCTGCCTGTACCAGGGTTTATTCTGGTTCTGCATCCTGAGAGCACTCCATGAGTTTACAGAAGGATAAATTGGTCCTAAACATTTGCTCCTCTAAAACGTTTTTCTTCAACTCTCAGTCTGCCAAGTTGTCAAGAAAACAACATTTTCTTCCATCAAGGCAGGGACATACTGGGAGGAAAAATAAGAAAATGACATCCAAAAACATTCTGATGTGAGGTAAGATGCTTGCCTTTTGCTAGCAACATGGAAAATAATGCCATGCCATGGGCACAGGAGTTTGACTGTCCAAGCTAGAGAGGTGTCATGGTGTGCAAGATGCATTTGTGTACCGTGCTACCATTCCAATGCCTAATTTGCAACCCCAGCTCCCAAATCTCAAGAAGTTGCGTGACACAAAAGATTTTGACACAGCTTTCCCCTGGCTCCAATTTTTGGGGGAGGAGGTGGGTGGAAAACAGCAGTTGTACTCTCTCAGATTGCACTGGATAGAAAAATAACATTTGGCACAGAAATCAAATGAAATATCAACCTGGAAAGCAAAAGTCTGCTTCAAACATTTGGGCAGTCATACTATAAACTAAAAGACTACATTATTATTCTGAGGAGGCTAGTTTATACATAAATTCATAGCACAGCCATTAAGTTCAGAAAATGTATATTTGCAGGTAAAAAAAAGTTGTAACACCAATGATCCTCTAGTACAAAACAAGAAAATCTATTTAAAATACTTGTTTTCTTATAGGGAAGCTTCAATGACACAAGCACAAAAAAAAAAAAAAAGAGAGGAAATGGCACACTGTTTCATATTTACAAAAATCTATTTTCATAGCTACAACTATTATGAAAGAAAATCTGATGCTCAAAAACCAGACCAAAAAAAAAAAAAAAACCAAGAAAAAGTTCTTTATTTTACTGAAAGGAATATAACTTTGTCAAGTGGATAAAATGCTCTGGCTTCAATCCAGCTCAGCTGGCCATTTTGGTCTAGCATGTAAAAACAGAAATGCTCTAGGTAGACAAGCCAAAAAAAATGTACACATATTATGTAAATGGGTGAAGGACTTTCTTAAAATCAGTCACTAAAAGGAACTATGAAACAGCCTTATGTGACAAGCATCAAGTCAGTATTGCCTTTCAGGTCACCTTTCCACTAAACCAGGTAGAAAAAAAAAAATATTCTTTGAGCAAGAACTCAGCTTCATATATAATTTCAGTATAATACAGAAGCATGAATAAGCTTTACAGACATTTAAGCTATTCCAAACCTGGGTTTCTTAAAAAAAAAAAAAAAAATAAAAAAAAAAAATCAACCCCCCACCCAAAAAGTAAACCTGCACATTGAGATATACATCAGTAACCTAAGAATGGGAATTTGGAAGGAATCTCTCCAGTGAACAAGTTATTATACAAGCATCATTTTTGACACTGGAAACTCAGAGCCTGATTATACTTTTTGACCTGATACTGAAATTCTTATATTTCAAAATCATTTTCTACTGAAGTGCATTGCAAGATTTGCAGTCTCAATATTTGAGATTGCCAGTGTTCAGAGAAAAAGAAAATACAAATTGAACATGAAAAAATTCTTTAAATTAATACATCTAATATGTTATTCATCTCCAGCTACAAATCAAAACACACTACAGGATTCACTAGAAGAGTGAAAAAAAAAAAAAAAAGAGTACCAAATATGGAAGGTTTTTTCACTCAAAACAGATAATCATGGAAGAGGAGACAAGGTTAGAAACTGAAGTACTACTTGGTGCTAAGTTCTGACCTTGAACACACACAGTGTACTCTGTCAGGATGAACTATATAGTGGAAATATTTTGAAGGCATACACTGAACTAATCTCAAAACATTAGGACACACCAGAATATATACACCACTCAGAAGGAATGAGAGGATTTTTTTTCCTCAACTTCAAAATACACAAAAGTATTTGAGCTACAAAGACTGATACACCACTGACCTGAACACCTGCCTTATTTCTTTAAATGTGCCTATCTTCCTTCACATTCCTAATGTAAGCTGTGCCCCCACCAGCTGACTGTCACTCTGCAAGCTCTTTGTGATACAGATACCCTTTCTGATGGTTTACTTTCAAAGAGTCACTACTGTGTGTTTTGTTCTCACCAGGATGTGAATTGTGCTTTAATAATAGAGGATATCTTTGAAATATTCTTGACAACAACACAGTTTACAAAAACCTCTGATGAACTCTACTGTCTACTAGCAAGCCACAAGTAAAGGACAACTACCTTTAAAAAGTCAAGATTTCTACAAAGGAAAAAAAGACATCATCACCTAATACCGCATTTCTTTTCCACAGTATGAGAAATATGTATGACATCAGTCCAGATTTTTCAAGGCATTAGGACTGGTGCATGCCATGGTCTCAAATGACTATCTAAAAAATGCAGCTGAAGGGCTGCAACAACTTTTTAATGCAATAAACTATGACATTACGAATAAGACAAGATGCGAAACAAGACCTTGAGAGGGAAATCTCCTTATTAGTATTTCTGTTGACATGAACCAGAGTCGTGTACAAAGTCAAAGCACTGCATTGCACAGCTGAATCAAACACCAGCAGCATAAACAGCGTGATATCAAGTGAGCAACAAGTTTGCTTTAAGAAGCCAGAAGGACGCTGCATCCTGAAGCTTACTGATTGTCGGGCTGAGGGGGAGGCTAAAGCAGAGATAAAGTTGATGCATTTGTTGTAAACTTTCCAGCATTCAAGCTTTATTTGCCCGAGTTTGATACTCCCCTCTGTGGGTGGAGAAGCCGAGGGACTGGCTGACGTCACCCAAAGAGTAGGGATAAAGTGCAGTGCCCACAGCTCTGGAATGAGTAAAACTTCTCAGGAGGTATAAAAGGTCGGCTGCCCTGTCTGGCAGGTGCTCTGCTGACAGCAGCCTTCCTCCTATAGCTCAACTCCTCACACAAACCCGAGGAAAAAAGAACAGTAACCAAGGAAAATCTGTCCACAATGCCACAAAATGTTATTCTCCAAGGACCGTCACCCTGGGGATTCAGGCTCTCAGGAGGAATAGATTTTAACCAGCCCTTAATCATAACCAGGGTATGTACTCTTTCCATTTCCTTTCTATTTAATTCCATTTAATAGTTGCTGTAGATTTTTGTCTCTTATTTTTCTGGAGTTCAGACAGGCAGACAAAGTTGTGAGTAGATTAAAAAGTAGCTGCTGGTTCTGAGGAGACCCAGCTGAATACTAAGAGGTTTTTCAAGTTTTGTGTGACATGCTTCTGTGATTGGTCTAAGATACTTCAATTGCACTTCTACGTGGGTCTCAAAATTAAATTCAAGTGCCTTGGCTGCACAAAAACTCTGGCATAATTTCCCAGGTTTTCAAAATTACATTTAAACCTACTAAAAGCAAGACCTCACTTTCATGCCTTCCACAGCTAGCCTCTCTGATCACTGGGGGAGAAGATTGCTTGGCAGCAGCTCCTCATGCCTGGGAGTTTGTGCTTTGCAGATTAATCTGACTCTTACTTAATTAAACCAAGTTCTGTTTATTGCCAGCAAAGGCAACAATACCTGTTTTTACACATCTGAAAGTTTTCACTTTCATGAATGTTAGAAGAGTGAGTTATTAGAAAGTTATCCAGTGCTGCATATGAAATAGATAGTTATTTGGTGGGTTTTGCCATATTTAGAAACTAAAGGTTTACCTTACCCTCCCTCCCCCAATAAATGGCAAGAATTTGAGTCTTCATTCTTTTCTATGGATTTTGAGATATTAGTTGCAATTTAAGAAACCAGTGACTTGATCAGTGCAGCATACAACACACTGTCAGCTGCCCTGCATCTACAGATGTGGATCTGCTCAAAAGACAGGATACATATTTTGAGAATTTCTATATTTTTAAAATTGTGTGCAATGCACATCAGGCTAGAATTCATTCTCCTTGTATTTCTGCTGCTTTTCAGGACCTTAGACACACCAAACATGTGTTCCATGAGCCTCCAAATTGCTATACTTTTGTTTTTTCTTTTATTAAAAAAAGAAAAAGAGACCTACACTATGACTGACTATATACTATGCCTGGTATTGAGTAAATGTCAAAAGTCTTCAAGGATGGATACCATTAGCGACGTCTTGCAGTAAATATGCTTCCAAACAAGAATCAGTAGAAAGTTTAAGGACCATCTTTTCACATATTAACAGTACAAATTAAATTAGTCATTCATTCCAGATTTATAAAAGCAAAAAAATGTTCTTATTTTAAATAGAAGTAAATCAAAATGCTATTATTTGACTGAATGTAGTTACATAACAAATACTCACAGAATATAGCAATGCCTTTGGAGAAACAGGAGACAGAAACATTGAATTAAAAAAAAAAATCTCTGGATGTTTTGGGGCCTTCGTTGCCTTTTATGGGCCTCAAAAAGAAAAATATTTTCCATTATCTCTAATGAAAAATATTTTAGCAGTGTCTGGTTTGTATTTTCTTTGTGTTTAGATTAAGTGCAATGAAGTTTAAAACTGCAATAACAAAGGATGTTACTATAAATATAACTTTGTAAAGAATAAATTACTTTGCAATTGACTCATACCTACCAAATGCCTCACAAGACATAAGCCATTGGTGTCTGGTATATTACAGAAATGCTCAAAATCATGTTTCAATTAACACAATGAAATATATATATAGGAAATAAAGGTTGCATTTGCTTAGCTCAGGCTTAAGAATATTAACAGTAAATTTGTTTAAAGTTACTATTTTTGTTGCATACATTTAGAAGAGTCCCTTAATAAGTATTCATGCAATATCCCTTAAAAAATAGAGAACATTTCAAAAGATTCACCAGTCTTGCCTCTTGTAAGGTGTTTCTTTTGTAAAATTTATCATAAGCAGCCCATTCACACTAGGCTTAACTGTCCTGGCAAGAAAAAACTAAATAATAAATAGAAAGTATTTTTAAATATATTCTGAATAAAATAACTAGACAGTTGTTAAGATTGGTTGGCTGTGTCCCTGTTCGACAAGAGACAGCTTTTATCAGGACTTATCAAGAGAGACAGACGACTTAAGAGATCATTATCCACCTGTCTAAAGAACAGATGTCACTTCAAAAGCTCATGTGAAAATTGTTCTGTTGTTTTGACTGTCTGACTATTTTGCAAATGCAAAAACTACAGACCATGATCACAGGGAGAGAGGAAGAACAGGAGAGGAGGAAAAATCGATACATTCAAATTCTATTACAGTCAGAAATAATGAATTAACTACAAAGACTGAAAACATTAAAATCCTTGTAACTTTGTATAGATGCAAAGATACTGCATTAATGAAACTGATTACAGGAACAATTGAAACAGTTTGGAGAGAATGGTATAATATTATCAACTCTAGATTTAAAGTTCTATTTTATTTTTATAGACCTTTACCAATCACAATGCAAGTCTTTGTATTAACTCAATTTTATGTTTAGCCACTATGTCTGCAGACATTATGGCTCTCTTCAGAAAACACAGAGCCTGAAACATTGATGATGGTGTTATGTGATAAGCTTTGCAAGTCTATTGTCAGATACAAGGAGGTTTTCTTCAAAGTTTTGTTGGAGATATTTGACCCTCATGCAGTTAAACAGTTAGTCTGTGACAATATCTGAATGATCACCACATATTTTTGTATTCATCCAAATCCAAGATACCCAGGGTACAGGAGCCTGAAGAGCAAGGCAAAAATTTTCCCAAAGCAACACTAGAATCTACCTCACAAAGCCAGGGTGAGCAAGCAACAAATAAAACCATCACAACACAATTCTAAGCGTTCAAAATACACAGTAAATGTGTCACTAAGAAGTCCCTAAGAAACAGTACCACTTACACTACTGAGGTACCTGTGATATCAATATCACACCCGTGATATCTTGCACTGCACAACATGGTCCCTCTCTATAAGATGCATTCTGCAGGGCAGGTGCCTGCTCTGCACCCTAGCAGGTCTGGGCTGGTAGAGCTCAGCACCCCCATCAAGGTGTTAAGGCCCAAGGGACACGTCTCAGAGGCCTGGCAATGATCAGTTCTGCCAAGGAACAGGAAATACAGACTCCTGTCCCTTTCCCTCCTTGCTCCCATCCACCAAACGAAGGTAACCCCATTCAAACATCTAAGGGGTATCACTGCAGCTGCTGGCAACTTATAAAACCCAAGGGATTTAGCAGCAACATGGAGCAGGGCATGTTCTGCTAACAGTGCAGCTGCAGGGGAATGTCCTGTGCTAGGCAGATATGCTACTTTAAAAGGCAGGATCAGTATCTCAGGGCTTTGCTGCAGTATGTCACAGGTACAGCAGATGATTTGTTGTGACGTGTAAAAAACCTAATCTGCAGAGTAACCTCCATAAGGGTTATACAAGCGAACTTATTCTTGAGAGGGAACCAAGAATGGCTGGTTTGCCCAGCTAGGAATTAAAGCATCAACAGTCACATTGGAACACGAGGAATTCTGCTGCAGTTTGTCATTGCAGACACATTCACAGCATGCTAAGCCAAATCAGGAGCAATTTCACATTGAAGGGAGAAGAATGATCATACCTCTAACCTCTGTCTTATTATAGTGGTGTCAGTGGTCTCAGTGTTCATCATTTACACTTGCAGCTGTTGAAGTTTGAGAAGCAGACAATTTTAGAGATTTAAGACTTAGAATTTATAAACAACTTCCTCAATTAATATTCAAACAGATTATTCAGGCACCCAGACACTTTGTTAAGCACACAATGCACTAGTCCATTCTTTTGAAGGGTGAGGGTGTAAAAGTCTGCAGCTGGCCACAAGCACCCCTTGGGAAAGTTTGCCTGGCTTGATAATAACACATGCATTGTAGTTTGTTACAGTGATACCAAAAATAAGTTTACATGCAGGAATGCAGAATAATAGCTCACAAAACAATCTCGTTGATCATTCAGACTCCCCTAATGGAGATGGAAAGAGGATTTTTGCCATTATTTCAATACTAATACAGTGCAACTCACACTAAAAAGAATTTCTATTTGGCTTTTATGTTGACAGTAGTGTCCCCTCCAGAGACAAGTCTGCCAGCTTCACCAAAGCTGGGGTTCAGAACATGCTGGAAGTACACTGGGCAGCTTACTCCCTTCCTTTGCTGGAAAACTGTGAAACACCAGAGCTGAATAATGTCTCTACAGCATATTTTCCAGTCAAGACAACAAGTGCTTTTGCTGTAGCAGAACCCATAGTGAGAAAAATTCTCAACAATAGCTTTTTCATTTAATATATGCCACAGATAAAAGAACTGCTTTTGGAAATAAGACTACATTGACATCTTTTTCCTTCACACTGGGATTCACTTACTTACAAATAGGCAGCTAATGTTACTTTGCATGGCCCAACCTGTCCCTTCTGCTGTTCAAGAGGTGAATTTCAGAAGCTTATGTGCTACATGAATCAATTTCATGTTGCTGTTTAGGTAATCAAGAGTTGCTTAAAATGGCAATACACATGTAAGGTACGGAAATCCCACTTAGTGACCTAAGACTCTATTGTGCATGTGGTATGTGTAAGTGTTGTGGTGGCAGGAGAAGTCACCTCTTGCAAATAGAGGCCTGTAATTCTAGAACAAGCTTCAGTAACATCTAAGGTCATGGCCTCTCTACAACAGGTATTTTAAAGCAAAATTATGTTGCATTTCAGTCATTTTCACAACCATACAGAAGTTTGTCAACTAGACCAAAAAAAATAAAATAAAATAAAATAAAATAAAATAAAATAAAATAAAATAAAAAGCAAGCATAGAAAGATAAGCTTAGGGCTATTTCTGTGAATGTCACAGGTGGTGGTACATGTATGTAAGGTATGAATTGCACACAGACCAGCATGAAGGATCAGGGCCACTGTTACTTAAATGCCATAGGACTTAAACCTGGGCACTTTAAGGAATTCAACACACTTTCTTACCAGTTCTTTTCTACTGCTGGTCTTGTTAAGGGGAAAACATAAAATTTTTTTCAAGCAAATTATATGTATAATGGCAGTGGAGAAAGAAGATTTAAAGATGAGCTATAATGCAGAAATGTGAAAATAATTTCCATCTAATTTGGAGTTATGATGAAAAAAACATTCATATGGTTTCTTGACAACAGACCTACATAGCCTTTGGCATAATACTTCCCCCATTCAACAGGAAATAGGGAAATGTGGTGAAGTTTATCTTCTCTATCTATTTTCAGTTATGCATGGTGATTAAGCAGTTATATTTTGGTCTTTTCAGATTACACCTGGAAGCAAGGCTTCAGCTGCCAACCTGTGCCCTGGTGATATTATTATAGCTATTGATGGTCTAGGCACAGAGAACATGACACATAATGATGCCCAGGAGAGAATTAAAGCAGCTACACATCAGCTTTGTTTGAAAATAGAGAGGTATGTGTACACATCTGCCTATTTCTGAAAGAAAATACTACTCAATCTACAGCACAATTATTATATGGTGTAACTATTTAAAATAGCTTGAAGAAGTTCTGAAGATCCTTAAAATTACAAGCAACCAGACCTACCTCTCAAACTCCAGATCGAGCAAGACTCCCCAGAACTCATCTCTGTAGGCACAAAAGGAACAGCTTCCCTCAGGTTATTCACACTGTGATCCTGCTGACTGCACAGGTCCTCTGTTTACTGTCAGTAAGCAAGCAGTCCTTCATGTCTTGGGGAAATAATAAAATCCTCATCTAGTGTGAGTTGTTCAGTGACCTCTCTGCTCTAACACTCCCTCAGCCACAGGTGTGTATCACTGCCTCCTTCTCCCAGCCACACATAAGGCTGCTGCTGTATCATCCCACTTAGGGAAAACAGCACCATGGCACACTTTCACAAGGAGTGACAAAGGAGTGAGTTTAAAGCCAATCAACTTCTTTGGTCACAACATAGCAAGCCTAATAAAGGATTCCCAAAGCAATGTTCAAAGCAAAACTGAGGAACATTTTCTTACCTAAGCTGCAGTAATCCAGGAACTTTTGTGTTCCCGTCTCTCTACCAGGAAGAGAAACAACCTGCAGCTTCACATCTCCAGCTGAGTTTGCTCAGCCTGCAATCAGAATCACTTGGCACACTCTTTCAGCTGTCTCCAAAACTAAGACAGGACTGATTAACCCGAGGCTCTCAAGGAGGCACAGCTCTTTATTGTACCTGACTACAAGATCTCTTTTGAAATACAGAAGTGTTTCTTTTTTTTTTTTTAAGGAGTGTTGTTGAATTACTAGAGCACACATCACAGTTAAAAATTCCTTCTGTTAATTCAAGGTTCTGCTACAGATTGATATACGCCATTTAACAACTATCTTGGGAAGCCAGTTTCAAGATGTCATAAACATATATATNATATATATATATATATATATATATATATAAATATAACAAGCAGCACCAGATTAATATTTAACATTACTCTTATGTTACTTTAGAATTAGCTGCCACATTTCACTTTCTCAATGAAAACAGAACTGTAACTGATATTTTCATGTTTGTTACTTCTGCCTTCGTGACTGAAAGAATCATCTGTGCAATTTCAATTTCCCTTTGCACATACTTTGCATACTTAGATTGCACTTCAAGCAGGCTTGACATGGAAATTACTGTCTTCAAAGAAAAAAAAAATTATGTTTAGGATTATTACTAATATATTCAATTATTCATATAAAATATTCTGAGGACACAACATTCATTCTAGCAACCATTAAAAAAATAAAACTAAAAAGTTTGATCAGCTCAGGTCAGAAAGGCACTAATTTCCCTTTCCTTTTGCATTTGGCAACTATTAACAGCCTATTTCCCAGTGTTAATATCATGCACAATTTTTTTAAAAAATAAATCTATTTTGCATATATCAGTTACATATCACTGATGTATTTTTTTATGCCAAAACACTAGAAAAGCAAAGAAAAAACCTGCAGATTTATTAGCTGCATTATATTTTATTAGGACATACAGAACTGTATAGGAATTCAAATTATTTAAATTCTGCATTTCTTTCTTTCTAGGGCAGGAACTAAATTATGGTCCCCACAAATTTCAGAAGATGGCAGAGCACATCCCTTCAAGATAAATTTGGAAGCTGAACCTCAGGTATGACCTGTGAAAAGTTACCTAACCATTTCCATTTCCCTTTTTAAACTCCAAATGATCTCTCCTGTGGTCATTAAAATTCTTTAACTAGAACTTCATCCATAATTGGCCAGTTGAAGCTCATATGAACCACTATGATTATGCCATCTGGGAAAATCATTTTATCTGACTCAATGTTTTCAATTGTCCAGTGATAACCGAAACAAAACACTAAGAAGCTACAAAAATGTCTCATTTTTCTTTAAGAGTCTACGTATCACCATGGTTTTATTATGGAAATAAAACTTGTCCTTTTACTCTGATACAGTTTAAGTTGCTTTAACTCTTTTAGAGATTCTTCATCATATGAGGAAGTTCTTCAATCAGGAATAAATATCAAGTACCTAAGTGATGAACTCAACACATCACAAAATTCATTTTGATGCAGGCAGTTAAACAGAGAGATCCATAAATGCTGGATCTCTTTACCTCCATACATTTTTATACCATGCCACAGAATTGAAGTTTATATATTCACACAAGACCCACGTACTGGTCAAAAAGCAAATCACTCACCACTTCTGACTAGGAAAGTCTTGATCATTGTACATGACCAAAGCAAGTCCAATCAATGGACAGCCACCTCTGTTTCCAAACTCAAAAAAAGAAAAAGCTACAGTGAGTCAAAATCTTCATATTGCTAATAGTGAATTAGCTGGCTACTGCTTACAACCAGTCCTTTATTTCTTTGTCATTCCTCTTTAACCTACATAAACATTTGCTGTTATCACAGGAGCAGGGAAAGAAGAATATTCTGCTGATCCTGGAAGGCCAGGTTCAAAGCAAATATGTCAAAGTATTTATTCTATGATATCTTAGAAAAAAAAAATCCAGATTCCATTTCAGTAAACCCTGTGCAATAAATACTTCCACCAATTCTGTTTTCACGGAGATGCTCTCAAACATGAATACAGCATTTCAGGGTTACATTTCTCTCTCTTCTTTCTGATCTAAAACTTGCATTAAGTGATACAGCAAACTCCATCAGAAATAATAATGCCTCTTCAGCAGCAGGAATACTGTAGTGAAGAAACAAAACTATTTTAAATTCATATTCTTGTGGAAGAGCTAGGATACACATTTAAATGACTAGCAATGGAACAAATTCACTAAAAAAGCTATAGAGAAAACTGTGCAGGCATGCATGACACAGGAGTAATCCCTCTGCATGAAAGCTGCATTCCTAAAAAGGACAGTTCCTTAAAAATAGATCACAAGATTTCACTAAGTGCTATTTGGCAGACTATTGAAAAGCAGCCTCCATTGGGCAATCAGAAAAACTGTTTCTCCTAGATTAAACAGCCAGCCTTTTCATTTAGTATATATGTTTTTATTCCCAGGAGTACTAAGTATATTTAATAAATATAGGCACCCAAAAAGTAGCAATGTTTGCAAACAAATACACTAAACCATTCCTGGAATTATTTACATTTTAGATTAAATTCTTCCATCTGAGTGTCCATCACTCCTTGTGGAATAAAAAGTACAAATAGCCTATTTTTCTACAATTGCTGGAATTTAAAATTAGATTTTACAGCATATTTAGTCACAACACGAGACACAGCAGCATGTACTCCAGTAGAGGAAAGAATAAAAAATTTTCTGAAACTCAGATGACAAATTTTTGCACAACTACAACCTGTGCTGTCCAAGTCTTTAAGAGTTTGCTGAGTTCTAACAATAAATACAGGCACTGAAGCCAAGATGAATGGAGAAAAATGCAAAAGCAGTAATGTGTTACTTCAAATGTAAAACTTGTATCCAAAAGTATTGCATACATTTACTTGTGTGCAGAAATGGAAAACCACTAAGTTCTATTTATATAATAACCAAATTACTCAACAGGTCATAGATCTTATAAATGTATCCTTTTTTTTTTTACTCTTATCAAAGAGACATTTTAAAATTCACTAAGAAAGTTACGAGAAGTCAATTATTTAAAATACATTATAAGCCAACTAAATAACAATAACAAACAACAACTTACACAGTCTTCTTAATAAGTATCTAATTCAAGTTTGTGAGCTAATAAAAGATAGTCACAACTGAATGGAAACCCTATTTTAAATTGTTCAGCAATATGGCCAGGTATTTGGCCAAAGAATGCTTACTTTAGCTGCAAAGAATGAAAATTATTCTACAGATACATGGAGACAGCTATGTGAAACCTGATAAACAATTAAAAACTGTATCTACATACAGCTATGGAACAAGGAGCCTTCACACTATAGCAAACTTCTGAATCAGCCTGAGAATCTCCCAAGAGCCATCTGGAGACTGAGACAGGCAGTTGTCAGAGCACCATGAAAGCTCTCACCATTTTTAAATCTGGGAAGAGGAAACTGAGGCAACAATTCTAATTCACAGCAAGAAGCAGCTGACTGAGAGTCACTCTTGAAAGCTACTCATTCCCACCTAAGAAACAGCCAGCCTGATTCTGATGGTCTGGAGCAACCTATAGTGTGATGGATAAATAATAGGGAATAGCAGACCACTTGAAGAATTACTGATACAATCACATTATATTGAGAATAAAAGAAATGTAGAACAGAAGGTCCTCAACAAATATAAGTAGAGGAAACAAAACCATCTAAATAGCAAATTGTATCATAAAATTATTTTTAAACGCTTTCTGCTGTATTGTCAATGTAAAAGAATGTGATGACTCGTAAATGTTTTCTGTTACAATCCCTTTAGCCCCATTGAAAATAATTTTGTATTCATTATGACAATTTCTTGAATTGCTTATATTTGAAATTTTCTTTCTTACTTCTATCTTTGCCTTTGAACATTTTGTTCAGTCAAACTAGACTTTTGGCCATGAAGGAGATTATACATTCCTGGGAGATATATTATGCACATAGATAAGTATAAAAATCTAAGAAAAACTCAACCCATTGTTCTAAGAAGTAAGTTTATAGTCTATTACCACTTAAAATCAACTTTTGAAACAATTTAATTGTGCTGGGCGAGTTTTGAGGAACTACCCCTCTTTACAACAGCATTCAAAGATAAAGATCTTAGCCAAATGATACCTCCAAAATGTACACATTTGTCTTGTCACAGCAATTACCCCAAGGAATGCTATCATATAGGCTGTGATGGATGCATTTCTACAGGCTTTTGGAGCTACATTATTTCTATTCCTGATACCTGCCTCAGTGCAAAAATGCAGCTAGCCCTGCAAAAAAAAAAAAAAAAGAAAAAAAATAATCAGTCAGTTGGGAAAAAAAAAACCATAAGTACTGTAATTTTATAATATTCCTAATTAGAAATTTCAACCACTTCCAGTTCTCATTTAGCTTTTGAACTAAAAGAGGGCTTTTCACAGATTCAATGATATCATATAAACACAAGAGCTGGACTATTATTGCTGCTGTATGTTCTGTCACTGACATTTTATATTAATAGATGAGTTATAAAGAAAGAATTTAAGTCTCACTAACTGCAAACACTTGTTTCACAACTGTTACATTGTAAACATGCTTTTATGGTGCCACATCTTCTGTTCATTTCTCCGTGAGGAATGAAATCTGGGGATGAAATTACAATGTTCTCAGTTGGTTTTGTTCGTTTTGTATCATACATGGATTTGAATCAATTTTAAATACTTTGACATTAATATCATTCATTAAGTATCCATGATCCTAAACTATTAGATTATTTCCATTTACTAATACATTTTGTTAACTGCAACTCTGTTCTATCAGACAGAAAGAAGGAATTGCAAGTAAAACCTTTGTGCTCATTTATCTGATTATTGCTTTCAGTAGCCTCTTGAAGTGCAATGCTGCTAAACATTTTCATTTAATAAAACTGCTTTTTTATTGTTTGCATTTTCTGGTTGCATATTCTATATATCCATGACTTTTCTTTAGTCTGATCCTAAATATATTTTGGAAACTGCTGGGTAACAATTGTACTCAAAACCAAACCCAAACTGGAGAACTGGAAAAGATTTCTATGAAAATTGAAATATTAATGACCTGTGCTATCTTAACTTTACAAGCTCAAGTCTCTAAAAAAAAGACCAATTCAGGTTGCAGAAACCTATTTGCTAGAAACAAAAGCTTTTTATTCCATATGGATAGAAGTTCAAATGCTCTGACAGCACTGTTTCCAAAGAGTGCCACATGCCACCAGGACAAGGTGATGGACTGCAGCACTTAATGTTCCTCACCCACTAGGGTAAGAGGAAAAAAACCCTTGGCAGATGTGAACATCCTTTTTTTTCAAAGTCATATTTCTGAGGCTCAGGAGTGGACCTGAGCAGGAAGGGCTTCAAAGGACACTGTAATAAATATGCAGAATATAAATAAGTGAATTTTCATGCAGTCAGAAGTCTTTATCACTCTTGGCCAACCCCTACAGAAGGACATTTTAAGGTATCTGGAAGATTTTAATTTCCAGAGCTTATCCTTTTGAATTCCACAAACTGAGGAAATGATCCAGGCAAATAACAAAAAAAAGTACAGCAGAATATCAGCACCTAGGCAGAATGATTTAGAATTTACCCATTCTGGGTTTTACTTATTTATGATGATTTCACATTAAATTATAGAGCAGTGCAATTTTTGATACACAGATATGCTTTAAAAATTAAATACATTCAGAAGAATGTCTTCAATCTGATGTATGTTCAAGATTTTATTTCAGTTAAAATAAGCATTTAAAAGTATGTATTTTCTAGGTAAGACACTTACAATAAAATCATACTTTTGGAAGTCCCTCTATCAGTATGTGATGAAAATGAAGCTAGAGATTAGCACTAAAATAAAGAAATTAAGGTAAACATACACGAAATGTTTTAAAAGAATAGTGTAAACAATGTCAAATCCAGTAACCAACAGGAAAGTTCTCTGTAATATTCATCCCTCCCATTTCTTCTAAGCCTTCTGCTTGCCTGGAGGTGGGAAATTAATCTGTATGGCTCAAGTAACACATAAAAAAATTCATGGAAAAATATAATATGCTTGCACCAGTTAAAAAATAACAAGAGTTGCAAAAGTAAAAAAATGCAGTTATTAACAATACTGATGTTGTCAGATTTACTCATTGCTAGCTTTGGTGTGCATTGTAGCTCTGTGTGTTTTGTCTGCCTATCATGTACAGGAATTCAAGCCTATTGGTACAGCTCACAACAGAAGGGCCCAGCCTTTTGTTGCAGCAGCAAATATTGATGACAAAAGACAGGTAGTGAGCTCCTCCTATAATTCTCCAATTGGGCTCTATTCTTCTGGCAATATTCAAGACGCGCTTCACGGACAACTGAGGGGTCTCATTCCTAACTCATCCCAAAAGTGAGTATTAGTATTTACTCATGATAAATGGTCGTTTGTGGTGTATTATCATCTGTTCTGTTTTCAGTTGAAAAGTCCAGCTCTTGCTGTTTTTTTTCTGAGAATCAGGAGTCTGTTCATTATCCAAAAAGAAGGGTAATCAAGGAAAGGTTTTTTTCCAACACCAAGAACTATCCATTCAGCTTTCTAGGAGCAATGCTGCAGGTGGCTAAAATTTGTCCTCTACGTTGGGCTGCAACACTCCTCTCCAACCTCCTCTCCTGTAACTGCACTTAGCTCTGAATGTTTCTGAAGACTACAGGGATTGCATTTTGAGCACCAGGAATGAACAAACTAAACATGGTTACTTCATGGTTAAAATTTGTAAACATTGTTAGCTACATTTAAACTAGAAAGCATTACGAATGAATGGGCATTTGTGGGCCAAAGAAAGCTATTTTATCTCTTTTTTTCTCTACAGGATATCAACTACTTTGAACACAAGCATAATATTCGGCCCAAACCTTTCATAATCTCAGGCCGAAGCAGGTTATAAACTTTGAGTGCTGTGCTGGATTTGATGCATGGTGTTACTTTAATTAACATTAATTAAGCATTTTGAAGCATTTGAAATTTACTTATCATACTAGACAGCCTAATGCTGAAATTAAAAGCAAACAAACAAAACAAATTAAGTGGTTGACTTTCAGAGCTCAGGCTTGAAATCTAAATTTCTCTTTCCAAAATACGGTAGATCTACACTCCCATCTCTGTTCTACTAATCAGTGTCTGAAGTAACTGCAGCCATGATTCAGCTACAGTGCAGCACCAGATATTGTACACTTACAGCTCTCTGGCACTCTGAACTTCTTCAGACCAAACACAGTATAATTTGTTAACATGCTAAAAGAAAGACTGCAACATAATACATATATGTTATATATTACACATAAATAAAATAGAGCCTACATATAAATAAAACATACCTAAACATAGAGAGTTATAAGCTAGGCCATTCAGAGATTTCAAATCTGCATTTCAGCAGACCTCTTTCCAGAGGGCAATCTGCTGCTGAGCTAAAAGTAAGAAGATTGATGCCACAGATTTGTAAAGTTCCAGTGCAGAAAATCTCATATATTTACATCCATCATTTTAGTGTAAATAAACCTCTGTCTTAACTGGTGATGAAATTCCTCACTACTGTTTTCATTATTACAGAGGGGACAAAAACAATGCAAACTCTGTGGCTAAGAACACAAGGAAGCGCCGAAGGGCCTGAGGGATGAAATATATTGTGATGTGATCCTTTACCCACTCTAGCAGTAGCAGTTTGTGGCACCACTAGATACCCCACAAAACTGGCTTTGGGACTGCTGCGAATCATTTTACCAGTGCCTAGTAGATTGATGAAGAGTCAAATGAATATCAAAAGCCTAATCTCACAATTCAGAAGTGAAAATTACACAGTATTTTCCATTAAAAGGTTGAAGTAAAGGGCCACTTACCAGCATATAAGATGAAAAAAATAAACTGCAAAAGCTACCCCAACAGCAATGCAACAAGTTTGAGAACTTCAGCTGGGCGAGGTCTGTCAGGAGTTCTAGCACTGGTAAGGTCTGCACTTGAAAACTGCAGAATCTCTGACACAAGGTGTTAAATCTACAAAACCTTGGTTGTCACAGTTTTTCTACTACTTTTTCATCAGTTTGACTTCATCCACTGCTAAACACAGCAAAAAACAAACCACTACCTCAGCTCTAAATATCATTTTAGGACATCAGCTATCCCTTTCAGCAGAGGCTAAATAGGACTTTGACTAAAAAGACATGGTGGTGGACTGTGGGTTTGAGCTAATGGATTGGACATTGGACAGAATTTTGGACTTTTCTCTGATGAAACTAATTAGAAATCATATTTAATATATAACCATATGTTATTTATTTTCTACCTATAATGTATTCTGTATTAGTATTATTTTGGCTTCACGTAGCGAGAGCAAGAGTTGTGCTTTTTCTAGTCTTTTCCTGCTACATTCCACTTACTAACATTATTACCACTGAAAAAACTTATTCTACTGCAAGATCTAAAGGTGGTATTGTTTCTTCTAAGAGAAAATACTGCAAATATGTATGTTGCCCTTTGTGAGTTTTTTGGCTGGCTCATGCTTGGTGATGATGCACAGCTATATTTGCATTAACCTTTTTTCAGGAATGCTTTTGTTTGATATTGTCTTTGATGAAAGAAACGTATCTTTCCCTTTAAAACTTTGAGAAAGTGGTCCTGCACAAATTCTGCTTTGAATTAAAGGAGGAGTTTTGGGTTTTCTACTCCACCCAAGAGTAGCTACTGGGCAGAGTTCTGTACAATCAAACTAGGAAACAGAGCATTGTCCCAGGTTTACACAGCTTGGAAAGAACTACCCACAACCCTGATATCAGGCTGGAGGACAGAGATGAAGCATTTATTGTCCCAGAATATTGGCTCAGAATACCACATAAATGGTAACCAATGGCTGTAAAAAGATTTGGTTATGTGCTATTACACAGCAACAGCAAAGAAAGCCTCTGTAACAAAGAAAGCCTCTGAGGTACTATGCAGACAAGATTGAAATGTTCAAAATAGTGATACTGGAAAAGACTTCAGGTCTAATGTTTACATTCTTTTGCTAACCTTTTTCCAAGTATGTCGAATTGGTGTACAGTTAATTAAGTAATGTCAAGCAACACCAGTATTTTTTAAAAGTATACGTCTTATTTTTTACGAGAAATTATATGTAAAGTCTTCTTCAAAAGCAGTAAAATTAATTCTCTGAATATGTACCCATTGTTCTTGTGAAGGACCACTTTACTTTCTACTGGGAACACTGTAATATAGAAAAGCAAAAGTAAGCCTAGAAGTTTTAGTAACTTTTCTTCTTTGCAATGATCAACAGTTTTGGTTTTTGAATTGTTAAACTAGTTTTAAAAGATCAATAAATATCTTATTCTACAATTTAAATAAATCTATGAAATGTCACATTCATTATTTTGCACTGCTTTATAGTAGTTTTTTGGCAGTGTAGTGAGATGATTGTGAGGTACAGAACTGGAATGATGTGTCTCGGTTTCTTCCAGTGCTGCAGGTGTTTATTCTGTCTCTGACATGGACAACTCACATAAACTTTGTCAGCTACCCTTTTTATAGATGATAAGAATTACTCACTTGGAACAAAGAATTTTAGGGAGGCTTAATTATTCCTCAATAAAACCTAGCATTAAAAAATGTGAAGTAATGTTATATATGGAATTATTTCATCTATCAAAGGATTTTTACTAGCTTCAAAGAAAATGCACGCCAGAACTTTAAGGACTGCTTTACAGCTGGCCTTGATACTTTTTATAGGAAAACGACCATCAATGACTACGCATACTTTTGCTTTTCTCTGCTTCCTGTACTTTTTTGCTTTTCGGAGCTTGTTCCGTTGACGCTTTCCAGCCCTGCTAACATGGCCGTATCCCTGTCCGTGTGTCTCGGTCCCGTGGAACCCGCTGCCCGCTGCCCCTTTCCCGCCCTCCGGCCACGAGCACAGCAGATGCAGCACTCCTTCGGGGCCGGACTGCGGCAGCGGGCGCAGCACCCCCTCCTCAATGAGCACAGTCAGCTCCATCTGCCCCACCGAGCTGAAAGCGGTGTCTAAGATGGCCCCGAACGTTCCCCTGGAAATGGAGCTTCCCGGTGTCAAGATCGTGCACGCTCAGTTTAACACACCCATGCAGTTATACTCAGATGACAATATCATGGAAACACTGCAAGGCCAAGTTTCTACAGCTCTGGGGGAAACACCTGTCATAAGGTAATTAGAGCAGCATCTGTAATATGAGTGAATAGACCAATTTAAAATATACCAAAAAATAGTATTGCACTGCTTCTATGAAAAAGGGGGAAAGGATTGGAGAGAAACCAAGTAATTTAAAACCATTCAATATTTTCACTAAAATATTAGTCATTTCTGGGTTTTAACCCAAACTATTAAAGGAGTCCTTCAGAATGTACAAATAAATATTTCATGGGTAATAATCTTAGAATTGCTGCTAAAAAATAAAAAACTATGACACTACCTGGACTATTACCTGACTGACCACTCCAAATCAAGACTCTGATTCCCTCCAAAATTTAAAACTTTTTATTACTATGTGCTAGTTTGAAAGCAAAAAACAGTGAAACTCCAAGTCAGAAATGCAATTTAATAGAAAAAGGTAAAGTACATGCAATAATACAATAGAAAACAAGTTAAAGTACATGCAATAATACAAAAGAAAAACCTCTGACAAAGTCAGAATACAACCTGACACCCTGCTCGTTAGGGTGGTAGTAGCAGTCCAGATGAAGTGATCTTGCTGAAGTGGTGATCCTGTAGAAAAGGTCTAGTAGTCCTTGTCCTCTGGAAACCAGCAGATAAGCACTGCTGTTTTGTTTGAAATCCCAGATTATATCTAGGTGGGAATGCTTGGCTCCTCCCCCTGGGCAGAGCATCTCACAATGGGGTGATGTCATTTTATCAGTCATGCTCTGGGTCCTTGATTGCCCATTAAACAGAAATAGCTCCTCCAGGGAGTTATCTCTGATTCATGGGGCAAGGCATTGATGGCCCATTAACAGGAGATAGTCCGGGGGAGGAGACAAGAAAACACTGTGCCTCCTGTTTTCAACAGTTCATGGAGATGGTGATGGAATACATAGCTTTGGGCACATATTTACATTGTAACCTAGGACATACTATTATATTTATCTAATAATGATTTAATAATTTGCTCTTATTAATAATCCATAACATAATAATAAATAACATTTATTTCCACGGCTGAAATTCAGGTTACGAAGATTAGGAAATATTACAGAGGGTTGCAGTGTTCTAGATACTTAACTCCCATTCTAGAAAACTCATTCAGTACAACTACCTCTGGTACAAAAAGAGACAGAATTTACTGTAGGCCTACAAATCCATGTCTGACTTATTAATTTATTCAGTGCACAACTTAAGCCAGATAGGAACCTTATGTATAGGGTAACAATTATAATTACACAATAAAAAGTTTTAAAGCTCTACTTATTTTTTTCAGAAAACAATTCACCATTTAGGTTGCTTTATCTTTACATAATAGTAACCTGTTTTCCTGTTCTACAACACTACTTACGTTAATAATTCACAATATGTATGGTGTAAACTAAAGCTAATTACTAATATTTTAAATAAGCAATAATCACTGGCACCAATGAACCTTCTTCAGCACCTTGCAGAATTTGGCTGCTACTAACAAAAAAACCACTGTATTTAAGTATTTAGGTTCATCCTATCTGATGAAAACTGTAGTTCATGAAGTCTTTCCAGAGTGAAGTTACTCTATTGCTTGAATATTTATCCTCAATCAGAACAATCAGAGAACAATAAAAGAAAAATTTGTTGGTTCATTATTGGGAAACAATGGATTAAGCCCAAAGTAATCAGATTTCACACAGCCTGTGACATCACCAGTATGAGAACCTACTCTCTCTATGCAGGTTTGAAATGTCCCTTGCTCTGGGATGCTTTTCACCGTGTATGCACTAACAAATGTAAGACAACACATTTGCATCTGGGATTTTTGCCTTCTGTATGTAATTGCATTACCATTTGTTTTATATTTAGAAATATTCTGGTAAAGAGGAGAGAATTCAGGGGTTTATTTAAACATCGCCAAGAATTGTAAAAGCTGCACTACTTCTATTCATTAAAAGCTTCTGATAAGAGGAACTGGTAGTTTTTTCACCAGCTCAAAGGTGGCTCAAAGAAATCTACTGATTGATGAAGGTCAAAAAATTCACATAAGCAACAGGGGTCACTTTCCAACTGCTGCTGCTCTTACTGGGCCGTTTGGCAGCTTGGATGCTACCCCGGAAAACAAACCAAACCATTGAAAGCAAAACCTAGTCTAATTCTTTGCGGACAGTAGGAAGCCAGTTGCAACAGGAAATCTAAACTGGGTTTTTGCGTGCATAGCTGTAAGACAACAGACTTCATCAAAGGAAATTTGGATGTTCCTGATTACCCCCAGTAAATGTATGACATTTACAAATGCCACAGATCCAGTCTAATTCCTGTCAGTACATACAGTCCTCTGCTCTTCTTCTCGAACACTTAGGATGCCATTTATCAGTAACAATTTAAAATATTCAGCAGAGCTTAAAATGCCATGAAATATTCTCAGTAAAATCTTTGTTTCACAGGTAATTTGAGATTCAGCCATCAACTGCTGTTTGGACAATAAATTACTTTATATTTTTAGCATAACACTGTCATTGCAAAAGAAAGCCTTTTTATAATTGAATTAGGAAATAGAACTTCCCTTTTCCAGTATTCACCTTACAATGTTTCCTGTATTGCAATACTTATTTCATGCCTTTTTGCAATCTCCATAAGTTTAATAAATAAAAATTATCTTAGCCAAATAATCACTATATTACCCAGTGCTCAAGCTAACTTAGAAGTCATATTCTCCCCAAAATATTCGACTGGTTAGGTTTTGGTTGACCTTATGTAAAAGCATGAGCTGTGATTTTAACAACATTCTTGAGGGCAGCCACTGCAAAAAAGGGAACTTCTGAATACCATAGCAAAGAGCACCTGGTAATACAGCAGATGATTACTGGAATGAAACTACTTTGAGATTAAATGGCCTTTTCTCAAATGCCAGTAGAGCCAAAACAGTAATTACAGAAATACATTCATGAGTTTCTAGATTTATTTTTGTAACAATTGCACTTATTTAAGTTTTTTCAGCACTTTTTAGATCCAAAGGAGGCTATATAAAACAATCCTGCCTGAAAGAAAGTTTCTCGATAGTTGTAGGAACACACCCTCTTTATGTTTGTTTCCTGAAATCATACTCTGTGCCTGGTAGAGATATTGCTTGATGTTTGATAAACTATTTTAATCTGCTCTTCCTCTCTTTAATACAGTGACCCATCTCCCAACTCAGTGTCTCAGTCTGACGTGTACAAGATGCTGCACGCCAACCAGGAGGAGCCCACCCAGCCGCGCCAGTCTGGCTCCTTTAAGGTGCTCCAGAATTTAGTCTCCGAGGAAGGTGGTTAATAACAACATATTCTACCTGTTCAAATCATTTTAAAATGCTGGTGGGAGGGGGGAATCCGTGAAGAAAATAAGAAAGATTAGAGATGCAAGAATTTCTGAAAGCCCAAATCATTCTGGACCTTAGAGCTACCACAGCGGTCTCCTGCTATTTCTCCTCCTTGCTTGTATAGCAAGCAGTCTCCTCTGTGAGTACCGTGCAGGTGCTGACCACATCTTCCAGAATCTCTTCTCAGATTTTAAGATCTTTAATACCCAAAGTTGACTTTAACTGAACAATAAAGTTTCATCTGTGAGAATTTTTGGGACAAGCTGCTTATACTCATGACACCGAGAAGGAAAACACTCTCTTCCACATCCAGGAGAAGAGGAATTTAAACCAACTCCTGAAATTCCCTTAAAGCCTATTACTTCTTCACTCTAAATAAAAACTGAAGAAGACAATATAATTTACATATTTTCATAATTTACATAATTTCATATTACATATTTACAATATACATATTTATTACACATAATTTTCATATTTCCTTCAAATGAAGAAGTTTTGAAAACAAAATTATTAAAGGCCGCAAGTTTGTTATATTCACAGTAAGCATAAAGAGCAAAATACAACCAAAATTAACCCATAAGGTAATATTTTAAATTTTAATGGTTTTATATCAATATTTACTGAAGAACAAATAAAGACATTTAAGTCTACGTATATATAATTGTGAGATTTTACTTACCATTTTCTTGTACTTTGCTATTGTTTTGTATTCATACCATGTTACTAATCTTTCCAATTTGCTGTATGGTTAGTTATATAAATAAGAAGCTTTCTGACAATAGGTCTTGATAAGATTATGTTTCTATGTTAAAGCCCAATCCTCCTTCCTCTCTGCTACATCCAAGACCTACTCTCAGAGAATTAGGTGATGCCCATGAGGCACAGAGAACTACATATGCAATCTTTTTTTCTACTTGCTTTTGGCTAAAGCTTACACAATATTTCTCCTGATTCCAAAGAGGTGGAATCTGGCCTACTGAACTTTTCTAGTGAGACTGCTTTGTTTGTTCATGTAAGTGAAAGCCTGTAAATAGATCCAGAAGTGTATGTACAGTACAGAAAGTACAGAAAGGTGCAGAAAAGTACTTCACTGCATCAGATGCTTTTCTATCAGCCTGTACATAACAGGATTGTTTTGCTTCTCAGATGGGCGTCCTGTGGGAACAAGAAGTGTGAAAGCACCTGTAACAAAGACACCTACTGCCATGCCCGGTGTCCAGAAAGTGCCACTGTGTGACAAATGTGGGAGTGGGATTCTGTAAGTTGCTTCTTTTTAGTCTTAGAAATCCCCAGCTCAAGCACACGTCATCCTCAAACACCCCTGCAAACCACAGAAGTGCGTTCCCACAATGCCTCTAGAGAACAGAGATATAAAAATATATTGTTCTAAATTATAAATTGTAAGCTGTACCTTCAACAATTTCAATACAGATAAGTTTTCACAAAGTACCACTGAGATTTTAATTGAGATTTCTCAAGACCTTTTGCAAGTCAACCATTAACAAATATGTCATGAAACCAGCAGTTATCCATGCTGTGTTGCGTCAGGCTGTGAATTCTCAAAAATTTCTTGTTAATGCAAAGCATCCTTCTCCCAACCCAGCGGGAGTATCCAGAAAGCTCTGTAGACCTATTTTAAAACTATCAGGTTTCTATCTGATTGACATCACCAATTTCAGCAAAGAACCCAGATAGTGATGAACTGAGAAAACACAGACATGAAGAAAAAACAATGCGGTTTTGAAAGTCATTTTGTCACCCATTTCATAGGTTAGGTTGTGCTTTCTGTCTTGTAGCCAGACTAACATGTTTCTTCAAACTCTTCATTTTCTGGTGCTCGTGAATTACGGGATCAACCCTACAGCATTTTACGTCACCTACTCAAACTCAGCATCCAACCCTAAATTATGTAGTAGTTTCTAAACCCACAAGATGAGCAACTGTAAAGCCTTAAATCATAGAATGGTTTCAGTTGGGAGGGACATTAAAGACCATCTGGTTCCGACGCCATGGCGGGGGCTCTAACAGACCGTGCTGCCGCAGTTCCTTTTCCCATTTTAAATTCACACGCGTTAACCGGGGCTTTTTCCTTCTCGTTGCTCCCGTGCAGAGGGACGGTGGTGAAGGCACGGGATAAATACCGGCATCCGGAGTGCTTTGTGTGCTCTGACTGCGATCTCAACCTGAAGCAGAGAGGCTACTTCTTCGTGGAGGGCCAGCTGTACTGCGAGGCCCACGCCCGCGCCCGCATGAGGCCACCCGAGGGATACGAAACAGTCACGGTTTATCCGAAATGCTAGTCCCAGGTTAACACACACACACATGCATGCAACACAAAAAAGCCTTTACCAGCTTAGAACTGCAGTACGAGTGTCAGGACTTCTGCCCAAAACCAAAGCAGCAGCTTTTAAACCTTTCCCTGCGGGATTCTGAGAGAGGTGGAAGTCCTTATTAGCCAGCAACAGCATATTATACCAGCAAAATTCTGCTAAAATATTGCTTTTGAAACTGTCAACTTAACTCAAGGAAGTATCAACTAAAATTCTGCTCAAATATTGCAAAATTCTGCTCAAATATTGCTTCTGAAACTGTCAACATAACTCAAGGAACAATCAACTAAAACAGCTCTCCTGGAATACAAAAAGCGAAACAGCTGAGGTACTACGTGAATGCTACAGTATTATGTATGTATTATGTATATGAAATATACATAAGTGCTGTAAGCAAGGCATAATTCTTAACATAAATTAAGTATTTGTGCAAACACCAGCACCATCAAAGTCTTACAGGCTGGGCCACTATAAATGTAGAAACTTGACAGATCATTACAAAAGCAGCTATTTTACATGTTTAGTACAAAACAAGCAGTTGTTCATGTCTGCTATTACTCAACTAGCATTAATATATGCCCCAAACATGTTTTGCTTACTTTGCTCTGAATTTGGGGTTATATTGCCTTAATTTTCTGATGCAGCAACTGTGATAAAAAAAAAATGAATGTCATGTCACACAATAAAATGGTTAGTGTAATAAAGACTGGTTAGTATGAAGCAAAGCAGAAGTTATACGTTGTCTTAATGATTTTGAAATTATATCAACTTTCATATCAATTTGCAGAAAATTGTTCTATGGCATGCACACACTTTTTTTTTTAAAAAAAAAAGAACATCACACTCTAATAGGAATTCATTGTGAATTGAGAATGAAATCAAATTTTAAAACTTTCCTGCAGAAAATGATACTGGATTTTTATATCTCCATCTTTCAATTTCCATAATAGAAACAATGGGGAAATATCATCACAATATCTTTATTGCTGGTAAATTTAAAGCCTGAACAACTTTAAAAATAAATATTAATTAAAATATGCAAAGGCAAGGTCTTTTATTTAAAAACTTGGTGAAGTCCAAAAAGCTGAAAGAATATGGGTTTGTAATCAATTTCTGAAACTTGTCAAGGGCTCCATTGCTTTCTGGTGGTTGACAGCCACATAAACATTCTGAATGGGTAAACCATACATAGCTCTTTTAGAAAACATCAAAACAAATCATAAATTCTTTACTGTGGTATTTTGGACCCTCTCTAAAGTAGAAAAATCTAAAAAATTTTGTATCAATTCCACAAGACTAGCAAAAAAATAACAACCCAGTGACAAACAATCTTTTGTACTTTTCCCATTCTATAATGTAAGAAGCCTATAATGCAATTAGAATATGGACTCAAAATAAATTATACATACTTAAATTTATTTTAAAAATTCACAAGTCCCAAAGATTTAAATACAATGTCCACATATTCAAAGACTTTTGAAAATGTCTTAAAGAAGTATTTCAGAACTCAAAAGTTTTAAAAATGTGTGTGCCACTGCATTTATTACTTACATTTCCATATCAAAAGCAGAGATTTAAAAAAAAAGTGTTGCACCCTTTTCAAGGTTAGTTCCTGAATTATTTTTGGGCACAAAACATAATTCTGCTCCTCAGGTATCATGGAGGAAATGTGTAGTATTAATATTTTTCCATTGATAAAGCCCGTAAATCTGAAAATCCTTTTAAAAATAAGAGTGTGCATAATGTCTATTTTTACAAACTTAAAATGTCATAGGTGTTCAAAAATGTTTGTTTCATGTTTATGTCTTTGTGAAGTAACTAAAAGTAAAAATAAATCTACTACATATGATAAACATTCTGTGTTTCTTTTTGTCTGGTATGGAAAATGAGGAAGTGACTTGACAATAACAGAGGTTTGGATTTCAGTCTGAGAGAGCAGCATGCTTTGAATTGACCAAATCCCTGGCAAGAATGAACAACAATTTTTATATCAGGCATTTGAGTACACATCCAGGGCTTTCTAAAACAGAATGAGATCATGTGCTTTCCAAACTAAAGACTAAAACCTGCTCTCTTTAAGACACCAAACATATCAATAGTAAATATGGGGAAAATCTTGGAAATGCAGATACAAGTAGTGTTAGGAAGTCATAGAACGTGACCTGATGCTAAAACTCAGGTAAAGTTCAGTGGTTTGCATCATCATGTAGTGCTGTTTTGGGAGGTCTGAAGTTGGATGTGGTTTTGATAGAATCAGAAGGTAAGCCAATCTAATTGCAGGCACTGACCTATATGAAAACCCATATAACAATATAATATCAAGTAAACAATAATTTTGGTTAATGCAGATTCTGAAATCTCTGATCCTGATAGAGGGTAAAAAATAGGAAATCTCATCCCACAATCACTTCAGTCTGGCAGAACAGAATGCAGTTTTAAATGTGAGAGGAAGTTACACCAATTGTCTCTATTGCATCCTCAAGGTCGAATTCTTTCTCTCAGCAGGGTGTCATTGGCTCCTGGCACATAAGGTGTCACCTAAAGATCTACTCACTTTATCTTCTGGCTTCAGAATAGTGCAGCCAGTCAATCATGATAGCAGGTCAATGCTACCATGCCTCTCAGCTGTGCCTAGACTCTCACATATATCACAAGCCAAAGGCAGCAACAGCATTTCTTTTAGTTGGAGAAAAAGGTAGGAAGTGTGACCTCACATGCTTTTCATCTCATCTCTTCAACACGTATGAAAAGCTTTCCCTAGCTATGCTACTTGCTGCATAAACAGCAGGACTGTTCTAGGAGATGTTAAGAACTTGTACGAAACTGCAATACTCCAAATGAGGAAGCCAAGAATTACTTCTGAAAATACAGATTAATTTATACGTTACTTTTGAATCAATTCTTCCGCAAGACAAATGCTTTTGGTCTTTTAAGAAATGCAGTTTTGCCAAAAATCTGAAATCTTAGAAAGTACTCTAAAGTAGCTAAAAGAAACTATGTTGTATCCATCCACTAAATTGCTTCCTTCATTTTTTCAACAACATTTCATCACCTAAAAAATCAGACTAGCCCTTTTGCTCAGACCAGAAGTGGGCTATTGAATGTAAACCCCCACTGTTCCCACTGACTGCATTTTGGTTCAGATCACACAACTTCAGAGTGCACAAAGTGGTTTCCTTCAGGATGAAATTCAACCAGAAGCTGTGACCTGGGAGCACTGCTAATGCACACCAACCACTGCTGGGAACCCAATCCACAGAATCAAAGTAGAGCTGAACAGACCATGCCTGAAACAAGTGTTGAGGCCTCAATACCAACTGATCTGCTCCCACTGCATCTCACTGCCTTTTAAAACACACCTACCTTTAAGAATTGCTTGCAAGTTTCCTAGGGGAAAGACTTCTTAACAGAAATTAAATAACTGACTGCTTATCTGGTCTCAGAAATTGGAACTGATTTCAGTTGTTTCAAAGCTCAGAGCTGTTTGAACAAGACTTCTGGTTCAAATTTCTGTAAACCATATCAAAGAGAATAACTGTGCAGCTGGATATAGATCTGACTTGCTTATAAAAGACATGTACTTGATTTAAACTCCCTTTTAGGGGTATTTTTCACAAGGACAAGACCATTATTTTCCTAGTGGGTTCATACATTTATAGATTAAATGGTGGGAAATAACACGTTTGCTGGCATATACCCAGCAAATTTTCCTCTCTGAAGGCAACCATATTCTGCAAATTTACCCATTTCTGTTTCTCTTTTTTCTTCCTGTCATCCAAGCAAGCTATTCAGCTAGGTTCTTTGAAACTGCTAACAAGAAATCTCCACAAGCAGATTATTCTTTTTTCCTAAGTGCATGAAGTTTTGAAATAAAATGCAAGTCTTCAGTTTATGGTCAGTGCCATCAACTAAAATCTTTGCCTCCACAGCATATGAGGAATAAAAAATGGTATCTACACAATGAGTTCACAAAGGATTTTGTTTCTATATATGGTAAAGCACACATTTGTTTTGGTGTTCTCAGGGAGTGTTTTCAGCTACATTCACTCTACCTAATCCTCCCTCTCTGCACACCAGAGCATGATCCAAAGAGCAGTAAAACTTTTGGGAGAGTCTTGAAAGATTGTATATCATATTACTTAAGAAAAAAAAAAATGCTCTCTTTGGCACAGGAGAGGACAGTTGTCCAAAATAAACCTTTAAAGAAATACTGTTCTATACAGGGTAGACAAAATCACAGCTGTGTTAGAGTGACAAATCACAAACCACAGAAACTGTAGAATAGTTAAAGGTTATTACTTTTACTCAGAAAACAAAGCATCCCCTAAATACCAACAGGATTCTGAGAGGAAAAAATCTCTTGCAAGGTTTTCACAATTTTTCTTTTCATGTTACTTTTCAAAACAGATTTATATAGATGACTCATTCTCTGTATAATTATTTTTAAAAATTGTATATTCTTGATTTGAGAAGCTTTTAACTATCCTGTCAAAGCAGGAGCTTATAAAGAGTTAAGTATTAATTAGACCAGATATCCAAGGAGATATGACTGGACTAATATAGCAACCAAAAAAAAAATAAAATAAGAAAATCAGAAGAAAAGCAATGGTTAATACATGCAGCCAATTGTCTCTCTACATTCAGGCCAGAACCAAGTTTCTGTACTACAACAAAGAGCAGTGTTCTGATTTTATGCAAAACCTGTAGGGTGTCAGAAGTAACACTTTACACTCCTGGCACAGAGCACAGATATACCCAGTTCATTTGCAATGGAAAAGGAATCTGAGTTTCCAGCAGCAGCTTTGCAGGGTAATTATGAGGTGCTCACTGGCTGTGCACAGAAAGCACAGGAATAGGTAGTTTTCTGTGAGGAAGGGTGAATCCCAAAGAGAATCTATGGTTGCACAAATGACAATCAGTGTTTCACTCTACTTACAGATAGAATATCCTTTTCATATATTGATTATTCCATTTGTGTAGAAGTCATCCAGTGAATTATAAATAAATGAATGGTATTTAATAATCACGTTTCTGAATTAAATTTCTCTATTATAATTGGCAATGTCACAAATAATTCTCACCACTGCTTTACTTTGTGCAGTCTGGACTTCTAACATTTTTACTTCCATATCTTGCACATTTAAGAAAGTTGAGTGTGGAATAAAACTGCCAAATATGAGACACTTGACTAAGACACTTTTATTCTGGCTTTCTAGTATTTTCCAAGAATTGCATTCCTTTCTGCTATTTTACTGTTGCAAATTCCTTCAATTTCATTTTAATTTCACTGCAAGAATATCCCTATATTCCAAATCAGGGTCATATTTACAGAGAGCTTCTGTTCACTCCTTCAGATCTCTTGCATCTCTTTCAGCAAACCAGTTCAAAACTACACACAAGTAGGATGTAGGAAGTTAAAACTCTCCTTGTTTCAAAATTAAATTCTTCCACTGTCTACCTTACCTCATCCTACAAGAAAAGTATATATTACAAGATCATTCAGAAGCAGAGATGGTCCAACTGTATCAGCCACTGTAGTGGAAATTAAAAATAATTGGTAGCCCACAGTTTAAAATTCAGACTAAGCAGACAAGGTAGTTACAGTATGGAAGCAAAAATGGCATGATGACTTGTAAAAATTTTTTCACACAGGGTAGGTAGATTGAAGTTGAAATAAAGAAGCTGTAAGAATTGCAAAGTGAGAAAAATGCACAGGAAATCACTCAGCACAAAGAAAGAATGCACAGAGTATTAAAACTAGTTATACACCAAGACACCAGCATGATCTTTTATCAGCTGATCCAATTACTGGCCGGCTCATAACACTTTCTCTCTTCTCTAAGTAAAAATGAACTGGAAAAAAGACAAGCCAGGTAAGGATCCTGCATTGTATTAACAGGACTAGCTCTTTAAACTTCTGCTTGAGTATAAATTAATGTATGGCTACACAATCACAGGAACTTCTGAACATTCCTTAATCCTAATCCTGGAGTTTAATTCTAAAACCATTTACTTGTTACTTCTCTGACTCATGGTTCATCTAACCATTTCCATTCTGGCTTGTTATGAGATTCTTCCCTATGAGTACATGCACCACTCAGCTCTGGTAATGGCCTCCCTGACATATTTCCTCTTCATTGCTTATTAACAACTGGCCTTTCTGAATCCAGAGCTACTCTCACCCTTGGCAGAGTATGAAAGGGTAGTGCTTTAGAAATTACACACTGACACACAGTGCTGTTTTCCCTTACAAGTCCACAGAAATGCCAACAAGATAAGTTCCCTTATTAAGTGTGAAGTTTTAATGACCTCATGGTATTTTTCTTTTAAAAACATGCCTAAACACAGATGGGGCTTTTGATGACTGCTAGGAAAAATTGCACCAGTTATTGTCGTGATCTAGGCAGAAGTAAGGACTAAGTATAATATGCTTTACACTGGGAACATCTGGGCAAATAACAAGCTGTCAAATCAATCATGGGTCTTCTATGGCATGTCAGGAAAAAAGGCAAAACCTCTGAGGCATTCAGAACACAGTGTTGCACTGGATCTCACTGCTGTTTGCCAAAAGGCTTTTCATGGCAATTAAATTTCCTGGAAACAAAGCCTCCTCCTGAATGCTGAAAGGGCTCAAATTCATGTTCTCATCGAAATACAAGACATAATACAGAAAAGTAGAACAATCTCTTTTTTCCCAAAATTCCAAGGTCAGACAAAAATGTTGTGTCTAATTTTATATTTAATTTACCAGTAACAGAGGATGCTGGATACCCAGTACAAAATAATTATTAGAGCAGAACAATACGAATAGTTACACTCATACAGATTCCTGTAAGAAATTGGGCGAGTTTGCCAACAGTGGTGATACCAGAATCCTCTTCTGGATTCATCTCTTAAATGACTCAGCCCTTGATACTTCAGACATTGCTGGAGAGGTCAGTTTACATAAACAGCTCTGACTCATACACTGCCTCTCAAGCTAGAGAATCAAACTGACATTTCCAAGTATTTAATGGATTTTGTCTCTGTGATCACCCGGTCAGATCTCAATGCCTCACATACTTGTATATTCACTCCTATCATGTTTCAATAAACCTGTCAAGCTTGCACCTGCTCAAAGGTTGGTGGAACACGTCTACTGATCACCTCACAATAATCAACAAGTGACAGCTGTGCCTGTAGCTGATTCTAACATGTCTATCATAATGACACAGACAAATTTCATTAGCTGTTCATATTTAGCCCATATTTCCTTAAGAAGATTCATGAGTCTGTAAAGACCTGATTCATGCACTCTCAAGACAGACTGGCATCTGATACTGCAAGTTATGAGAACAATGGACTATTTCTGAATATGTCTCTCTTCTTTTCTTTCTTTTTCCTTTCTTTGTTAAAACCAGTCAGCAAATAACTGTTGCTGAGTTCTTCTGTGAAAGCTTTCTTTAGGGAACAGACAACCAATGTCTAACACCAATTAAGGAAAATAGGAGTCATCCTTGGCACTTGAAACTTCATGTTGAAAGAGCAATGCCAGACATTTTCCTAAAGCTTTACATTAGATGAAGTTGAAGCATTTTGTAAAATAAATCAGTACCTAAGCAGTATTTTAAGGGTTTAGAATGTATTCAGCAGTTTATACCAGTTCTGATTTTATTAAAACTATTAGTCTCTAATAATACCTGCTTATTGGAATCATCATAAAAAGAAAACTGAAGAAGAAGGAAGGAAGGGAGGAAGGGAGGAAGGAAGGAAGGAANTTTACATTAGATGAAGTTGAAGCATTTTGTAAAATAAATCAGTACCTAAGCAGTATTTTAAGGGTTTAGAATGTATTCAGCAGTTTATACCAGTTCTGATTTTATTAAAACTATTAGTCTCTAATAATACCTGCTTATTGGAATCATCATAAAAAGAAAACTGAAGAAGAAGGAAGGAAGGAAGGAAGGAAGGACAATTCTCCTTATATCTCTGAGAAAAAAAATTCACTTTAATCTTCGGACAATGTCTCTTCCACCTTAAAATGACTACCTTTTAGAAAGTAAGATAAAGCCTTAACTCGTAGACTTACCCCCCCCAAAAAAAGACATTTTGAAACTGATCTTTCTCCTTTACTGGAATTTGTTCTACAGTTTATATATTCTTCTTCAGGCCAGGATTAGGTACTTTTTGTAAAGAAAAAAGAAAAAAAAAAAAGGTTATTTACTTTGTCATCTTTTCAAGATCCGGTTTTACCTCCACATCGAATTCATATATGCACAAAGCAGAAATTATTTTCTCCTAAGTAAACAGGGTATTACTAACTTTCTTTTCATATTTTTTTTTTTTTCCACCAAAACCTTTAACATTAGGTTTCACACCAACCTGCTGCAGCAAGTCCCAGCTTAAAAGTGAAGCAGTCAGCTGCCCACAGCTCTTAAGGCATGCAGTGGGGAATGAGATGAGAGGGTCACTCTGGTTACCACATGAGCACAATAGCATCCACATGGTCCCATTCAGAAACCGATGTCAAAACCATCTTCTGGAGCACACAGGGATCTCCACCACTTGTACACAAAGCCTGGCACTGTGCCACCAGGGCTATGCAGAGAGATTTTCTTCCCTGTTCCTGCCCTGGTAGCCAGAGAAGTTCTGGTCCCTCAAGCTCTCTGAAGAGCTGCATGCCCCAAGTCAGAAGACACAAAGCAAATGGGAGTTCTTGAAAGTTACTCTCAAAATATTCATCACACAAGGTCCTGGGCATTGTCTCTTCATAGATTTTACTGTCCCTGTTAGCTGGCCTTGTTATGGTGGTTTTTTGCTCTTGTACATACCAACTGGTCACTGCAGTTTTTTCTTGACTTCCATTTAGTGCATGCCTAGTTCTTCCTTACAATGCAAATGCTGGCTTTTTATCATATCCCCCCTATAATTTTAACTTTGATTTTCCTCTGCATATTCCAGGAGATTTTTTTTCTTCTTTTTTTTTTTTTTTAATAGATTACTGATAAACTTAATTTATGAAGTCCAGGAAATTCCAGAATAGTATCTCTGTAATGAACTTCTGGCTTATTCTTCTCAACTTTTCCTCCATTTTTCACTCTCTGTTCACCACTAAAATCTGAGGCTGAATTATGGTGTGTATTATCTCTTCCAAGCTTGCTCAACATCCTGAAAATTGTTAAGAAAATAATTCATTTCTTACTTTATTTAATTATTTTAGACAGTAATAAATGACTGTGCTGATCACTTTTGATAGACACCATATACAAAAACAAGAAGTCAAAGCAGCTTACTGTATCACATTTAAAGTTATTATGCTTGTAACAGGTCTGCTTTTTTGGTCCAGGAGGGTGATAGGAAATCAGTCATTCTGTATTATTTATGACATCCTTAGATTTTTTAATTATACTTTAATTACACACAGGTCAGCAGAATGCCTTGAGTAAGGATCAAATGTGCCTCCTTTCATACCACCTGACTGAAAAAAAGACCTTCTCCAAGTGCCAATTTGCCAATTTACAATATAACTGAGTTAATGAAAATAGTTTTCATGCAGAAACAAGTAATAATGTTGAACAGCAGACTGCATCTCATATATATATATATATATATATATATAACCCCCAAATATTTCTTAAATTTCCAACAGAACTGTTAAGGAAAATTTTAGGGATTATTATGAGGAATTCTTAGTTTTAAGTATCCTTTCATGAGTCTGGATTTTGAGGAAAGGGTCTTAAAAATGTGGCAGAAAAAGTAAAAACATAACACTAAAATGAGCTGTATTGTGGTAAAAAATAAGGAAATTCCTATGTCACTTGCAGTTTATAGTGGTAAATTCCAAGTCCAGTTCTGGTGTAGGGATTGTTACAGACAGCAGAGCTTGGGCATTATTGTCAATAAGCTTTCCAACATACAAGATTGAATACCTTGGCTTTTCCTGAACCATTATCTCCACCAATACTGCAAGAGTGGCAAAATTTAGTTAAAAAACATTGAGGGATCTGATTAGCTCTTTGTAATCTCCAAGTACAGCTAAATCCCATTCTGCTGAGGCTGCATTCCTAAGAAGTGCAGCTGTAAGCAGTTTAATCAAAAATAAAGCCATTTTTACCGTAATTTATATAGCAGAGAGATAAAATGTGCAGTAGCTTAGGAAGTACATGTAACCAAAATGTTCGGAAAAAGCATTTATGGTGTGAAGGACAGGGAGCCTGGAGCTCCCCATGGGATCACCAGCACTGTCAGCCTGACAAGCCTGACTTTATAGCAGATAACTTTTCTGAATCGATTTCCCTTCTGAACGATCTCAGGTGCTTCACCTCTGAGGCCAACCCCCCAGAACAGTACAAAGTGTGTAAGCATTTTTGCTTTCTCTTTTGGAATAGTTACATTTTCCTTGCTCTCATCATCTTCCTCCGACGAATCAATTTCAAATAAGTCAAGGGTAAAGAACGTGATAAAAGGAAAATAGTGGTTAGCAGAGCCCAGTGGTAAATGACTGACGACAGAGCTCCAAATTGAAGAGCTGGAAAGTGACAGATCAAGGGATGTTACTGTATTACTTATCTGGAGTCACTGAATAGATATTTATGCATCATAAACCCATTTAAAAGTTAAATTATAGACTAAAGGAAATGGCATAAATTTAGCACCTTAAAAAAAAAAACTGTATCAAGATGAAAGGCTCTGTGGAATGGAATATTATCCATTTAGATTTTAATAAATAATGACACTAATCAACTAATGAAGTGTGTTCTTATATATTCCTCATAAAAGCTCCATTTTTTATTTCTTACGCCCTCTAAGGCCTTTACAGATATTTATTCCCAACAGTTTTATCCTTTTCCTCAATTTTTTCCATTTTATTCCCAGTGGAAACTATCCCACCTCTTTTTTTTTTTTCTCTCTGTTTTTATTTTCTGCACTGAATGCTTAGCTTTGATTCTGAATTTGTCTCAACTGCAGGTAGCTTAATTATTTCTTCAAATATTTTTCTTACCCTAGACCAAAAATGTCCTCTGGCTGCCATTTCTCGCTACATATGGTGCAAATATACAGGATAAAGAAAACCAGTGCAAGCGAATTTGCAAGTTTTCTTAGATTTATGAACTCACACGAGGTGCGTGTCTATAAGACTAATAGATTTCTTAATACTTATATGAACTTTTATTAAGAAACTATTTATTATGTTTATTTTCTTGGCATTTTACCAGGTGTTATGTGCTTCTTCACAAACCTGTATAGATTATACTTTATCTCCATAATCCTTCTGACACTCTTTTTTCATCCTGTTTTTTTTGTTTTAATTTGAAATACACTTTACATTGACATTTTATGAATGAACTAATTTCACTGTTAGGTGTGATGGGGCCCCGTAGGCTCTCCTGGGGATGGCTGAACACCTGCCTGCCCATGGGAAGCAGTGAATTCATTCCTCGTTTCACTGTGTGTGTGTGTGTTTGTGGCTTTTGCTTTCCCTATTAAACTGTCTTTATCTCAACCCACGAGTTTTCTGGCTTTTACCCTTCTGATTCTCTCCCCAGTGCTGCTGGCGGGGGACTGAGCGAGTGGCTGCATGGGGCTTGGCTGCTGCCTGGTGTGAAACCACCACAATTTCCAACAGAAAGCTCTGAGAGATGAATATCACACATTAGCCCTGTCTGGCCTGTGGATGCAGAATAGAAAAACTGCAGCAGCACAGCACTGGAAACGAATCTAATAGATTTTATACATTTTATTATAAAAAGCGGCATGCTGGAACACTGTGTACGACGGGAGGGCGAGCTGTATTTTACTTCTGCTTAGCATGCGGGAACAGAGAGTGTGCATAAGTTTTTAAAAGCTCACAATTTTTTGGTTGTTTTGCAACACGTGTTGGTTCACACCGTGTGAAAAGCACCATGACTTCATCAGGCAACCTCAGAGCTGTTCTTCGACTGTCGAGAGATCTTGACATCGGGTAAGGAACCAACGGGCAGGCGACAAGCAAGAAACAGCCCCAGGTGACAGAAAACTGACCCTTGGAAACCGGTTTAATGGTTCGCTGTTTGAAGCTAGTCGGCATTATTTGTGAGGAGGGCAGAAAATAATTTACCGGAAGTAAACAGATCTGGAGTTAAATTCCACATCTTAACGCACAGAGCATTTATCAAGGGATTAATGGGGACGACTTTTGGACGTCAGCATGCCGATGTGCCTGAGGAAGTGCGAGGGCGGATGTGGACGAGCCTGGCCTGGCAGGAGCAAGGCAGCAGCCAGGCCAGCGGGATTCCGGAGCGTCTCCCAGCGGATTTGTAGAAAGGATGAGGAGATAACACCGCCGTTTGGCAGCAGGGCGCTGATCTCAGGCACGCTGGGCTGAGCGCAGCCACGGCTGCCCAAGGACAGAACGCTCAGCCGCACGCCCTCCCCGCAGCGGCCACGGCAGCTCCGCGGGGCAGGGAAGGCGCCGGAATTCCGGGGGAACCGCGCGGCGGCCGAACGGGAAGCGCTCGGGCCCAGGGCCGCGCCCGGAGCAGGGGAGCCGGGGCAGGGGGGGCCGG